>OZ038505.1:85229494-85259494 GCA_964036315.1 Acanthosepion esculentum | reverse complement strand
TAGTGGTAGAATTTCCGATTGGCGTCGATTCAATCGGGTTTCGATCCTAGATAGAGGCAACCAGACATCTAGTCACACTGATGAGCAGAAATCCTAAGAAAATTTCATTGTACCATTATTACAATTGGTAAAAACTTTCGAATTTTGTTTTTTACCTCAACCTGATCTCAGACTGATGATGACAGTAACATAAAAGCTCATGTACATGTGGACAAAGATCAGGAGAGTGGAGATTCTAAATGAATTTACTTTTATTCCTTTTTCGAATTCATTCGTAGAAGAAGATGTGATTTAAATCAACAAGTTCAGTTCTACAGATGGCTGATAAGAATAAGATGGGCATGTAAAAAAAAAGAAGCAAGGAGATTTCTAGGTAAGTGTGAGCAAAAAGGATGCATATAAAGAAAATCCAATAGAAACAGTTGGGATACATAACGTGGAAAGAAGGTGTTGGGGCGCACCCACCTTCACAACCACAATAGACTGATCCTATTATTATAAATAGAACAGTAGTTCTAGAGACTCTGAGTAGTGTAGCAGTGTAGTGCAGTGCAGAGTGAGACTTCTGTAGTGATCAGTTACAATTCTGTTTCTCGACCGGAAGATACCGTTGGACTTTATTACTATTACTTATTGTTACTACTAACCTACGTTCGTTCTACTACTAATCTCTCTGATGTAAATACCTCTCTGAATATACCAGTATTTTTCCCTACGACTGTGTTTGTTCGTTATTACCATATACTCACGTGGAAACACTCAACATCTCAACAGAAGGCTTGGAGATTTTGACGCTGACAACGTTCATAAAAGTTAAATGACACAAAGTAGAAGTCTTCATTACGAATTTCTGTAAACTCATGGAAGAATTGCAAGTGGGAGGGGAAGTAAAAAACAAACGTTATTAATTACTATAAATGATAAGCAGCAGTGGAGAATAATTATTGCCCCACTTTTTGAATGGCTACAGAAACTTCTATTTGTATCGTTGGGTTTCACATTATGCTTTTATGTGCAGAAATTAGTTATTGTATGTCTGCCAGTCCGTATCTGTGTGCACGCGTGTGTATATGAGAATTCAGAAAACGTATTAAAAATTTTGAAAAACATATAACTGGAAGAAATTTATCTATTTTTATAATATGAAAGCAGTAATATTTTTATCTCTCAATCACGCACACACACACACACACACACACACACACACACACACACACACACACACATATATATATATATTGATATATATATATTATTGATACACACAAACATATATTGATATATATATATATGTTATTGATACACACACACACACACACACACACACACACACACACACATATATATATATATATATATATATTTATATATATATATATATATATTATTGATCTACATACAACGTTGCTGTTAGGAAACAATTTATAAATACAGAAATGCGCTTACCTTTGAAGGGAACCATTTTTGAAGAATTTTCACACGCTTTCAACTAAAACCACTTTTTAAAAATCGATTGTTCGCATTTCGTGTTATTTTCCTTTATTTAGATTTTGATATTTTTCTTGTATTTATCATCAAACCAAAAATTATTCTTTGCTTCCAGAAATTATAATTTATGCTAATATAAAAATTTATTTTATTTTATTTTAATTTTCGTGCTGTTGAGAGTATGTTGGCATTTGTGTGTATGTATTTTAATATCAATACCTAAAAACCGGTTTTCGATATCCAATCAAATGTAATCCGGAGGCAATATTAACCTTTTACTTTTGATATATTTATTTAGCGTATATTTCTTGTCTCGCAATGAAACTGAAATCAAAAGCTGTTCTGATTATCTCCTGAGAATTTAAAATATATCCTTTGCTTTGTGATCAAAATGCAAATATTTCTTTGATTGGTTGACACGTTCTTTTCACAGGAATATTTTCTGTCGCGCTAATAGAAATGAAACCAATATATCTTGATCAGTCAAAAGATCAGATCACTTCAAATTCACAACTAGATAATGTTGAATGCTCCAAAATATATACATATTTTTTAGGCCAGAAATCTTATTTTTAGTAGATACCAGTATGTAAATAGACGCCTCGTTTATATTTGCAACAGTATTTATTTCCGTTACATTCTTGCGCACATGAGAATAAGTAATAACGAAAATTCGCTTTCGATAAGATTTGAAATGTGGCGCCTTTTGCAGGAGAAAAAACTAGACCACTTAGCTACGGAGAGATTCACAGTGAATCAAGATTCTATTCACCTTAATGCACATTAACTCCTTCAGATCTTTCTCCAAATACATGTATGCTTAGTTTCGTATCAGAAATGTAAATAAAGCAATATCTAAAGAATTAATGGCTAAAAAAATAGGTAAATATCTTCTCATATACAGATATCGTGTAAAAATAACATCTGGAGGATTAGGAAACTGTCGAAGAAAAATATCCATTTAATACTCAATACAGACCATAAAAGTTATTCCAATTATTACTGATAGGAAGCCCAGGGCATATGAGTTCTTTCTTTTCTTTTAGAGACAGTACGACGTTCATGTATTGGCCTGAAGAGAGCTGGAGTGATTAAAACAGGGATACAAACGAGACTCGCTTCTAGGGAACAATGGCCCCTAATTGGCAAACACCAGTTCGGTTATATACCAGGTTTAGCAGTAAAATTGTCCAAATCGTGTAAAAGCAAACTTTTCCAGTTGTAGGATTATGATTTGAACCGGTGTGTCTGAGAAATAAAGATATCTTACTGAAATTCTTCGAGGTTTTTATAACACTATTGGACTCTCCATTGAGCAATAAGAATATGTAATTACTGTTCAAGCTTAACAGAAAAATCGTGACGAAACTGATTCTAAACAAAAATGACATGCTCATAATTAATTAATCATAGGTTAGGATCAGAAGCTAATGAAGGACTGAAATAAATTTCAAATATATATATATACGAGGATCATTCAATTAATAAGGTGAATTTTTCGGTATAAGGACTTCTAATACAGAGAGAAGCTTACTTTTTTGCTTCAACGTAGTCTACCAGCATTGTCACACACTTTACCCATCTGTGCACAAGCTTCCATATTCCCTCAGCGTATGGACTGATGTCTCAGCCAGTCGCTCACAACCCTTTTGACTTCATCGTCACTTTTAAACTTCATGCCTCTCGTGAACGCTTTCGAGGGACCAAACAGGTGAAAGTCGGAAGGGGCAAGATCTGGGCTGTAAGGGGGATGAGGGAGCAGTTCCCAGCCCAGGTCGTTGATGGCTGCTGTGTCACGTCTTGCGTTGTCATGATGCAAGATGACTCCTTCTGGCTGATGACACCAGCGTTTGTTCCAAAAGATAAGCTCAAAGTCCTTGAAATGTCATCCATTGTCACCCTTCTGTCACACTGAATGAGGTCATTGACTGATTCGATCACCTCAGGAGGCCTCACTTCTGTAGGCCTCCCAGGACTGTCTTCATCCTCAACACTGCTCCGTCCTTGTTTAAACAATTTAGCCCACTTGTAGAGATTTTTTGGCTGAAACATGTGGCACCATACACAATTGACATTCTCCTATGAATTTCAACTGGTTTGCGCCCTTCAGCAACCAAAAACTTGATAACTGACCGCTGTGCAATCCTGGAGCATGCTTCTTGGTCGGCCATTTTTGTTAATCCCCAAAACTCTCAAAGTTTTTTTTTAATCTGCAAAAGGCATTAAATCCATGTGAAAAAGAAGTAAAACAAAAAAAATAAAAAAGAGTAAGCTTTTATCTGTATTAGAAGTCCTTATATTGAAAAATTCAACTTATTTATTGAATGACCCTCGTATATATATATATATATATATATATATATATATATATATATATATATATATATATATATTCCAAGATCATATTCCAACTTATTCAAGATGACATTATCCCTCCCTAACCTTCTCATTTTCTGTCCTGGAGTAAAAATTTATATCAGAGTTTTCCTGTATGATAGCATTTTCAAGTCTTCTTTGGACTGTCATAGCTGAAACTTCTCTCTTCCGAGCAAACGTCTTATGCATTGTGTTGGATCTTTTAAAATTGATCTCTTGTTGAAATGATGATCACTGCTACTGTTGTGACCTCCTGATTCAGTTTTCCTCTCTACTCTTCCCTGATTTCTTAAACTAATTTGCCGTTCTCTTGATGGTTACTGAATGGATTTGAAGATGAAAACCAGGGTATTAATGTTGATACCATTACTGAAAGCGTGAATGATCTTTTTCTCTCAGCATTGCTCATTTGGGAAGATACAGTGGGGCAAACACAATACTATTTTAACCTGTTCTCTTACTAGCTGAATGGCTCAAAGAGATTTCCAGTGATTATTATGAAAAATGCTGACAAAAAGTCTCAAATATTTTATCTAAACACCTGTAAAAAGAAACTCAGTTTAGTGGATTTTTAGATATTAACCTTTTTTGTGGGCTAGATAATTTTACTGTTAAACACGGTACAATATCGTCAATAATATCACATTTCTTATTTGCTATTGTCCTTTAAGATCCTGTGACACTACTCCACTAGGGGTGAAGAAGGTTGTCCCTTTCTAAAACCAAAAGGCTTCATTCAATCAAAACAATTTTTAATTAATAATCCTTTTAATCTTTTATTAGTATTCCTAGAAAATGCTTATTTTCATTTGAGGATTTGGGCATTTCTATACTTGCTAGCCTGTTATCCATCTGAAATATCGATCTGAAGAGATCATTTTAGAAAACAACTCAATTTCTTATTTTAATATTTTGTGTCTTCCGGAGTTGCACAAAACTAGACCTAGTCAGCTTATTCTATGTTAAATTTCCTTACAGCAATACTGTTATAATTGATTCTTACACCGATGTATATAAATCCTTGTTTGAACTCTCTCTCTCTCTCTCTCTCTCTCTCTCTCTCTCTCTATATATATATATATATATATATATATATATATATATATATATATATATATTCACATTTGTCCCACGCAGAGAAAATGTAAGACATGTATCCAAAAGGAAGCAATTTAGTTAACGAAAAGAGAGTCTTACATATAATAATTCTCAACGGGGACTGGAGCTGCCGGAGATTCTTCCCTTGTTTCTGAAGAAACCATATTTATTATTCCAGATTAGAGCGGGTCAGTTTCATCTCTCTATGTCAATATTGAGGATTTATTCCTCAAACGGTAACAGCGAGTCCTGGCTTTTTTTTCTAAAACGGAAGATTGCTAGTCGGAGATAATTTCTATATCTGCTGAATATATATTTCCATACAAAACCTGCGCCATTCATTTGTTGTGTGGGAGGGATCTGGGCTAAAAAGCAACTACTCAGTTTGACTTCTGTCTGCCTGATCACATTCGTCACACTACGAAGTGACATCACTAAGCCGTTGTGACGTCATACATGAGACTTCATCTCGACCAAAGGGAGATAATTCTATTTTTGTGTCCCTACACTAGAATTTGCTTTGAAAATTTATTTGTCAAATTTTAAACGATTAATTTTGATCTACAAAACATAAATTAAATTGTTTGGTAGTTTCAAGATGTTTTATTAAAAGTATTGGATTTATTATAAAAACTGCAGTCGGTCGTTATTATTCAGGTTAATCAAATATTGTTTAAGGCCTTCGAAACGAGTGAATACTTTTTCCTAGAGATCACCGAACAATAAAAAGCGATGTTGAAAACATAATTTAAGAACAAAAAGCAAAGTAAAATGATACAGGAACTTTTCTCCTTCATAGCGACGTAAACTAAAGCGAGTTATCGCGAAACAACCACTTGTTACCAATTCTCAGATCTTAAAACTGGCTGGAATTGAGGGAGTCAAGAAAGGTAAAACGTTCATAATACTTCGCAAAATGGAATCTTTCAAGATATCTCCCAGGCAAACTCTTCGCAGTAAAATAAATATTTGTGAGCATCAAAATTGTGCCAATAAATACATGAAAATTAACTTTTCTAAAGTAATTTTCACGGACGAATCTCAAATGATACTCGAAAGAGGTGAATAATGGAGCAAATAATGGATTTTAACCAATGCAATTACGTGTATGTCAAAAAGAAAGCAGCAATGAGTTGGCAGTGTGATGATATGGTCTTGAAATGTCCACCAAAATGTTCTTGGAATATTTAAAGTTGATGAAGGAGTTAAACAGAACAATGCTAACTAGTGTGATTTCATGGACATGATATTCTTGGAATGGTACAATCCCAACCTCGAAATTTCAAAGTGAAGTATTTATTTATACAAAACAATGCTTCTTCTCGTTTATCTTAGTAAACCGGTGAATTTCCTTTACGTAGAAAAGTTTACAACAGGAAAGATAATGGAATTGCCACCATTTATGCTCAATTTTGAAACTGAAATTATACGAAGGTGACGAACTCAATGAGAGCAAAATAAAACTAGGGGAAGGAATTTAAATCCATTATGACGGAAACTGCACCTGCTAAATTAATATGTTAACAATGTCAATGCATAATAGACTGCTTGCTGTTATAGAAAAGATTCACTATATTAAGATATAAATACTTTAAAGACCTATCATGTATGTTTTTAATTGTTCTATTATAGGTATTGGTCAATTTTTGTTAGAGAAGAAAGAAATTATTTTCTCGTTATACATAATAAATTCAGATTGCAGTTTGATTTATAATAAATCTAATAACTTTAATAAAACAAGTTGAAACTACTTAACACATCGACGAAATATTTGTTTTGATATTTAAATTGTTTAAAATTTTTCAAAAAGTTTTCAAAGCAAATTCGAGTTATTCAGGTTTATGTGAGTTGAATAACTTCAAAGGGATAGTATAGTGATCGATTTGGCACCTTTACAATTCATATCTCATTTCTTAGTGTTTTCAATCATTGTGACATTTATCTAATAAACATTGATTTAAGATGAATCACTATAATTAAATCACATCAGAAACACTATCATAGTATTCGAGTGACGAAAGAGACTAATCTCTTTTCTTACTCAAATCACATACGTTGCTAGAAACTTGTTTTTTTTTTGTATTTTTTAGATCAGATTCTCACTTCACACAGCACTGGGTAGTTTCAGGATTTGCTTGTAAAAAATAAATAAATGAGATAGGAAACAAAATACAATGTCATTAGGGTTTGCTAAAAGTTTCTAAGAGAAAAAAAACTGGCAACAAAAAGTAAGGTGTGAAAGGGACATCATAGGGTTTGTAAGATGTAGTATAAATATGATATTGATTTTTTTGCATTTTTACGAACTCCTCTCTATTTAAAATTTGGAAGCTAAAAGTACTGTTTGCTTATTTTCAAGAAACCGAATTCTGGTTTCTCTTTTCGGAACTAAAACGCATCGATATATATTTTTTGTTTGTTTTTAAATGATGCTGTTGCTTTTCCAGACAGTATTTTCCAAAGATTATATTTCTCTCCCACGAACTATCGACACTTATTTGTCTACTGGGAGGAGGTCGATTTCCGATTAATTTCTCTGATATTAAAAATTTTATATGATTGAAAGGATTCGCTGATATTCGTGAGATTATTTCAAAACACGCACTTATTTAAAAAAAAAAATAAAAAACATAGAAATAACTAGTTCACTTTTCCCTTCTTTAAAATCTTCTCCATTGACAATTTCATTTACAGAAAAAAAACACCCGAAGCTTACTTCTTTATGGAAACGGTTCATTTATCCTCGACTGATGCTTAAACGAAGGCAAGCCATTCTCTTTAAATATCCGGTATAGCAAAGATGCCTATAATCATTTTCAAAGTTCCATTTACACACCTTGAAATGGTGATGCCTTCCTTCCGTTCCCATCCTCATCTTTTGCAACAAATAGATTCTTGCTTTGCCTCCGGCTAGAACATTGAGAGACCCATAGTTAAGCACTGAATATCAAACTCCTTTGTTGCAGCAGAAAACGTTGCCCGCCATTTTGGAGACGCTGAGAGAAAAACTTTGCGTAGATTATCGAGGAATTTCAGAAAAGTATGCGAACTGTTCCGTTCCTGCAGGTGTGTGTAGATCAAGACAACTAGATGCTGCAAGACTCTTGGGAACGGAGTCGTTGGGTGGAGTTTTACTACCTGAAGCCAGTAAAAGAATTGCACTCTTCCAGAAGTGGCGGCCGGTGCTGCTATTATTATTATTATTATTATTATTATTATTATTATTATTATTATTATTATTATTAAACAAAATTATCATCATCATTATTATTTTATTTCTTTTTATTTCTAGTGTATACTGATTTCTTTCCGGGTTCAACCAAAGACCAAACGTCAGAAATGGCATAATGACATGTTCTACTGAATATTTGTCGTAGAAAAGAAGAAAACAAAAAAAAAATAACAAGCACACAGGTATGATCGCACATATTTTACAGAGATAAAGCCATTCGTTCGGTTTGGGCTGTACTTCTGAGTACAATCTTTTTGTATTTCTTTAAAGCATGGGTCACCATTAATCCCTTCAATGAGTCTACTGGAATCTTTTCCAATCAATCCGAGGGCTCCAACTACAACTGGAGTTGTTGATGTCCTCTTGTGACATATTTTTAAGATTTTGATGTTAAGGCCCATTTTGATAGTTTTTGACGATCTTCAATTTGCAGGGGCTGACATGTCAATTACAAAGCCAACTTTGTTTTTGCGGTCTCTGATTACAATGTCTACGCTATTAGATTTCTGTGTGTGTGTATTGTAAATTCCCATAACATTTTTACAGGACTTTAGCTCCGTAACCGGATCTCGGTGGTGTTCATACCAATTTCTTACCGTTTTCTTTCCATACAAGTTGCAGATTTTCCAATGCAGACATCGACCCAATCCGAATAGAAAACCCTGCATGACAGTGGGATCCAGTACCGTTCAACCTGATACAAGATGGTCAATTGTTTCTGCATTTGGGGCTAACATGATTTTTCAGTATGTGAGCTGGATAATTTCTAGTTAGCATGCATTGGTCCTGTGCGGCAAGAATAAAACCTTCGGTTTCAACATTTAACCCTGCACTACGTAGCTACTGATGGGTACGGGGTTTGTCTACATCAGCTTTTTCGGTACAGGCAGAACATTGAACATGAAGAGGTTTATCGTGCCAGAGTTTTGTATCTGGTCGATTGCATTTGCCTTTGCCTACACTTTTAAGGTTTTTGCAGCTGCAGGAGTTGTATTAAGTTTTATTTGCATTTCTTCACCCACTTAAAACTCAATTTTGAACTAATTGGCTTCCTTTATTACCGAATAAAATTTCTTACTTCTTTAGTATTCTTCGTCATCCAATCTTCTGTCGTTTCAAGGTATTTATGAAGGCTGATTGTTGGAGTTTTTAAGACAATTCTAGTTGAACTAATCCTATGCCTCCTTCGGATCTGAGCACATGCAGGCGATCAACATCAGCTTCTATCGTCTTGGTGTCCATTCACTTAATGTCAGCTACAAATGGTCCAGTTAAGAATGGTGAAACTGTATTGCACCACAGAGACTCCCAACGCGTTTATGGTTGATATTCTGTTTGTAAAATTCAACTCGGTATTCAATATCAGACACACATGCCTGTAGTATTATTTTCTTAATTTCTCTTTCATTTTATTATGCTGTATTTCATTTCCTTGGCTTGACGTTTCTTCTTGTTGAGATCCCCTAATCTATGTAACAAAATTTAGATCTATTGAGGGTTTGTGTACTTCTCGCTTTATTGAATGTTACTTTTGTACATTTATTTAATCCGAAATCTATAGCTATGTCGTCACTGAAATATTTGACAGTATTGGGGAGACACTTCAACTCGTTTCGTCTTTGTTAAAGAGTTTGAGATCATCCATGTAGATGAAGTGATTGAAAGATGTTTTATTTTGCATCCATAGTTACTAGTGTTCGGTCCATGCATAATGTGGGATCTAGGACAGACAAAACCGAAGGGGTCTTCTTGAAAGATCCCTCGTCAGTTATTCAGGCAGTTGGGAGTGACAGTGCCTTTGTTATGATTTACTTGTAACGTGGTTTTACATTCTGTGTTTAAGGTAATTTACTATCACCAAGGAGATTTTTTAATACGGATCCACGCGTGTGGTACATTATCAAAGGATTTACTGTAATCTATCCATGCTGTGATGAGATGTTTACCTCTTTTCCTGCAGTTTTCGAAGATCATTTCGTTTATCAGTAACTGATCTTTGCAACTATATGAACCTCTCCTGCATCCCTTTTGTTCCAGTTGAAGAATGTTATTTGCTTCGAGAAAAGAGTAAGTATATTTCGTCAGAACAGGCGTGATCAATTTATAAGTGGTGTACAGACATGTCATTAGCCTATAATTTTTCGAATCATCTGTTTCACCCGTTTTTGGAATGCGATGTGTAATACTTCGGGATTACTAATAAACATTGATAAAATTTGTGCAAGGATTTTATGGCTTTACAGAAGATAGAGCCAAAAATTTGGTACCTTTTTATTTCCTGTGGATTTCTATTTTTTGGATTTCATCAGAGCTTCCTTAACATTAGTCGTGATGACATTTTCCCATTCTTGTAGAGGTTTATCCATCATTTGTTCTCGTTGAATCCATTGTGTATTGGCGTTAAATTCCTTTGTATAGCTTCAAATATTCTCCCAAAGTTTCTGAATATTTTCAATAGATGGCGGCTTTGTGACATCTAAAACTGCTTTTCCAATTTCCCTGTAAAATTTCTTAAAATCCATTTGAGATATCTTATTTTGTCGATAGAGCCGACAACGCTTTTCGTGTCGTCTTGTTCTCTGCTTTTCACTGTCGTTTTTGTTATAATATTTACTTGATTCGTGGAATGTCATATAGCAATTTAAGTTTATATATTCGCTTGATCTTCCTGCATTTGCATGTTGAGACATTTGGGTTTCTTGAGATCTCATCTAGTAAAGATAACCCACATCTGATTTCCATTATTTCTCGCTTCAGCCTTCTAATCTGTCTCTTTATGTATGCTGTTTGATATGTTCATTGTCTTGATTCCAATTTTCCCAGTAGCTGCTAATGTTGTTGCGTATATGACATTATTTACATCTGTGATATTTCCCAGTAGTTTGTCCTTTAGCAGATTTTGTACTGCAGCGTTATATATTTGAACAATAATTTTATTGAACTTTTCATATGAACTTTGGGATGATGGATTCTGTTTTATATCTATGAGGACGTCACACTGCTGAGTACTTGGATGATGTATTTTTTCGCTTCGGTGAATTCGCAACTGTTTTTTTTTTCAAGGAATTCTACCCTAATGTGGCATAATCTGGATCATTGCAATTTATGTCACAGGTAAATTCTCCAATTTTATTTGTTGAGAGAATATTATTTCGCATCTCATTTATTTTAGTTTTTACCATTATTCTGTCATATTATTTATTTCCATTCTCATCATTTTATTGTTTTAGTGCTAGTTGATTGTATTAGGTCTTATATTTAGTTTTCTATGGTCTATTTCAGCATTTGAAATTCTTTTATTACGTACTATAACCCTGCAGACGTTGACAAGAATGTTTGGGTCTTATACAAGTTCCTGCCAAAGTTCTCTATATTTGATGAACTTTTGTGTTTTTGAGTGTGGTGAAAAAGGATGTCATTATTGTTTATACTCTTTGCGAAACCATTTTGTTCGCTATCTTTTTATTAAGTGATTTAGAATCGAGTCAGTCCAAGGTCGAAAATAGTCAGGGTTTACTGACCAGGTAAGTCATCATTGTTGGAAAGTTGTTCCAGTGACAGACTTTTTCGGCCATTATTGACCCGGGTGATGTCTGATCCGGTATGAGGATCTGTAATTTTCACATTTTAACATTGACAGCCAAGGTTCAATTTTTTTCAAGATACCAGCTAAAGAGCTCGTCCTACCCATGACACTTGGCAGTTCTATTCCTATATCAAGGGTTTGATAGGTAATCATTTAATATTTGCATTCAAGGTGGTAACATATTGATATGGAAATTGTATTGACCCTACTCAGTATTAACTTAGTATAAGTAATATTGGCCACTAAAAACTTAAATGTGGACATATATTGGAGGTTATCACGAAAAGAAAACGAAAAATAGATAACCTGACAATATGATCCTTAACCTTGTACTTGTGTACGTCCGTACACACACACACACAAACACACACACACACACAAACACACACACACACACACATATATATATATATATATATATATATATATATATATATATATATATATATATCTGTATGTATGTATGTATACATACACACATCTACAAACATCGACAAAGTACGCTATCCTTAGATGAAATGCGGAATTCAGTTGCAGAAAGTTATGCTGGAAGTAAGGAAAAAATTTTAAAAAATATAAAATTAAAAATATAAGTATGAAAAATAAAATTAAATGAAAAGGAAAAGAAAAAAATAAAGGGAAATAAAGTCAAACCGACTTTAAAAAAAATTAAAAAGAAAAGAAAGCTTATATATTGTAACGCGAACACAATGTCATCGGCCAAAACCTAAAGTGTTTGATTTACCGATGCCAATAAGAGTGATGTTATTATTATTATTATTATTATGGTAATAAATAATAATGATTATTGTTATGATAATATCAATAATTATTATTATGAAAATAATCAATTATTATTATTGTGGTAATAGTCAATTATTATTATTATGATAATAATCAATTATTATTATTATTATTATTATTATTATTATTATTATTATTATTATTATTATTATTTCTTCCTTTGAATTCCTTTGTACGCACATTTCCTTATGGGTCCCAACCAGAATTCTAAGGTCAGTAATGGCTTCATGACATTTTTCACTAATGATTTTTGTCAAAAAAAAAAAAATTTATATCAAAGACATTTTATTTTCACTATTATCACCATAATAATAATTATTATTATTGCTGTTGTTGTTGTTGTGTTTCTTTTTACCTGGGAGTGATGGAAATTTCACAGTCTGATTAATAACGGACACCAAATAGATTCTACTATTTGGTCATTTATTTGAATTAAGAAAAATAGGTCAAGTCGAAAATGTTTCAGCACATCTTCTGCATCTACATATTTCGACATTTGAAGTCTGTGAAATAAATTTGAACTGTAGAGAGTGATGCTGAAATAGCTCATTGATGCGGTGTATTGCTTCCCCGCCAAGAAAAGAAACATTTCTGCGTGACTAGTGATCAATTGACTGTCGAGTTATTCAAAATAGATATTTACCGACCCACATCTTCCTCTGTTGCTCTTCCAAAGATTTCCTTTGTTTCATTTTCTAAATTTTGAATCAGAAAATCTCACACCATTAGCGGATTGAAGTTTATTTTGATAGATTTAATCGAAGACCTACCAAGAAACAGAAGTTTAAAAAAAAATTAAAAATTTTTTTAAATTATTTGAATTCATTTAATTTCTTAGAATATGATTAATTTACTCATTGCTTACAACCAATAGTTCATTTTTTGTACATTTTTCACTAATTTTAAAATAAAATATAATTTTCCAGCGCCTTATGTTTACTCCTATCACGCACTCAACCTATGGGGTTACTTAAAAATAATTGTTTTCCTTTAATTTTAAACAGATTTTATCGTCCAAACTTACTAAGATAAGTATAAATGTCTAAGGATTCAACAACTCATCTCCGAACCGCTCAACTCATACCAAATGAGCGTGAGATTTCTAGATTCGAAATTCAATCCTTAACATGGAATCAGTCTTTCTCGATCGTGATAATCGATCAGTGAATGGGATCATGTATAAACGACCCGGAGAAACTATTTACAAGCTATTTTGCCATATTTGATTTGCCTCATCTCAACATAATGCAGGTTTTTTCGAGGAAAACTGTCATTACATCTGACGTACTCAGCCACGATAGACGTAAATAAATAAATATACTGTTTAATAAATGCATAACACAAGAGCATCTATTCAAATATGGGTATCCATAAAAATAACTTACAAATAACTTTTAAACCATGTATATATATATATATATATATATATATATATATATATATATATATATATATATATATATATATATACATACATATATATATATATATATATATATATATATATATATATATATATTCGAAAATTATAATATAAATAAGTTATAATTTTCGAATAAATTATATTTCTTCGTATTGAGCACTCTGTTAAGAATAAAATTTCTTGTTATTGGAATTTATTCCGTATACAACAATTCTATACTTGTATATATATATATATATATATATATATATATATATATATATATATATATATATATGTGCGAGGGTCATTCAATAAATAAGTTGAATTTTTCGGTATAAGGACTTCTAATAGAGATAAAAGCTTACTCTTTTTTATTTTTTTTTTTTTTACTTCTTTTTAACATGGATTTAATTTCTTTTGCAGATTAAAGAAAAACTTTGTGAGTTTTGGCGATTAACAAAGATGCCCGACCAAGAAGCATGCTCCAGGATTAAACAGCGGTCAGTTATTAAGTTTTTGGTTGCTGAAGGCTTCAAACCAGTTGAAATTCATAAGAGATTGTCAACAGTGTATGGAGCCACATGTTTCAGCCCAAAAATGTCTACAAGTGGGCTAAATTGTTTAAAGAAGGACGGAGCATTGTTGAGGATGAAGACAGGCCTGGGAGGCCATCAGAAGTGATGTCTCCTGAGGCGATCGAATCAGTCAATGACCTCATTCAGTCTGACAGAAGGTTTGGATCTCAATACTTGCAATTCTCCCCCCCATATATATATATATATATATATATATATATATATATATATATATATATATATATATATATATATATATATATATATATATATATATATGTATATATATATATATATATATATATGTATATATATATATATATGTATATATATATATATATATATATATATATATATATATATATATATATATATATATATATATATATATATATATATATATATATATGGGGGGCGGAGAATTGCAAGTTATGAGATCCAAACAATTTATTTCATACAGATGTTCATTTCGTCCATGGGAAAGTAGTTTTTCAATTCAGTCTGACAGAAGGTTTGGATCTCATTACTTGCAATTCTCCCCCCATATATATATATATATATATATATATATATATATATATATATATATATATATATATATATATATATATGGGGGGGGGGGGAGAATTGCAAGTAATGAGATCCAAACAATTTACTTCATACAGATGATCATTTCGTCCATGGGAAAGTAGTTTTTCCCTGGACACATCAATGCAAATACATTTACTAAAATGAAGAAATCGTTTCTTCACAGTAAATTTAAAAGTCAGCGGAAGGAAATAAAGAATAAAAGGAAAAAGTAATAAGGAAAAGCGTAAAAGAAGAGAGAGTAAGAATTGGCCCACAATAGAGGAGGGAGTTACATAGATATAGAGGATTAAGGGACCCAAGGCGGTTGTGGTTGAGTTGGGTACAGATAAATGCAACGGTTGAAAATACTTACCCACGGATTTTTTACTTGATATATATATATATATATATATATATATATATATATATATATATATGTCATTCACAGACAGTACTGTTTCGCTGTATCACAGCTCCTCAGTGCGACTAGACTTCCGAATGCCTCAAGCCAGGATTGAAACACAACTAATTTTGTGTCAGCCAGAGCTATCTTCACTCGTTAGAGTTACACAACGGAATCTACCGTATTGTTTTTACAAATGTAAACAAATGCCAAACAGCCAAATTGCTCCATTCATTTTACTGAAGAAATTTGCATTAGTGCAGGTGGCTGTCGTTTATAGAATTAGCTTATCACTCAACAGTGCTCTATTGAAATGTATTTTCAAGAGCTATATTACTTGAAACTTTATTTTTTTGGATACATGTATTTGAATAGTGGGTCAGTTTATTTAAAACAGTATATATTTTTGTCTGTGTACTTGAAAAAACTTAAAATATTCTCTCCGGGAAGATCCGAAACTGCTTCCGTCTCTTTTAGAAAGTGCTTTGTTTACGTTACGGATTTGAACCTGAGCAGATATGTCATACAAAAAAATTTGAACAAGTGAATGTGCTTTAAACGCAAATAGAATCTAGTTTGTGAAAATGTTTTTATCCGAATGTCCAAAACATGCTGGATCAGACTGCGTTTCCTCCTGCAGAGAGGGACGAATATTACGCGGATCGAACACACGGCTCGAGCTTGTTGACCATCATATATTGTATACAATGGACTGGGTTTGAAATTCATAATATAACTGTTATTTGTATCGGAAAATTATAATTTACATTGAAATTTGAATCTTGCGTAACTTCATGAAATAGACGCTTCTTTGAATCGAACCCATATTATGAAGCATTTACCCAAAAAAGAAACTGAATGCAATGAATACTGCTTAAATTGTTGATTATATGAAAGATTTCACTTGCAAACTAGAGCGGCTCGAATTACGTTATTTCTGTGACATGAAGCTGCAAATGTTTGGAATAAGCATTTTTTGTCGCAAAATGAATTGCTTTAGAGAGTCGTCAAGCTGACGTCTACAGACCTCTCCTTTGTGACGTCTCGTCTTTAGATTCGCCAATTCCTTTGTGCTTACGAATCTCTCATTACAGTTAGTTTCTTCTTTTCTTTTTCTTCTTCTTCTTCTTCTTCTTCTTCTTCTTCTTCTTCTTCTTCTTCTTCTTCTTCTTCTTCTTCTTCTTCTACTACTACTACTCCTTTTCCTTGTTTAACGAGGATACGTTAAGTCGGAAAATAAGAAAGCAGTAAGATATTGACATGATCAAAGTCGAAGAATAGAGAGAAGCACTTTAAAATAATTATCCGTGAAAATTCGAGCGGAAAAATGGAGAGCTGCAGGAGAATTGAAAAGATGGCAAAACGTGTCTCTACATGCGTTCATTTTGTTCTCCCGTGATGTGTGCACGCGGGCCCATATTAATAAATGCTGCAAGATATAGGCTTTTGTGTTAAGTAAGATGAAACCTTAAAAAGTACAGATAGATTGATTGATTGATAGAAAGACAAATATGTGGAGACGGACATAGATATGGACTCAGATAGGAGGCTAGATGGAGAGATAGATATGAACAGACTGATTTAGATATGAAGCCGATAAAAATTATGTATATATATATATAGAGAGAGAGAGAGAGAGAGCGAGAGAGAGAGAGATTGACAGTATTATATATGAACTGACATAGATAGATAGATAGATAGATAGATGAATAGATAGCTAGGTTGCTAGGTAGCTGTATATATATATATATATATATATATATATATATATATATATATATAGAGATAGATAGATATTGACAGTATTGCATATGAACTAAGATAGATAGATAGATTTTGACAGTATTACGTATTTACTGACATAGATTGATAGATATATATATATATAGATAGATAGATATTGACAGTATTACATATGAACTGACATAGATAGACTGATAGATAAATAGATATTGACAGTATTACGTATGAACTGACATTGATAGATAGATAAATAGATAGATAGATAGATAGATATTGACAGTATTTCATATAAACTCACATAGATAGATAGATGCATATTGACAGTATTTCATATAAACTCACATAGATAGATCGATCGATAGATCGATAGATAGATAGATATTGATAGTATTTCATTAACTGACATAGATAGATAGATGCATATTGATAGTATTTCATATAAACTCACATAGATCGATCGATAGATCGATAGATAGATAGATATTGATAGTATTTCATATTAACTGACATAGATAGATGCATATTGACAGTATTTCATATAAACTGATATAGATAGATAGATAGATAAATAGATAGATAGATAGATAGATAGATAGATAGATAGATAGATAGATAGATAGATAGATAACGGCTCACTTCAATAAGATATAATCCCGAAAATACGCGGCAGATAATATCACATAATCTCGAATTGGCAACATTCGTGTCACAACAATGGAAGAAAAAAGCCAAAGCAAATACAGACAATGTTTCCAAAATTAGGAGCTGGACTATTTCTTATTGTTGAATCATTGAAGAAATGTGAATATATATCATATGGAAAATAAAAGAAATGTTTTATATCAGAGATAAAGAAACCGTGTAATAAATCGAGGAAGCTTTCGGCATTTTCTCGATCGCGAGGGAAGGAGTAAGAAGAAGTCGTCTCATGAGACGTTGTAAAAGTAAAAGAATCGACAAATATTATGTTATTTTTGTTTTTCAATGAGACATTTATTTACGCCTTTTACTATTATTTCTTTTTTGTTAGCGTATCTGCGAACAAAATGGCAGACGATGGAGTCGGATTGAAATGCTTTTGAATTCATTGGGCCTTTTAATTTAGTAATGAACAAATAGAAAGATCCTGCCATATGTGCGAACAGTAAAGATGAAATCTTGAAAAATAAAACGCTTGCTCTGTGTTTCTTGCAATGCAGACATATTATCTCCTTCACACTGAAAAACTTATAGATCTTCTGTGCCAGGAAGAAAACTTGCAATAGTAATGTATCCAGACCAAGAAAAGCTTTTAATGAAAGGCCTGAAGTCATGTAGGTCTGTAGACACGCTAAAAATGATATTTTGTGTCTATACGAATCCGTAAGAGCGGGCGTATTTTTTTCTCACTCCCTATTCCAGGCTACATCCCTATTCTTGTCTCACTATTACTATAACAACCCCTGCCGTGCGCACATAAAATGAGCCAAGAAAGCAATAGAAAATTAACTAGCATCCACCACCTGAAAAGGCCTTAATGTTTGAAATCTTGGTAGCGTGTGTGTAAGTGATTACTAACCTTTACTATTTAATATAACTGAGAAATCGGGCAGATCGAATTTCAGTCGAATCCAATACATTCACTTACGTGCTAATGCCCTTCGGAAAGATATGTATCCTATTCTTCTCCCCCCAGCTATGAGTAAATAGCAAGACCGACTGGATTATATAGCCTTGGATGCCAACTGGTCTAGGAGAAGAACGACTGTGAATTCAAAACCTGCGGAAAGTTTTTTGAGGCACGTAGTAAAACCGGTTTCTGTATTCGGCTTTTCAAAAAGTGTGGTTGGCTCTGCACAAAGGCATCACCACTATAATCAAATCATATATGCAGGTGTCTGACTGTCGGTTCCAAGGAACTGAGTTGCTTGACTTTCATACGTCGAAAAACGACGGGAGATTCCAGCATATATATAAATTGAACACTGAAGTCAACATCCAAACGTTTAAGCAAAAAACAGTTGTCAACGCTAAGTGTTGATCTCAATGTCCACTTCTATATTTACATACGCTCGACTCTTGGTTCTGACCATAAAAGGATGTTTTGTTTTCGAAACACGGTCAACACACCGCGGCCGTGTACATAGTTGATGTTGTTGCGTGTTGGTTTATTCGTTTTTAATTTTGTGAATAATTGTTGCATTATTTTTAGCTTTTATTTTTACATGTGGATGAGGCTATTATCTTTGTATTGTATATGAATGAAGAATGGTAATATTATTAATAAACAGAAACAGCGATAAAAACATTAAGTTAAAAATAAAAAAATTAAATTAAAACCATCCTTAATAATGGCTAACAGAGCAATTGGGCAGTTTCTTCATAATTTATGTTTCGTTGATTTTGTTAGGTTCATATCGATCTCTAATGGTTATTTAATCCCGAAATCGAAATATTTTCAACATAATTTTATGGCTTCAACTATAAAGAAAAATGTATTGTTCGTTATTTTGCTATAAATTCATTGCTGGTTATTTTGCTTTAAAATATATTGTTGGCAATTTTACTCGAAATATATATTGTTGGGGATTTTTATATAAAAATATATTGCTGGCATCTTCAATATCAAATTTTACTTTCATTCTATCGTATTGTTTGGTATTTGTTTGCTGTGAGGGGTCACAATTTGCCCATAGATGAGATATTAACAGATGCTAACACCCCTGTTGATGGTAGACCTGGAATTAACAGGTGCTTCCACACTCCTCAGAACCCCAACCTCCCGATCAGTGACGTTGCTAGTTGATGTAGTTTATCGTCATGCCCAGGACTATAAATAATTTATGTCCAGAAAAGAAGAAAAATCACAAGAAAAACTAAATAAAAAGCTTAAACTCTTTACCTTGTCAGTAGTTTTTATCAAAACATGTGTAAAAGAGGCACTGCTTCCTAAATACACAATTATATATATATATATATATATATATATATATATATATATATATATATATATATTCGTACAAATGGACGAGATAACGTTTCTTGTTATCTTTTTTACGTCTGCACAGTTCAGTTAACTTTAAGGTACTTTTTCATATTTCAGCAGACGCCAGGGTATTGATTTGTAAATATTCGCGTTGTTTTAATATTTCTATCACTGAGGACATAAGACATCTATTTTTATGCGACAAGTCAGCATGTTGACTCATTTTAATGCTTTAACCTCTCTAGGTAGCTCTTAATTTCTTGAAACTGAGACTATTATATGTACATATGTGTGTGTGTGTGTCTGTGTTTGTGTGTGTGTGTGTATGTGTACGAGTATGAGTACATGGTTACAATATTTTATAAGTGCGTATAGAGTATAGAATAAAAGCGAGTAAATACATTGTCAGATAAACACTACAAAATACGCACACACACAAACCCACACATATATATATATATAAATATATATATATATATATATATATATATATATATATATATATATATATATATATATATATATATATATATAATCGTACGCACATAAATTCTAACAATACTACATAAACGTAATTATAAATCTAACCCCGAGAAATTGTGTATGTGTATGTGGGCATGTATATATTTGTGTATATATGTGTGTTTATATATATATATATATATATATATATATATATGTGTGTGTGGATGTGTGTGTGTGTGTGTGTGTATGTATATGTGTGTGCATATGTATAAGTATTCCCATTAAGCATTAATATCATATATATATATATATATATATATATATATATATATATATATATATATATATATATATATATATAAGACATTTTTATGTTTATACATTCTTTTTATAGGTACAAATATTTAAGTAAATGCTCCGTTTATAAAAAAAAAACAGTATTAACAATATTTTCCAACCTGAATTTCCGATAAATTTCATATAAAAGGAATTGAACCTGTAACCTATACGAAACCGTCATCTAGTAGGTATCCCAACACTCAGCTTACAGCCGATGAAAATCTTAAATAAACACTAAAAAATGCATATATTCAACTCATCGTGTTATTTCATTCAATATCTCCATAAAAACATAATGCATACCAAATAAAAGCTGATTTCATGAACTTTGTTTCTATCTTATTTATTTTTATATATACTACAGTGTGCGCTGAACATTACAGTTTGAAAATAGAGACATTTTGGTGATTTCGCAAAATTTTGGCCATTTTTGTCACTGACAGCAGTTTAGACTTCCTCAAATTTTGTAATATGTGCACTCCGCAGGGTTTATTGCAATTTTGGTAACACGTTAATTTGAAATGTAACATTCTACGCTTCATTTTCATATAGTTTATATTTTTTTAAATTTTAATAAGAAGTTTGTAAACAATTCAAATGAAAAGTTTGATTGTAAAATTCAAATGCTTTTTGTAAAAATAAAAACACTTAAAATATATCATTAAAACGCTCATTTAACATTCTATGAAACTCTATCAAAATCAAATAGGAAACGATAGCTCCATTTTGCGCGTGTGCGATTATGTGTAACCATGTGCGAATCGCTCGGCCATCATTTCAACTCCACGCGAAACTCAATACACAGTGTCAACACGGACAGAAAATAATCGACCAGTATGTTTTCTATGGACAAAATTTTCAAGGAAATTGCTAAGATTTTGTTGTAAATATTAATTTTCTATGATATGTAAAATGTAAATGGGATTTAAAAACCGTTTTCGTCATAAAAATTATGAAACAAAAATCGATTTGTTTACTTTACGCTCAGATTCAAATCACGAGAAAAAAGTAGGACTTATTGATCGAAAAATATTCATATTCAAAGAATGAAATAAAAAATTTCTACAAAAATATTCTAGAATGTCAGTTATGTTTTTGCAGTATTCTCACAATAATTATCAGCATTTCAGTTACGAAGTAACCTTTTTGTTTAAAGTTTCACCTTCAAAACATTTTCTTACTTTGTAAATTATCTAATGAATGGATTTTAGTTACGATTTAATGCTATCTATATACAAATTTATCATTTAATATTCATTTTCCGAATTTATTATTATTTCTTAGTAATATTTATTTCATACGGATTATTAGTAATCATTAGTGGATATTGCTTGGCGTGTGTTAAGCTTCTCTCTCTCTACAGTCCAGAAATTGTACATGTTGAGACAGTACTGTACATGTTCAGCATCTGCTCCATATACATTCCAATCTGTTGATTGTAGGTCATTTTAACCATGATAAATGGAAAGAGAACCCCCAGAAATAGCTAGATATGAAATTTGGTGTTTCTAGAGTAAGACGTATTCATTTTATAACACAATTCAAGCAAGTCTAAAATCGGCCTTTCAAATACCTTGTGACAAAAGGTCAAATTTGAAGTGGAATAATCCAGAATATATCCATTCTATCACTCCTCCCAAAATTAGGCATGTTACTGGTATAGCCATAATGTGATATTTGAAATTTGGGATGAATGTGGGTCTTATTTCCATTTTTCTGAAATGTCAAACCTCAGGTTATGAGTTGTTTGTACGTCGTTGCAGAAGTGTTGATTTATAAAATTTGCATATTCAGACTGAATTTATTTAAGAAATATACAGTCATGCTATCTGTAATTTTACTATTATTTTCTTTGTTATGTACGTATCAAGCTAGTATAATTTTAACTGTTGCTCTTAATTGCTTTTTAAAATATAGGAGTCCAAATATGGTATTTTGCCCTAATTCATAATACAATAAAAGTCGAGCACGTGTAAAAATAAAAAAAGAATTCTGCCAAAATTAAACGTTTTGAGATATTTTGATGAAATTAAAACTGCTAAGTTTCTTTAATCATGATTAGGAAGATGCAAGCAGATAACACCTAGTACCTGTTTGAAATTTTCATCTGTGATACCTACTTGGAGGCTGACGTACTTTTACCGATTTCGCCACAGAGAAGCGTTTTGGTTAGCAAGGTCGATTTTACTGTTTTTAAACTACAATTTTCCATGTTTCTTTTTCACATACATTCATATATGGATATAAACATAAAAATGTCTTAAAATAATTGTCGGTGTTTGTCCATTTTATAATATATATATACATACATACATACATATATATATATATATATATATATATATATATATATATATATATATATATATATATATGTGTGTGTGTGTGTGTGTGTGTGTGTGTGTGTGTGTGTATTGTTCAGTTAGGTAACAAATTCTTTTTTAAGCATGTCTGTTAATTTTAAATAAAAAATTACTTGGGAAATGAAAATAAAAGAAATTTAAACAGCTATAGCACATTTCATACTTTAACATCAATACACGGAAGGTTATTCATGAGTATGAACGGATTTTGTTTAAAATTAGCAGACATAATGTCTGTAATTTATTCAGTCACACTCATTTTCTCTCTCTCTCTCTCTCTCTCTCTCTCACACACACACACACACACACACACACACACACATATATATATATATATATATATATATATATATATTATAAATTAATAGATTTAAAATATGGTTTTACCGCTACACAGTGATGACCATGTTTCAGAAATGGAAGCTAAAGCCCCTGAATTTAATTTTGTTATTAAACCAAAGACATTAGTTCCATTTCCTCATCAAGCGAATTTTGGAGTAACTTACTTTTTAAAATTTTACGGTTGTTAACGGCACAGGAAATATTCATAGTTTGAGGGTTTCCAAGGTTACCGATAAATCCATTCATCTAGACAAGGGGTGGTAGAGGGTTCAATTTTTAATTTTCGTTGTCTCAGTTAATAGTTACATTTGAAAGCGGGGTTATGTTTAGGGATGGGTAGGGATGTATCTTTTAACAAATTCTGACATCCGCTAAATTCATGTCATCTGGGTTTATTTCTAACGGCAAAAATTCTTATGGTATTATTTCTATTTGTATATTTAAAGATTTTGAGGGACTGTTTAGGTTAGAATATGTTTTATCCACCTTTCTAAAAAGTTATTTTTAATATTTGATATACTATACTTCTAGTTAAAAACCAAGTAAATGTATTAGGATTACTTACAGTATTTAAAATTATTTATTCTTATCGAGTATAAGTAAATATTATTTTATTTTATTTTATTTTATTTTATGTAAACTTTATGACAATGACGGCAAAGGTGGTTAAATTATTTCACTAATTCAATAAACTTAGTATTATAAATGTATATATGTATGTATAAAGGACAATTAATGTTCAATATTATATTCTAACTTATTAATTTCACATGACTTTCGGTGTTCACTTGGATTCTTTCCAGTGTTTGAATTGCTTTGAGAGAGGTGTTATGGTTAGAGTACGTTTTATTTAATTACAATTTTAAAAGATATTTAGGTTAGAATCTGTTTTATTTAATTTCAATTTTAAAACATTTTTAAAATTCTACTTTCAAATTTAACTTTTTAATTTTAATCGGCTATATTTCTTTATAAACCAAGTAAATGTAATATAATTATCTACATTATTTAAAATTATTTATACCCATCAAATATGAGTATGTATAATAATCAGGTAATTTTTTTTTTTTTTTTTTTTTTTTTTTTTTATAGATTATTTAAAGATTATTTAAAGAAAACTTTTGGCAATGACGACAAAAAATAGCTATTTCATTTCTCTGATTCAGTAAATTTTTATTTTTTATAAACTTAGTAATATATAGTTTCTCATGTATGCATAAAGGACATGGGTCATTTAATGACCTACATATTCTAGCTCTTCTTATTAACTTCCATTTCACTGTAGGTGTTTTATTGGATTCTTTTAGGTGCCAAAAGTACTTCGAAAGAGATGTCTGACTTTTATACTTATTTATCCTAAACGAGGATTGATGTTGGTAGAACCTCTTTTTGAACTCATGGCTAGTGCAACCTATATAAATTTTTATGGTTTCAGGATTTTCAACAGAAGATATATTACATTGGTATACTACTGATTCTATGCAACATTTATTTTGTAAAGGACAGTTTTGAGGGTTTCTACAATTACATAATTTTTGTTCACCCTCATTAGTTGTTGTTTGTATTTTTCCCTTGTCTACAATTTTTTGGTTCTGGTATAAGTGTTTATTTAAGATATTAGTATTATGTTTCTTAATTATCTTTTCTAGGTTATCAGTACAGCTATAACTTAATTTTAGTGTATTTCTATTGAAAATGGTACTAAGTTTACTTCCACCGGGAAAATGCTTGAGTATTAATTCAAGGAATTTTTGTCCCAATTTGTTTTTTACCATTTGGTTGTATGGGGGTGTATACCAAATTATTTTCCTGCTTCTGTTTTTCCTATGTTTACCGTTTTCATTTTTAATATAAGTTAGTTTTAGGTTTTTGTAGCCACTATCTTTTAGAGCTTTATTATAGAAATTAATATGTTCGTCGAAAATCTTGTCATTTGCTGAATTTGTACTAATTCTTTTTCGGATAGATAAAGGTATATGTTTAATTATAGATGAGGGGTGATTTGATTTAGGGTGTATATATACAGGATTCGTATTGAGTTTTTTATAAGGTGTGTATGTATTGTTCTTTAAATCTAATGTTATATCAAGGAAGTTAACTTTTTTAATTTTAGTGCTAACGGTAATTTTTAAACCCATGCTTTTAAATTCTTTATATAATGCCTTTCTAATTTTGTCTATTCTGAAGTTAGTAGAATTCCTAATAACCATGAGACCATCGTCCCTGTATAGACCAATGTCAGTTGAATCAATATCACGATGCGCTGTTAGGTTGTATAAAATAAAAAGACCAATAAGATCAGAAGACTCAGCTGAGTCTAGTGATCCCATTGTGATGTCAAAGTGGTCATATGAATTTTTTACCCATTGCTCACCATTATGGATCAGTACCGATTTCTTCGCATTTAATATAATGTTCTTTTCATCCTCAGTAATATCCGTGTACTGGGTGGCAAAGTCCAACGCATTCAAGAACAGTTCTTTAGATATTGATGGGTAATAATTTTCAATATCGAACTGCATTAGTGTACAGTTGTTTTTTGCTTTTATACAGGTGAACCAGTTTATCACGTCTTCGGTATTTATAAAGATAAAATAGGCCTCAAACTTTGGATAAATACCGAAGACGTGATAAACTGGTTCACCTGTATAAAAGCAAAAAACAACTGTACACTAATGCAGTTCGATATTGAAAATTATTACCCATCAATATCTAAAGAACTGTTCTTGAATGCGTTGGACTTTGCCACCCAGTACACGGATATTACTGAGGATGAAAAGAACATTATATTAAATGCGAAGAAATCGGTACTGATCCATAATGGTGAGCAATGGGTAAAAAATTCATATGACCACTTTGACATCACAATGGGATCACTAGACTCAGCTGAGTCTTCTGATCTTATTGGTCTTTTTATTTTATACAACCTAACAGCGCATCGTGATATTGATTCAACTGACATTGGTCTATACAGGGACGATGGTCTCATGGTTATTAGGAATTCTACTAACTTCAGAATAGACAAAATTAGAAAGGCATTATATAAAGAATTTAAAAGCATGGGTTTAAAAATTACCGTTAGCACTAAAATTAAAAAAGTTAACTTCCTTGATATAACATTAGATTTAAAGAACAATACATACACACCTTATAAAAAACTCAATACGAATCCTGTATATATACACCCTAAATCAAATCACCCCTCATCTATAATTAAACATATACCTTTATCTATCCGAAAAAGAATTAGTACAAATTCAGCAAATGACAAGATTTTCGACGAACATATTAATTTCTATAATAAAGCTCTAAAAGATAGTGGCTACAAAAACCTAAAACTAACTTATATTAAAAATGAAAACGGTAAACATAGGAAAAACAGAAGCAGGAAAATAATTTGGTATACACCCCCATACAACCAAATGGTAAAAAACAAATTGGGACAAAAATTCCTTGAATTAATACTCAAGCATTTTCCCGGTGGAAGTAAACTTAGTACCATTTTCAATAGAAATACACTAAAATTAAGTTATAGCTGTACTGATAACCTAGAAAAGATAATTAAGAAACATAATACTAATATCTTAAATAAACACTTATACCAGAACCAAAAAATTGTAGACAAGGGAAAAATACAAACAACAACTAATGAGGGTGAACAAAAATTATGTAATTGTAGAAACCCTCAAAACTGTCCTTTACAAAATAAATGTTGCATAGAATCAGTAGTATACCAATGTAATATATCTTCTGTTGAAAATCCTGAAACCATAAAAATTTATATAGGTTGCACTAGCCATGAGTTCAAAAAGAGGTTCTACCAACATCAATCCTCGTTTAGGATAAATAAGTATAAAAGTCAGACATCTCTTTCGAAGTACTTTTGGCACCTAAAAGAATCCAATAAAACACCTACAGTGAAATGGAAGTTAATAAGAAGAGCTAGAATATGTAGGTCATTAAATGACCCATGTCCTTTATGCATACATGAGAAACTATATATTACTAAGTTTATAAAAAATAAAAATTTACTGAATCAGAGAAATGAAATAGCTATTTTTTGTCGTCATTGCCAAAAGTTTTCTTTAAATAATCTTTAAATAATCTATAAAAAAAAAAAAAAAAAAAAAAAAAAAAAATTACCTGATTATTATACATACTCATATTTGATGGGTATAAATAATTTTAAATAATGTAGATAATTATATTACATTTACTTGGTTTATAAAGAAATATAGCCGATTAAAATTAAAAAGTTAAATTTGAAAGTAGAATTTTAAAAATGTTTTAAAATTGAAATTAAATAAAACAGATTCTAACCTAAATATCTTTTAAAATTGTAATTAAATAAAACGTACTCTAACCATAACACCTCTCTCAAAGCAATTCAAACACTGGAAAGAATCCAAGTGAACACCGAAAGTCATGTGAAATTAATAAGTTAGAATATAATATTGAACATTAATTGTCCTTTATACATACATATATACATTTATAATACTAAGTTTATTGAATTAGTGAAATAATTTAACCACCTTTGCCGTCATTGTCATAAAGTTTACATAAAATAAAATAAAATAAAATAATATTTACTTATACTCGATAAGAATAAATAATTTTAAATACTGTAAGTAATCCTAATACATTTACTTGGTTTTTAACTAGAAGTATAGTATATC
Source organism: Acanthosepion esculentum (assembly GCA_964036315.1). Taxonomy (NCBI): domain Eukaryota; kingdom Metazoa; phylum Mollusca; class Cephalopoda; order Sepiida; family Sepiidae; genus Acanthosepion; species Acanthosepion esculentum. The sequence goes on along the minus strand of OZ038505.1, from coordinate 85,231,061 downwards.
AAATATTAAAAATAACTTTTTAGAAAGGTGGATAAAACATATTCTAACCTAAACAGTCCCTCAAAATCTTTAAATATACAAATAGAAATAATACCATAAGAATTTTTGCCGTTAGAAATAAACCCAGATGACATGAATTTAGCGGATGTCAGAATTTGTTAAAAGATACATCCCTACCCATCCCTAAACATAACCCCGCTTTCAAATGTAACTATTAACTGAGACAACGAAAATTAAAAATTGAACCCTCTACCACCCCTTGTCTAGATGAATGGATTTATCGGTAACCTTGGAAACCCTCAAACTATGAATATTTCCTGTGCCGTTAACAACCGTAAAATTTTAAAAAGTAAGTTACTCCAAAATTCGCTTGATGAGGAAATGGAACTAATGTCTTTGGTTTAATAACAAAATTAAATTCAGGGGCTTTAGCTTCCATTTCTGAAACATGGTCATCACTGTGTAGCGGTAAAACCATATTTTAAATCTATTAATTTATAATATTAATGCTCTGTAAATTTAAATTTACATAGAGCACTATTGTGTAAAAATAAAAATATCTATAAGAACACCGGATTTTATATCTTACTGTTCTTTCCTTTTTATTTATATATACATATATATATATATATATATATATATATATATATATATGATAGATAGATAGATAGATAGATATGTTTAATATAAATATCAACTTGCCCAGTAAAAATACTAATATGCCCATTAATAAAAAGAATAAATAGATAAAAACAGGTGACTTATCTTGAAACGGAACAAACTCAGACTAACCCAAAAACTGATGAGACAGGCTAAATGAATGTGTTGTTAAAAACACACAAACACACACACGAAATAAAAAGTAAACTGGTCCAAAAGCACTTCCCTGCAGGTGGGCCTATGCAAGCGAACGCAGAAATGACTGCATGACCGCACGCGGACAAGCTTCCACACAAACACAGAGATTACTGAAGAAATCTTACACCCGTGTTAAACGTTCATAAAAGGAATGTCGAACAAATATGAGCAGAAATTTGCCAATACCCACAGAAGAGTGGATGAATATGTCCGTCACGTGACTCTGGAATCGGGATATTGACGGTAACATTAATCAGCTGAGTGAAAATTGTTTACTCGCATTAATCGTCTAAAAATATATATCTACGTATGTGACAAGTATTTCTCGCAGTTCTCTCGCTTCTTCTCCTGAAAGTGCTCGTTGGAACTACATTCCCTGGTCCCGCCGATTCTATACTTCACGGTAAGGTCACGCTAAGACATTTACTTAGTAGCAAACCAGCCAATTTCTCTCTGTTCTCCATCGATGAAAAGTACGTTCTATTCGAGCAGCTTCCACCCTCGCACCAATGCTCTGTGGAACCGACTCCCAAGAAGATGTTTCTCGAAACGCTACAATCTTAACCTATTTAAGGCTAGAGTTAACTGTTATCTTCCACTCATATCTGCACAAATTGCCTCCTAACATAACCATCTATCTGGAGTAGCACAAGGCCTTGTAAATTGAGAAACTTAACGTAATACATACATACATACAGTATTTACATTA
>OZ038505.1:85099494-85224494 GCA_964036315.1 Acanthosepion esculentum | reverse complement strand
AAGTGAAAGAGAAGGAAAAGATTGACTGTTGGGTAGAAAACAAAACCTTTCCAAGTCTGACCTGAAGGCTACTCCATAAAAGAAGTGGGAACAGATACAAAAATTCATGTCTCGTGAGAATAAGAAATATTTTAGAAGCATGAATAAATAATTAATAGCGTCTAATAAAACTGATGAACAGTTTGATAGTGTGAATATTGTGCTACCACTAGTATTCATCTCCTGTAAAGAGATGTATTTAAATCGATGGACCAGATATGGATGATGATGTAGAAGGTTATATGTCCAAGCGATGACGCAAGAAATAGGAAACGCTGACGCAGCAGCATCGAAGTCAGTGTACGAAAAACTGGGATTCGCACAATACACATCGCTTGTAAGAGGAAAGTAATGAAATAATAAAATGTTACGGAACAACGTTGAACGCAAGGATTAAATAGAAAAAGTTAATTTCAACCCAATGGAGATTGTCAGGCAGAGGACAATAAAAATGAGAAACGAACTTTCTTCTGAATCTGCCTGAAATGTCCAAAAGCTCTATCTTTGGTCCAACTTTATTTTAAATTTTAATTAAGGACATTTTCCTGATGGAATCATCACTCAACTTGGTATCAGTGCTGATGACACAACTATTTACTCACGTCTCGATATTCATTCTGATCAGATCAATAAGATTATATTGGCGGCTGGTCTCTAAAACGACCTACCGTCTGTTGTTAATTGGGGCAAGAATTGGCTTGTTAATTTTAACATCTCTAAAATTAAACCGGTCTTTATTAAACATCGCAGGGAAGTATTTCTACCTTCCATCAGAGAATAGATCGTTGTCCTTTCTCTGATTAACATATTCGTTTGACATGAAGTGGAAAGACTACATTGAATCCATTACTAAGGCAGCTGCTAAGAAATTTGTTTCACTTGGTGTCGTGCAAAACCATTTTCTCTCCAGAATCTATCTTACATATCTATAAATTTACCATTTGGCCCACCATTTGAATATTGTTGTCACATATGCTCCCGTTCTCCTGCTATGTATTTACAGATACTTAATAAAATCCAAAGCAGAATCAGCTGTATTGTTGGTCCTGTCCTTGCGTTTCGACAGCAGTCACTTTCCCACAACCGGAAAGTTTGCTTCTCTGTGCCTTTTTTTATAAATACTTTCAGGGTAACTGTTTGGGTGAGCTCTTCGCTATGGCACCGAGACTGGATGTAAGTGCAATTGAATTGGTTAGATATACTGGAAATGACTACATATGAAATTAATGTTTTGAAAGATTTTATATAAATAGATCTGCAAAAATCCCGCAAATGGGGACAGTCTGTTCGAGAGAGACTGGCCACCCACTCTAAATATTGCGTGCAGATTCAATATGCCTCCAGGAACAGAAATATTTTTCAGGTATTCCGCTGGTTTCTACGGTAGACAAATTTACATCCCATTAAGCAAACTTGAAATACATTTCAGGCTTTACTAAATTCCCTGAAGTCATAATTGACAAATAAAAAAAATTTTAACACAGAAATGGAATGTACCATTATTCCACTCGTTAGTTCACCCAGATAGAAATAAGGAAAGGAAATTTTATGCTAAGACGTTTCTTTCCTTGATGAAAATTATCAAGACAAAACCATGAATTTTATAAGGGAATCTGTATTTAAAGAGAGAATTAATTTTTGGGAAAGAAATTGCGCTATGCGTTCAAGTTCGAATTAGAGCTCGCTTTATAATATTAGAAAAATTGACAGTCTTAAGGACACACACACACACACACACACACACACACACACACACACACACACACACACACATATATATATATATATATATATATATATATATATATATATATCGAGAGAGAGAGAGAGAGAGAGAGAGAGATTTGTTGCTTATTCTGTTTAGACGTATGTCAAATTCTATGGGTTATTTAGTGCCGAAATATAAATAATTTGAACGCAAATGTAGACCTTGAACTACAGATAAAATGTATTGTTAGTCATTTTACTTTAAATATGTATTGTTAGTCATTTTACTATGAACATGTATTGGTGCTATATGAAAATATATTGCAGTATTTTTACCAGAAAAAAAGATTTTATACTTTCATAGATTTTTTATTTTATTTTATTGTGGAGTAACGTAACGGTGACCATAGCAGGTGATACTATCCGGATCTTTAGATCAGATCACCCGCTGACATACTTAAGACTATATATATATATATATATATATATATATATATATATATTATAAATTAATAGATTTAAAATATGGTTTTACCGCTACACAGTGATAACCATGTTTCAGAAATGGAAGCTAATGCCCCTGAATTTAATTTTGTTATTAAACCAAAGACATTAGTTCCATTTCCTCATCAAGCGAATTTTGGAGTAACTTACTTTTTAAAATTTACGGTTGTTAACGGCACTGGAAAGATTCATATATATATATATATATATATATATATATATATATATATATATATATATATATATATATATATATATATATGAAAAAAATTGCATAATATTTTACATTAATTTTACAACGAGATTCATGCCGAAGCAATTTTCAAGTGCTGGAATTATTATATTTATTCTTAATTATTTGTATACGCTTGCTTGCTCATATAGCTACCTACATTTATGTATATGTATATATTTAAAAGATTTTATTAAAAATTTCATCAAACTTGATCAAAGTAATTTCGAATTTGTGTGCTGTTAAATAACAATCCGAAATATTTATGGAAATAAAATAAAGAGGATCTTATATTGATTTTTATTTTAAACATGTCTTTTTTTCTTTCACGCTGTTCCATGTTCCTGTGTCTGAAGCAAGTAAATACGCATATTTTCGGCTATTTAATTGGTTCGCTTTCTTGCATACGTAATGTACTCAAATCCCTTCACAATTAAGTAATTTATTGTAGAATAATCTATCCATATTACTAAATAGAACATAGTTTTTTTTTAAATATATAATAGCCTTAACAATCAATATTGACAGTTAATAACACACTTGATGTTCTAATGCTTTTGCTGACTATGTGCCGATTTAGGATTTTAAAATCATTCAGTGTGTCAACAGCATACGTATTTTTATATTTTATATAGTAATATATATAATAATATATATACCACATTAAAAAAAAACTGTTTTAAAGGAATTTTTAAAGTATTTTTTAAAGTTTTTATTATTAATTGGAGTCCAACGAGTGGGCAGTTTGAAGACAGCTAAATTTCTTCTTTGCGTTGTACTAGATATTGGTTCGGATTTAGTGATGCCATTTACTGCGTGCCATTGGAAATTGGTTGTCGACTTCTGTTCTTATGTAGAAGCAGTTTATTGATGGAAATGTTTTCTTTTTTCAAATGACAAAAAAGTATAAAATACGTAAGCATGTATTTTTTTATATAAATATAGGTAACAGACGAAGGAAAATAGGAGGCAAACATTCGAAGACACAGAGAAAGAACGAGATATGTCTTGTAGAAACTAAAATATTAAGAGATTGGGAAATACAGTTCGAAATAAAGAAAAAATAATGCTCCTTTGCTTGGTAATATTTAATCGCATATAGTAGTAACCGCTGGACAGTATCCACATCTATGAAGAAGACTTAAGACGTTAGGTCCTTGTTCTACAAGTGGATACTAAAAATATCACTATGAGAAAATATGTGAAACATGGAAATAATAGCATTGCTAGAGGGGACGGGGGAAGTTCCGCCCGTGTCAGAATTTTTGAGGGCAACACATTTGGGTCGACTGTATAAGCTTGTATAGACTGTGTTGAAATAAAAGTGGTTTTAATAGTCTACACCCAGTTGAAGGAATTTTTCGATTTCGAAAAACTTAAACTATGGCAAATATATTTAAGCGATTGTTATCTTAGCCGACCAATGAATATTATCATGTGAGGCATTCAGGACTGTTTTATCACCGTTGACAATGAAAATTTAGGGCTGATATATTTGCAAAAAGCTCACATTGGAAACAGAAAAAAATACAAAAGAAGCTATTCATGGATGAAAGGTCTTTTCAGGGACTTCCTCCTGTGTTAAGCTGCGACCGTACCCCGTTTCAAGCACCAGCAGTAGTCAGCGAGAAAGTTTACATCCCACCGACTTTGGTAACGCTCTTCCATAATGCAAATGTCTTGGTGAAAGCGCTCAGCCTGCTCTTCACTCAAATCTCCAGAGTTCTTTGGAAAATAGTCCAAGTATGACCACAGAAAGTGCAGTTTGACTGACATTCGTGCCACGAATAGCTCTTGAATTTCCTTCTCGTATTCCTCATTCCGGTGGTTGCCCAGGAAGTTTGTAACTATTGACTTCAGTGACTGCCAGGTGGATAGTTCAGCTTCACTCAGTGTTTCGTAAAAACATTGGATCAAATATATCGGCCTTAAGTTTTTCCATGGTTATCCGTAGGAACTTCCTCTGGAGGAAGGCAAACCTGCTGCCTTTCCTGTCCATTGCCTTCAAGAAGTTCATCATTACCCCTAACTTGATATATAGGAATGGAAGCAGTATTTTGTTTGGCTTACCGAGAGTGTGAGATTGAACGTTATGCGAGCCAGGTTTTAACCCTTGTCTTTCCGGTCACTTTTGTCTGACCAATGTCAGACCCTCTGTCTCAGAGATACAGAAAACAAGGATACGTTGTGTACTCACCTTGGAGACCTAGGACCAGTCTAACCAGCTTAAGATCTCCATAGATCAACCATTTTTGCTCCTGCTAGTTAACAGCTGACAACAAATGAACCATGTTTGTGTGTTTCTTTCATTTGCACTGAATGCCCAATAAGGATGGATGAAAAACTATTTCCATCATGTAGAACTGCTTTGAGACTTATGCTGGATGAATCAATAAAATGTCTCCATCCCTTAGCATCATACTCTAAGCCCACTGATTGGATCAATCTGGAACGTGAAAAACTGTCTTAATTCCCTCTCACGGTCTCGATACCAGTAGAACGTTGTTCCTGGTGCCAACAGATCTTTCTCTTTGGGACGTGAACCCAGCAGCTGAGCAGATTCCTTTGAAAGGTTCAGGTCTCTTGTCAAGTCGTTGAGTTCTGCTTGTGTCAAGGGTACTGACTGGTTTTCCTCTTCTGACTTGTATGCGTCATCCCCAGTTACAACAGTCATGCCACTATTTTCGGAATCAGCGCTATATTCCATGTTAGCATCTGGCTCAGGAACAGGAAGGTCTGGACCATGAGGGATTGATCTTATAGCAGAAGGAACGTCGGGGTATTGGGCATGGTGCTTTTTCTTGCGATTTATTCCTTTTTGATTTATCATGTAGAAATAACAGTCCGTAATGTCATCTTTTCCTTCCCTCCAGACCATTGGAATGGCAAATGGCATTCTCTTCCTTTTACCATTCCTCCAATCTCTCAAGTTCTCCACACATGGGGTGTGAATTGATTATCCTGATCCCCTAGTATGACCCCAAAGTAATCGCGATATGCCTTCTTCAAAAGTCAGTGATTTTCGCTTGACGGTTAGGAAGAATCACCTTAGCGCAGATATAACAGAACCTGTCAAGATTATTCCAACACTTGCGACCCATTCTTACAGGAATACAAATGTCAAGTAGAAAAGAGAAAAAAATAAATCAGCAATCAGCTCATTGTTGACACTTGACACTGTACATAAAAATCATTTTAAACTGAGGGATAATCCTCAGCCCCTCTAGGTATGTGGGTGTTAGCGAGTAGGGAGATAAACTAAATAGGAATACATACATTATATGCTATAATAAACATTAGGACCCTACGATCAGCTGCCAAAAGTAGAGTCCACAGACTTTCAAACTAGTGTGTACAACTTGTTATGAAGTATCCAAGCACATCTAAAATATCAGACCTAACCAAACACAATGAATGGTATTTTTTGAATTCAGCATAAAATGACAATCATATATCACTTGATGAACCTTTGACGTTTGATTTTTTTTTAAACCCGGGCCGGTGTTATTAGCAAGAGTCCTAAGATAGGCCATAGAATGAGTTCGGGTTTCACGATCGTTAACCATATTTTTAAGGCTCTCATCACGATAAAACATACTTTTTTTTTGGACAGGACTCTTAAGAGAATGCTTTCACATTCGCTTCCCACTTGCTGCTGCTCTTTTTTTAAAATTCTCCAATAATGCGATAAACACCGACATGAGAATTGCCTACTAAATTTTCCTATCGTTTATGCCATATTCTGGTTTTAAAATTTTTAATGAATTTAGAATGTTTCAAATGTATAAACACTATTTAAATGTTATTTCGTAAATGTTTAGAAATAAAGATGTTTCCCCATTTTTTTTTTATTCTTACATTCAGTAAATGGAAGCGGAAAAAGCTGGGTCACATAATGAGGAAATATGTCCACGAGAACTCTCATGGGACATATTAAACTCAGGTGAAACAGCGTGAAAGAACAGGCAACCTAATTAACAAGTACGCCAGAAGAGCGAGAAGGAAAGTTAAAGATCAAAAGTTCGAACAACAAAAGGAGAAAACTGCGGAAATTCATGACTTTCGTCATTCAGAAATGACATAGGCCGTAAAAAAGGATTTTTGGTTAAGGCATTGCCCTTATGTTAGATGTTCTACGGGTTTCCTCATTTCATTCGCTTCAAAGAATAAAAATGTATAGAGATAATAATATATGTCTTTTTTATCAAGGTCTTATTGTTATTTTATTTCTAGTTGTAGATTTTTTTCAGCTGTGCTCTGCGCATTATATACTCTACAGGCCAAAAATTCAAATTGACAGAAGATCGCGTAGAATCATTAAAAAAAGAATGGAATCAATTATCAAACTTGCGAACCTTTTGGTTCAAATGCCAAAATTTTGTGCTGCAGTAATCAAGGATAAAGGAGGTTATTTTAGCGAAGCAAAATTTAATCATAAAATACATTTTATATTTTTGTCATTATAAAATTCTAACAAAAAATTATGACAAACTTGTTTTTAACCATGTATAATATTTTTCTCTTATTTAAAGTACAAATCATCTACTTTGGGGACCAATTTTTAACAATTATCAAACTTTTGAACTGTAGTGTATAAAAACATTGCATAACGACATTTAGTCACTAACAGAAAGTGATAGAAAGCGCATACATTCTTTTTACTAATATTTACCCAACACAAGCCCCTGGAGCCTCTCAAAATAGAGGATTGCTGTGTGGAGTTGTATTAGTATAATAAAGCGGAAGATATCAGGAAAGTTAGACTTGAAGGGGGTCAAGATTTAATTAGAGAGTAAGACTTCAGAGTTCAGGGGGAGACAATACGAGTATAGAATTAAGAAGAGACCGGAAACCCAATCTTAATCAGGAAAAAGGGATCAACCTCTACTCTTGTTCAAAAGACCGGCGGGGTCGGGAATGGGAAAAGAAACATAGACAAACCTATATACTCCTATAGGGAGAGGAACAAAAATAATACTCACTGAATAAAATTTCAGATGTCAGGCAGAGACGTCGGGAGTGGAAGGAACCGCAAACCCAATACTAAAGAGGAAACAAGTGATAAACCTTTACTCCTGTTTTAAAAAAATGTACATAGATAGATACCAAGAACCACATCCATAATCAATGGAACTGTAAAAAAAAATCGTCTCATAATAATTTAAAATATACCACCTCTTCAAAAACAATGAGGGTTTTAATCAGTGCTAACCATATTACAAATAACATTATAACTGAAGAAGGAATTGTCAAAACAGTCGACAGAAATGTCCTATGATATATATATTTTTTTGTCATCCACAGACAGACTGTTTCGCATCTCATCAGTGTGGTTAGACGTCAGGTTACCTCTAGCTAGGATCGAAACCCGACTGAATTGGCGTCAGTCGGATCTTCTACCACTAAGCCGTCGGCTCACGTCAGGGATGAAGGTGAATTTTAGCGTGTTTATTTTTAGATTTAGATAAACACACAGTGACTGACAGTGACTCAATCCTGCCGAAGTGTCATAGTGGTGAGATATCTATGAATTAAAAATATTATTTTCTAAAGATCACAAGGTTATGTTTCAAAACGATAAGCTCAATGTATTCACCGTTTATAGTTATAGATCTAACAATATTTTAAACATGAACTGTCTTGTTTTGATTAAGGTAAAAAAGAAATTTAGTAAGATAAACATGTTTTTAAGTATAGTATTTGTCGAATCCTCTTCAGTAAATTTTTGTCCCTTCCTCAGAAAATTGCAAATAACACATTATAGTATAATCAAATTCAATAATATTAAACATAACATCAATAAAACCTGAATAGGACAGACTGTGTTTAATGCCAACGGATAATCGTTTTTTCAGTTATCGCCCGTGGCATGTTTTTTTCTATATGGACACTTGTGTAGTAAAATCCTAAATTAATGCCGACAAAAGTATATATTATATGTAAAGGCTTGTTTACATCAATTTATGAAAATTTTATGGACATCCAAATTTTCAAGTCAAATATCCCAGAACTACAAATATGTTGATAGAGTTTTTTTTATTTCGTTTGATGTATTGCATTTTCCACCTAGACATCCATTTTATTCTTTGCAGTTTCCATCACGAAGACTATTGTTCAGTGAAATGAAAGGCGTTAATGTATTTCTTAAAATGTATTTCTTAAAATCACTAAACATCTGTCAATTTTACTATTTATTGCCTATTGGTATTCTGATAAGTTCACATACATGTTTAGAAAGGATTGTGCTTCACGCCTATTTACTAGTAGTAAATGATGTTATGTGTGTGCAGTTTCATTGTTTCCAGGATCCTTTAGTTACTATCTGCTTATTTTAGAGTGGCTTGATAGATTATAATTTCTGTAATTCCCATTTAAGTGACATTCATTCCTTGCTCTCTAGTTATACATGGTTTGATTTGTGCGGCTGGTTTGGTGTTGGTGTGTGTTTTTTTAATTATTTGTGTCGTGTTTTCTGTGTAATTGTAGCTTATTTTTACTGTGCTTTTGTTGAACATATTATAGAGAGGCAATCGTGGTGGAAGTAATTTTGTTTGAGTTGAATGAATATTATTGCTCAGTAGTTTGAACCATATGATGTTTGTTTTTTTCTGTTAGATATTTTGTTCTATGTGGTTTGCTATCTTTTACAGCTTCTTGATAATCTTTCTTGATTTCGTCCAAGATGGCTTCACTGGAAACAATGTCAGATAGCCTGCAGTTAAATCATTGTGGGATCTTCCTTATTATTTATGGTGGGAGGTTGGAAGATGTATGTATTTAGTGGGGTTTTCCATTACGTTTTCTGTATGGTTGATATGTATATTTTTCTGTCTGAAGATGACATCACTGAAATCTACTTATTTTCGATTATGTTTATATACATGTCGGATCCCATATTTTTTAAAAATGATTGTTTTCTGGTTCTATCTGCTTTTTGATTGTTACACTTTCTTAAAATGATGAAACCGATATTCTTGTAGAGGCCTGTATCATTTTTATCGATTATTTAACTTAGTCCGTATAGAAAATGGATACCTGTCAACTCACAGGTTTAGAACCGTCAAAGCTTTCCATTGTAATGTTAAAAGTTCCTTCTTTCTATATCCACACGTCTTTGATGTTGAATCATAGTGATTTTCGGTAGTGTTTAATGAGTTTTATTTCGTTTGTATTTATTGTTATTTGTTCTTAAGCTAAGGAGATAGCCTCACCCAGCATTGCTTCTGGTATAGAAGAGTAAATATCTTTTATATTTAGTTGTATAAATTCTTAACTATGTTTCTTTCTTAGATTGCGGAACCTGTCTGTAGTTTTTGTGTTTTTACACTCATATTCTCCTAACTTCTTCCTTAGTTCTGAATTAATTCTTTCTAGCATTATCTTACTTATTATAACTAGTTTACTTTTAGTTGGGTTTATGAGACAGCATTTTGGATATTTTCTGAGATACACACATACATACATGTGTGTATAAAAAACATACATATTTTTGTAATAAGCTACATGAATGGTTCCTAGGCTTTGGAAATATCTCTCAAGAGAGAACAGTAGAACCGTTGTACTTAAATTGTAAAAAGAAAGAACGCAAAAGAATGCGAATATCTGCAATGGCCTATGCTGGTGCTTCTATCGTGACTGCCTAGATGTATGGCGTTTTGTCAAAAGTTAAAATAGAATACCACCTGTATCAATACATTCTTCTGATCATAGACTTAAAATTAAATTTTAACGTAAGCGATGCGAAATATAATGTTTTTTTTTCAGGACCTTGACAACAGATTGTCATTGCTTTTAGTAAACCTAGAAAGAAAAACAAATTTCCTCAACCAAGCAATGAAAATGCTAAAATATATCAGACACAAGTTCTAATTATGCATCACGTAAAACAGAAACACGTTTAGATTGTAAAGCATTCCTTACAATTCTGTTCTCAAAAAGGCAATATTCTAAATCTGGTCAAGTTGAAGAATCATTTAATTCTGCAAGTGGATTATTATCATCAGCGAAAAATGGTGATCCATGATCGCCAAAGTCTTGAAGGAACAAAGAATATAAAAGAAAATGAAAGCGAAAGCCGAATTTAATTTTATCATAAAAACTAAGATACACTATCTGATATATTGATGCCACAACTTAAGGATACCGGATACAAACGAAACCGTTTCTAAAAAGATATTTAACCCTTTGAGCCCTGACCACCGTTTTAGCGGTGGTAGAGAAAAATTACGTAATGCCCATCCACCGGTTGAACAGTGGTAGAGGAAAATATCTTCAGTCTCAGCTGACGGTTGAGCGGTGGGTAAATACTTGTAACTATTTTTATATATACAGTGAAATATTGCATACCAATTATTTGCGAATTTTTACTCAGAAGCACAGAAAGAAGGGTTAAAATTGTTCAGGCACACTGGGCTCAATGGGTTTGTGATTTTCGTTTAGTTTGGAACAAAACAAAATTGGTAATTTATATCCATCAAACTGATATAATTACGTATTTGAAAAAACTGTTCTCACGACAGACAAGGCATTAAAAACCTTTATGACCCACGGGGTTACAGGGTGTAGAAGAATTAGGAAAAGAAACATTAATAATGAGCGGGAAGTGGAAAGAGTATTCAGGATGAGAGTAGATATCTATTGAGATTGCATTTAAATTTTGGCAGATTAAAGTTGGCTGGAAAGCTTGATACCGGAAGGGAGTTCTGTGATAAGTAATAAGTGCAAGGAAAGAAACTCTTTGCATAGAACTTACGGCTACATCTAGCCAATCCATGTATAAATTGATGAGATTTGGACGTCAGTTTACGATTACGCTTAATTTTTTTAAAAGTCTAGGTACCATAGCGAAGAACTGAACCGAACAATTGCAATGGAAATATTTATAGAAACGAAATTTTACTCAGTTTTAAGAAAAAAAGACAATGTTGATATGAAGAATTTACTCTCATGACTTTCCAGAACGTAGCATTTTTAACACCATTCCCCTGATGTGTGTGTCGATTAAAACTATTCATTTCGTAATTCTTTTCTTCATTTTCAACCATGGTTAGTCCCTTTTCCGCAAATAAAATTTCATTCAAATATTTTTATTTTATTTTAAAGACCAACAATCACTCGTTTGATAGTTTAATATACCTCAATGACATTCACACTTTATGCTTCGAAATATTAAATGCCGTTGCGGGATTGTATCAGATGTTAATAAAATGAAAGAAAATCTCCTGCAGGAAAACCGACCAAAAATGTAATGCCCTGCATTCCTTTGGATCTTGTCTATAGTTAGATTGTGGGGTCATAATATCTGGCCAGTGTATGGACCATATACGACTGATCAGCCCAGCGACCTGGACAGGTCGCACCAGTCTCATGAACAAAGATCTGAATTTTGAACAGTGTGCTACCATTATCAACTGGGATAAATGGATGTCTGCCACTGAGAATTCTGTCGTCTCTCTCCCCCTCTCTCTCTCACTCCTTCATACATATATATATATATATATATATATATATATATATATATATATATATATATATATATATATATATATATGTAATTCGAACTAATTAACGCATATCTTCGGGTTTATATATATATACATACCCATCTATATATATATATATATATATATATATATATATATATATATATATATATATATAATTCGAACTAATTAACGCATATCTTCGAATTATATATATATATATATATATATATATATATATATATATATATATATATATATATAAACCCGAAGATATGCATTAATTAGTTCGAATTATATCACGAAATCATTATTATCTCCCACCAAAATATTACAATCTAAAAACATTTTCTGGCTTTAAATAACCTACAAAGAATTGATAAGCCATTGAAACAGAATGAATCAATTTCTTTATTCTGAGTTCAAATGTTACCATGATGTTTTTTTTATATATTATTAAATATTATAAAAATTTAAATGCGGTTAATAATGTGAACCGAAGTCTCTGTTTCTGTCTGTCTGTTTCTCTTGCTCTCTGTCACTCCATTAATATATATATATATATATATATATATATATATATATATATATATATATATATATATATATATATATATATATATATATATATATATATCAAAGACTCAAGCACTAATATTATTTCATTGGAATCGTAATCACGATCCAATTCATCAGTTTTAAAAATAAAAAAATATTTTTTGAATTTGTTGGTCTGATGAATTGGATCGTGATTACGATTCCAATCAAATAAATTATAACGCCGCAATATTAGTGTTTCAGCCTTTTTATTAGATTCTTACTCTGTTCTGGACATTGATTTCTATCTGGATTCTATCCTCTTGGAAATTTATATATATATATATATATATATATATATATATATATATATATTGACCACTTATATTCAATCACACACACACACACACACACTCTTATATATATATATATATATATATATATATATATATATATATATATATATATATATATATATATATGTATATATATATATATATATATATATGGTATCCCAAAATTGAACTCACTCTTTAAATCCCAATAAATGCTGTGTTCATTAATGTTCAAACCACATTAATTGTTAAAATATAAGAAATATTTATATTTATTGACTTGCAAATAACTTGGGCCACTTAAAATTAAATATAAAATTAAATACACGGGGAAACATCTCAAAAGTTATGGGTAAGTCAAAAATAGAGTTCATTCTTTGGACGATACACACACACACACACACACACACACACACACACACACACACACACACACATATATATATATATATATATATATATATATATATATATATATATATATATTCACCCAACCGAGAATTTATTGTAAAATTTTGAGATTTTTATATTGAGTTGTATTTTACCTCGACCGATACGGCTTGTTGTTTTTAGGCAGGACAAACCAGGTCGATTCAAATCAATTAAATGAAAGAGATCTTAATTCAAATGAAGGTCGGTATTAATATAGTAATAATTAAGCATTTGTTTCTTTAGGCCGAAGTCTAATAGTCAGTGGAGACATTAAGTTGAAAGGGGCGCAAAAGGGTCATGTAGAAGGAGTGGAAAGCTCTGTAAAGGGTGGGTTGGACAGGTGGTTGGCGGAAGTAGTAGCTTTAGCGGATTGACAAGCCTAGATTTTTCTTTATTTTTGGAACTCTGTTAGTTGGGTTATGCAGTGGGTTGACAGGTGGTTGGATTCATGAAATAGTCCCTAGTACAAATAATAAATAAAAATCAAAATAATATTGTCATTTCAGAAACATGAGTATGGTGTACATAGGCAGAGGTCCTACTGTATGTGTAGGAACCAGCAAAAAGCGACAAGATCGTGTGATATTCAATACCAACCCACGTACGCACCTACACATATTCACACACATTTACAAGTCTACATACATACACATGAATGTACATCCATATGTGCTTCTATTCAAACCAAGACACCAACACTTCACGTGTGTCACCCTCCCCAAAGCAAATACGGTAAATGTTTTTAATGTATTTTAAATTTGCTTTTGTGCCTACACTTGAAAATTAGTTCGTTTTGTTGGTTTAATAATTGGTTAGCATTTGTGCATTTGATTATTGCGATTTTTTCCTTGATACACATATCACATCTGTCCCGGAAGTTGTTGTGCTTTCCACTTAACTTAAGCCTCCAAAGATTTACATGCAATATCCTTTCGCTATCTATTGTTCTCCTGATTACTATTATTTTGTTCTCTTTTCTTAGTAATGTTTCGATTTTCTAATACTTTCACACACAGTAACCTCTTGTGTCTAAGCGGCCTTATTACCTGGCTTGCAGTGACTTCCATTTAAAATATAATGGGGTATAATGAATTATAAACGTTATGCATTTTGTGGCGGGGACATGTATTCTAATTCAATCGCTTGTGTAAATGACTTTTGCCCTTTTACCCTTCACCGTATTTTCAACACTCAACCTTTCCGTCACATACTCTGACATGGTCTGTGGGTTTTGATTCAAACAATTTTGTCCGATAACAATGGAATGCAATTCAAGTTTTTTGCTGATTGAATCGACGCTTGCAGCAGGCTCGTGTTAAACAAGTATGAAACCTGAAGCCACAATGGCTCTCTGATGAAATATCAATTTCTCGGATGAACCAATTGCTGTTGGCTTTAAGAAAATCCTGCTAGCTTGTTTCAATCCAAATTTTGTGGATAAAAGGGCAATACGGATAGATTACAGATATAAAATTGTACTCGAATTATGTAATCGTTTTATCAAACTCACTCTCCCCGAGAGAGGAAGATTGTTTTGCTAAGAATAGGATATACTCCCCTCTGTTTGATGTGTATGTCTTTTGG
The DNA here is from genome assembly GCA_964036315.1 of Acanthosepion esculentum. Lineage (NCBI taxonomy): Eukaryota > Metazoa > Mollusca > Cephalopoda > Sepiida > Sepiidae > Acanthosepion > Acanthosepion esculentum. The sequence continues at coordinate 85,209,642 of OZ038505.1, read as the reverse complement.
AGGAAATGAAAAAAATGAATATTTCTCTAGTAATTGTGTAGTAAAACAATAAAAACGTCGGTAATGGAAACAAGATAGAAACATAAACCCTATGATGGTCTATACAGTTTTATATTTTCATTTTATGCCCGTGGTCGTTAGTAGCGTTCACATAAAAGCTAGATCATCCAATCTTAATTTTCAACCGCAATTCGAAGGTTTTTAATGGTTCTCGAATGAATTCAGGTTTATATAGAAATGGACTAATCTAAAGACCGTAAGAGCTGGAACGACATGGTGGATCTCGCGTGCTCAATGCCTTCATGGCATGAAATTTACCAGCATCAACAACAGCTGTAGTACCATTCTCGCAAGGATCCAAATTGATTTTAAAATGTTTGAGTAATTTTCCCTTAACTCCGCAAATCATACCATTAGTTTATGTTGTAGTACTTTCGCTCTGTTTATGCAGACGCTGTTTTGGTTTGCACTTACTCTCGTCCCCGAAAGGTCCAGATTTTGCTACTACTTATAGATTTCTGTTTCAATATTGGGCATCTCGGCCAGTTCCCAAAATTCAGTGACAGGTGGCGATAACATACATACATACCCAATTTCTGCGAATTGATTTCAAGTAATGCCATCGCTTGATTTATCTTCGTGGATATGTCTTTTTACTATCTTGCTAGTGATTGTCATTCCCTTGTTCACATCGGCGCCCTTTGCAGTCAGCGTTACAGTAATATTTTGGCGAACTTACATTATTTACATTATTCACACTGTTATCATCTTCATCGAAATATTCACAACGTTTCGGCCGTTGTACGCTCGGCCTTCTTCAGGTGATTAAAATTTCGAACCGACCCCTTTAATTCGTCCAAATGAGTAAATTGTTCTATGTTCACCTGCCATACCTCTTCCAGAATTCTCAGTTATTCCTTTTTAACTCAGTCCTCCGATTTTGGTTCACCACTGCTGTAGCCTGATATTGAACTCACAACTTTTTAAATCTAGTCATTTGATCTAATCTACGCCTTTATCCACTAAAATAATCAGAATACCTCATTTCAGAGATATAGACAGATAATTTAGCGAACTTATATATGACCTTTTAGTCCACTAACGGCGGATCATTCTTTTCCACATTCATTGCATTTAGAAACACAGTGAAATATGTATTAAATGATTTTTCTTTGTATATGGCGTATTTTATATTATTTGCTATCAGTTGTGTTTACTCAGTTGGAAGTCTTAGCGTATGGCCATGTATATCACTGGTCAGGCCAGCTTGCGAAAGGCAGACATGGCTAGAAATGCCGCACGCAAAACTATTATTGGCATTACCGATTCGCAGTCCCTTTCTCGAAGCCCTTTTCAAATTTGCGTGACTGCGTCTGTCTACTACGCTCCCTCATCTTTCCTCGATTTTAATTGGTCAGTGGTAGATCAGTTTGACAGGTTGCTGGAAGGATGTCGTCCGCCAGGACCCCCATGAGATTAATCTAGCGTTGAAACGTTCCGACGTCCTGCCAAGACCATGAGAGATGGCGGGATCAGGTGACTAACGTGGCCTCAAAGCTTTCATGTCATGAGAATTAGCAGCAGTAGATATAGGCAAGAATAGGGCAAACGTCAAATCAAGAAAACGTAATGTTCTTTCCTTATTTTTGGGGTTTAACGTTCATGTTTATTTAAGCTTAATATATGTTGACGTTTAATCGATAAATAGTTTCAATTTTTTTCTGAGTGATACTAATTTCCTTTTTACTGTTTAGGATTGGATTTCCAGGTCTTTCTAAAGTATACATCTACATTATTCTTCTAATATCTCCGACTAAACTCTTTAACTTTATTCTAAAATTGAATCTTCAACTCTAGAATTAACTGTAATCTTTCCTATATAGACCCAAGTACATCGCTTATTGCCCTTCATTACGCCAGTACATGCGTCTAGCATGAAACAGCCTGTCGCCTCTGAGTGTTGATTTCAATGTTCACTTTTATATTTACATGCGCTCTATCGCTGATATTGAGCACTTTATCCTATAAATTTCTTCATATTTATTTATATATATATATATATATATATAGTTGCATATTTAGGCAGCAATCCTTCTTTTATGCAAGTTTCATTAAAAGCTACAGACAAAGTAATACGGTTAAGTTTTTTATTTAATTTTTCTTGTGTACGAACAAGACCTTTCTTTGCTGGACAAAGGGTGTGTAAGAACTGCCCAAATGTTTTATTTTTCCGAGCGCTTTCGGCTATACATTTAGCCATTATCAAGGATGATTTGATTTTTCAGCTTAATTGAGTGTGTGCATTATGTGTATGTCTTAGTGTGTAGTAGGGGTATATATATATATATATATATATATATATATATATATATATATATATATATATATATATATATATATATATATGTATGTATAATTTTTCATTTAGTTTTTCCAGTATCATTATGTTTTTTTTTAATTTTGTAGGTGCAATTGGGTACAGAAAATATTACTAAAAGTCGTTATGTTTAGTGAGTACACGTGTTTGAATTTTTATTCATGTTATTTGTTCTTCAACATTGAAAATAATAACAAGCATCCTAGATTGAGAAAACCTACTAAAACAAATTATACGTGTGACCGGAATCGTAATCATATCTGTTTCTTTCCGTCCTAAAACCGCTTTTTTAGGTAAAACATGTCGTTACCAGTTTGGCCACCGAGCCGAATTAACTATATAAAACAGACTCATCTCTGCAATATATGATATACAGGAAAATGTGTGACTTGTGATCAAAATTTCAACTGAAAAATTTCTAGTATGATTGACTAGAATTCACTCAGAAGAATATAAGCTGAGAGTGCACTGATTTCCCCATTCCCGATAATAAACGTAAGACTGGACTCATACACAATAATAATCGACCATCACCCCAACAATAGCACAAGGCAGTATACGAACTAATACATTCAAAACCACATATGTATTAGGAGTGGTCTAATTTTAAATGCAACAAGGACTTTAATTTATAAAAAGCACTTTCTTGTTGCCGGATTTGTTAACGCATTTTAATTTATAAAAAGGAAACAGAATAACTCCGCTCTTTTGAACAGGTCCAAGTCAGTATTTTTTTACCATATAGTCACCAATGCATTTTATAGCGGCTTTTTAGTTTGTGGCTTGACAGCTGAACAAGAGCGTCCGGAATGTTGTATACAACACACATCGCAGTTGGCATTGCTGAAACGCATTTCCCGAATTCTGTTCATCTAAAACTTTTTTTTCCACGGGGAGGAATTCATTGTCACAACTCTACTTCCTACGCAAAAGCAATTTTGCCACACTGCTCCCTGAAACAAGACCAAAATGACTTAATGTAGGAAACTGGTCCTCACTTCAGATATATATATGTGTATGTGAGTGTGTGTGTGTATGTGTCTGTGTCTGTATATATATATATATATATATATATATATATATATATATATATATATTGAGAGAGAGAAAGAGAGATACAGGCCTCCCCACACACACATACATAGCAGGCAATCATTCTTTTATACATGTTCCAGTGAATATGCGGGATACTGAAAATGCTGTTTTTGTATTCTGTTTCTCTAGTATTCTTACACTTTTTTTTTCATTTACGAATACTAAAACAGTGAAAATTAAAAAGTAAATAAAAATAATAAATAGAAAACGTATTTTGTTCAACGGCATATGATCGTCTTATTAAAAGTTATTTAATGATGAAATCTAAATATGTTGAACAAATTTTATGGTTTCAACTAATTATATTTTGAACGCAACTGCATGCCTTCACCTAGAAATAAAATGCATTTTTGGTAATTTTACTATAAATAAGTTTGTTGGTTATTGTTTTTATATAAAAATATATTTCTGCACTTTCATATAGTTTTCGTTTGGGTAGTTCCCAAGTTGCGCGTAGCTGGGACCATAACACGTGCTACCAACCCGAATTCGAGTGGATCTGGGAAAATATCAATTGAAAGAGAATTTGCTGTCGGATCCTCGTCTGTCACATTCAATGAAACATTATATATATATATATATATATATATATATATATATATATATATATATATATATATATATAATTATTATGAAAACGAAGACTTTAAATGATCATGGTGATAATTTTTTCCTCTTTCTCAATTACTTTTTCCCTCTTTAAATACATAACCTTTTTTCCTCTCTCCCTTCCCCAAATTTTAAACCTAACTTCTTAAATATAATCTATGCTTAAATTAATGTTTTTTTTTCTGCCTGGAATAAATTTTATTCTTTTATTTGTATGTTAATGTGCGCTCTGATGAATTAGAACGGAGATATCGGTTCTAATGAAATAAAAATTATCAGCATCATCTTATAAAGTCTTCGTTTTCATAGTAATAATTATTTGCTCTGTTTTCACTTTGAGCTCTCTCTGGTTTTACATACTTTTTGTAATCATCCATAAGGATTACCAAATTACTACCTTTATATATATATATATATATATATATATATATATATATATATATATATATATATATATATTTCTCGGACATTCAAGCCGGTAAATGTTGTTTAATACTGTTTATTATAAAACAGAGCATTTACTTAAATATCTGTATCTATAAAAAGAATGTATAAACATAAAAAATGTTTTAAAATAATTGTCGGACTTTATCCATTTCATAATGTGTGACGTCATTTGTTTACATTTGGATACGCTTTGAGCAGATATGAATGTACGCGAGAGATTCAAGGAAGACTGAAGTTTAAAGGCAGTAAATTCGACCTTGCTAACCGAACCATCCTCTGTGGGCAAATCGGCTAAAGGGACGTCAGGCTATATGACAGTTGCGTATAGGATACAGGTTTGATTCTTGTCGGAGAACAAATATTTATAATGAAAATTTCTCGGACATTCAGGCCAGTAAATGTTATTTAATACTGTTTATTATAAACAGAGCATTTACTTAAATATTTGTATCTATAAAAAGAATGTATAAACATAAAAATGTCTTAAAATAATTGTCGGACTTTGTCCATTTCATAACATATATATATATATATATATATTGTTTATTTGGTCAGCACACTGTGGTTGATCATTTTATTTAATTTTTCTTGTGTTCCTGTGAGCTTTTCTTATTTTCTGGACATAAATTTTGTTAAATCTTTTGTTTGAACGTTCTATGCATGGGAACACTTTCGGCTATTCTTTTTTTACAACCACGGCCACTTCGTTGACAATTTTCATCAAGAGAGAACAAAGAGCAGTGATCCGAATCTGCAGAGAAAATGCTACCTCATCGATGATAATTCTCTTGTTCGCCATTAGCATCTATCGAACGTGTTGAATAATAATCGTCAGTAGAATGAAGAAAGTCTTGTCCATTTCAACACCTGACACATCTTCCGAACAGATAAATCGGATCACTGCTCTTTTTTTCTCTCGTTCATACACACTGCTAGCGGAGCGGCCATGTTTACTCTCTAACAGCAGTACGAAAAGCTTGAACTTCGATCACGTGACCACTATAATACCAACTATAAGCACTGAATGTATTGTGACGAAACTGAAGATAGTTTATGGCAAAAGTGTCGATAACATTTGGCTTACCCTCGTACTTTAAACAAAGTATTATGAAGGAAGCTTCTAGTCAAGCTTCTGGAAAGAAATATAACAGTGGAATAGAGAGAAGTATTTCTCTGCAAAAGCTTTATTAGAAATATTTTATAAATTTCCTCCTATGGTAGCAAAAGCTGATTGGACAATAAATGCTGGATGCTAATATTAAACAGCTAATATCGATATTCATTAGGGATGAGGTGAACAGTTACTACATTTTGCTCCCAAGCTGATGAATAGGTAGGGGGAAATCGTAAGTCGAGTACCAAGGCTGTTCGCTCAATGAAAGCCGAATGTTTTCTTATGTGGTAAAGGCTATTATCGTAATTACCGTTACTCTTACTGATAAATTAAAATAAGTATCTATTTAGTTTGTGTATTTTTTTTATAGAAGGCCGTAGGACTCTTCCTCGGTTTCTTGCTTTCATATCAAATTAGTTCTGTGAAACGTCATTTTATATCTCCTTAATTTTAGTCTTTGATTTGGTTCCATCTTTAAACTTTTTTTCTCAGAGTTTTCACACTCAGTAGTTCGATAGTGGCTTTATCTCCTTGCAATAAACAAAATAATTGTTCACTAAAAAGAACAATGCGCATAAAATAGTTCTAAATAGTTTATGCTAGATGCCCATCTAACTTATTCTGTGCATGGTCGCACTACATTTACCGGCAAACGTCGCTTTCAACGGGTAAACTTAGTAGAATTAAGAAATGTCTTTAATCCAAATAATTTCCACGGGAATAATGACAGATTATCGAGAGTCTTGCAACCTTTCGCTTATGTGAAAAATTATGCAAGCTAGGACATCATTCATCACTCAAAAGGCCGCTTAGAAGCTTTTGGACTCTATAAAGACAGTGCAGCACTAGCCATATTATTGCAGCAGAACTCAATTTTTGGTGTAATGTGGCACTTGTAAAGCGAGTTCCTCGCAGGTAGAACCAGGGTAATTACAGCATCAGTACAGGGAACAGATTATTTTTGAGGCATCTATAGCGATGGATCGTTTATATGAGTTTCAATTGAGGTCTGGTGTGTACTTCACTCCCCCAAAAAGCGTTTATGGCAAATGACATACTTGAGAGAAACCCATTCATTGCGGTGCCCAATATCCAGGGTTTGCTCGGTGATGAAGGGACGTAAATACTTTCGCTTTTGAGGTCTTGAGTTTCATCAGCCAGACACCACCCATTGAGCTGATAGAAGAGAGATCACATCCCTTTTCTTTTGTCATCTAGAATGTTGGAGCTTCATCCATCTAGCGTTGTATAATCTTGATGAATATTCACAAAATATTAGAGTAAGAATGGTTAACTGATTTAACTCGGATGCTCTTCATTTTTTTCACCCATAAGGCCGCGTAGAAGTTTTTGAACTCTATCAAGACAGAGCAGCGCCAGCCATTATACGGAAGCAGTACTCAGTTTTTGGTGTGGTGTGACACTTGGAAAGTTAGATCCTAGCAGGAGGAAGAAAGGTAGTTTCAGGGTCAGTAGGGAAACAGATAATTTTTTAGGCATCTTTAGCGATGGATCGTATATATATTGCGGCCCTGAAACTGACCAGCCAGACACCACTGCTTGAGTTGTTTGACAAGGCATCAGCTCCCATGCTTTGGGTGGTTCATCAATATAGCGTTGTATAATCTTAATAAATATTCACAAAATATTAGAGTAAGAATGGTTAAATAATTTAACTCGGATACGAGAAGTTTGTTTTAATGATAATGAAAATTGAGGGAAAAGAAAATAAAGACAGAGAGACAGATTGCGAAATATGATTGGTCACTTTGCACATAAATTAGGTTGGTGTTTTTTCCTTAATCAAAGCATCAATATAGACATCCAAACATCCAAGCCACTAATAATAACAAAATAAAATAAGTGTAATGCACTTCATTTTACTTTACTAGTATTCATTCTATATAGGGCCCAAGTGCCACTCGAGGTAGGGTGTTAGTGAAGGAGTTTGTTGTGTGTAGGAAATTGTTATTATTTAAAATATTCTTATAATCTAAAATATTTTCTGGCTTTAAATAATCTGCGATGGATTGATAAGCCGTAGAAAATGAATCAATCAATATAATTAGGTGTTGTCTCGTGTCATGATTTAATGTTATTTAAGAAAATGGAGATAGTGTTTGAAATTGGATTTTCAATCGATTTGATAGGATCTAACAATATTATTCTATCCGAGCCACTAATAATAACAAAATAAAATAAGTGTAATGCACTTCATTTTACTTTACTACTACTCATTCTATACAAGGCCCAAGTGCCACTCGAGGTAGAGTGTTACTGAAGGAGTTTGTTTTGTGTAGGAATGATAACGGTAAAGCCTAAATTAAATACGTAAAGAAAGCAACATCGTGGGACTCGGTTCCACAAAGTAGACTTTCGTCGGAATAAGCTATTCGAGTGGAACTTAATTCTCATAAATGTAATACAAAAGAAATGAGGGTGGTCGGCCTCAGTGTATACAGTGTCGCTGGTCTTGGCTATGAGGGTTAGAATTGTTGGGAGTAAGGAATGTATCACATCCGAAAAATTCCGCGTCAAAGCTCAATGAAATGTTAGCAAGGTTTCGTTTGTGTGAAAGAGGGTGGAAAGTAGGAAATAATTCATCACCCACAAGGTCGCGTAGAAGTTTTTGGACTCTATCAAGAGAGAGCAGCGCCAGCCATAATATGGCAGAAGTACTCAATTTTTGATGTGGTAAGGCACTTGTAAAGGTAGATCCTAGCAGGAGAGGAGGAAGCAAGTTACAGGATCAGTACAGGGAACAGGTTATTTTGTAGGCCTCTTTAGCGAGGGATCGTATATATGACCTCCAATTGAGGTCTGGTGTGTACTTCACTCCCCCAAATAAGCGTTAAAGGCGAATGTCATACTTGAGAGAATGCCCTTCATTGAGGAGCCGAATATTCCGGGTTTGCGCGGTGATGAAAAGACGTTAATAGTTTGGTTGGTGAGGTCCTCAAATTGATCAGCCAGACCCCACCCATTGAGTTGTTAGAAGAGAGATTAGATGCCAGGCTCTTATCAAACTTTACTTTGCAAGTATTTATAAATTATAAACAAAAGGAGTGACTATTGTAAACTCTTTACTGACATTTTAGTTATGTAGGAACGAGATAGCACAGACGGCTATACACAAATAATAAGTCTGCGAGTTTTAACATTAGATGTAAATATTTGGAAGATAATAACCATCGATATTGATGTTACGAGAGTCGAGATGGAAATGATACGTTCACTGCAGTTTACAAGAATCATTATTTCTTTTTTAACATCTCATAATATGTAGAAGATTTTTAATACACAACATTCCATTTTTGTTCTGAAGGTTTGACATTGAATATCAGGCATTTTATTGTAAACGCGTTGAAAAAATCGATTTGATAGCTATGGAACGTTGTATTTCTCAAGTGTAGGGAATCTGCATTGTAAAAATCCGGATATACTGTATTTAAAGAAATTTATAATTTTCTTACGAGATAGAAAATGGAAAAATATGAAGCAGAAGATGTGGTCAAATATAGAATTAAGGGCTGGAAAATCTGGAAGGAACAGAGAAAGAAAAACAAATAGACGTTAAGTATCTAAAGAAAGAAGTAATTAAATGAATAAATGAATGGAGAAAGAAACGAAAGTTTGTTTAAGTTTAAAGAAATTAATTGAAAAATATCAAGAGATAATTGAAAGAGAAAGAAAATAGAAATTGAAAATAAAAACAATAAAATGAGAGTAAATTGCGAAATAACAAAATAAAAAAATGAGAAGAAAAAGAAACAGTAAAATGAGAGTAAATTAAGAAACAGAAAGGAAATGAAAAATGAAAAAAGAAACAAATGAGAGAAAAATAAATAATAGAGAGGAAATAGAAAATGAAATAGAAAAGAAACAATGAAAAGAGAGCAAAATAGGAAATAGAAAGGAAATAAAAAATGAATAGAAAAAGAAATATCAGAAATAGAAAGTTAAAAAAATGGAAAGAAAAAGAAACAATGAAATGAGAGTAAAATAAGAAAGAGAAAGAAAAGAAAATGTAAAAAGAAACAATTATATGAGAGTAAAATGAGAAATAGAAAAGAAATCGAAAATGAAAAGAAACAGAAACAATGAGATAACAGCAAAAAGAGAACGGAAATAAAAAATGAAATGAAGTAGGAAAAATGAAATAAGAAAAAATGAGAAAACAGAAGTGAAATAAAAGAGGAAAAGAAACAAGAAACAACGAAATGAGAGTAAAATGACAAATAGAAAGGAAATAGAAAATCAAAAGAAACAATATAAGTGGGAAAAAAATAAGAAATCGAATGTAAATAACAAAATGGAAAAAAAGAGAAAATGAATGACAGGAAAATAAGAAATCGAAGAAATAAAAGGTGAAAATAAGAAGAAACAGGGAAATGAGAGCAAAATAAGAAAGAGAAAGGAAATAAATAAGAAAAAGCAAAACAAACAATGAAATGAGAGCAAAATGAGAAACAGAAAAGAAATAAAAGATGAAAAGAAAAAGAAATGATGATATAAGTGTAAAATAAGAAACAAAGTAACTGAAAGATGAAATGAAAAAGAAACAACGAAATAAGAATAAATAAGAAATAGTATCGAAATGAAGATTCAAAAGAAAAGAGAAACAGTGAAATGACAGCAAAAAGAGAAAAAAAGAAAAAGGAAAGAAAAGAAACAATTGAATGAGAGAAAAATATGTAATGGAAAGGAAATAAGAAATGAAAAATAGAAACAATGAAATCTGAGAAAAAACAATAACAGAAAGGAAACAGAAAATGAAAAGAAAAAGAAACAATGAAATGAGGGCAAAAATGAGAAATAGAAATGAAATAAACAATGAAAAGAAAAAGAAACAATGTAATAAAATCAAAATAAGAAATAGAGAAGAAAATAGAAAATGAAAAGAAAAAGAAACAATGCAATGAGAACAAAATGAGAAATAGAAATAGAATAAACAATGAAAAGAAAAATAAACAATGAAATGAGATGAAAATAAAAACTAAAAAGAAAAGAATAAATGAAAAGAAACAATGAAATGAAGGCAAAATAAGAAATAGAAAGGAAATAAAAAGAAATAATGACATGATCTCCAAATGAGAAATAGTAATGAAATGAAAGATGAAAAAAAGAAACAATGAAATGAAAAGTAAAATAATAACCAGAAAGAAAAGAAACATTGAAAAGAAATAGAAGAAATGAAAAAAGAAAGAATGAAATGAGAGCAAAATAAGAAAGGAAAAGAAAATGGATAAAAAACGAGTCATATTTTGTAATTCTTTAATACATAAAATAAAGTAAATTTAAAAAATGTAGAAAAAGTTTTAAGATCGAACGGCAAAACTTCTGTAGAAAAACATTGATGCGTGATAGCACTAGTGTTAGAATAAAAAACCATTAAAAATGCAAGATAAAGCAAAGAAAAAGCCTCAAATAAACGGTAAGTATCAATACAAAGAAGGAAAAAAGAAATACGAATAAATAAAGAAAGAAAAAAAAAGAAAAGTTTGTGAGATTAACGAAATTAATTTTTCTAATTTCTAGAGATAAAAGGAAATCAGAGATTCAAAAGTAATTAAAATAGAAACGAAAGTAAAAGGAAATATAATATGAAAAGAACATCTAAAAGTAGAAAAGAAAACGGGAATCATGGGAAATATAAAAAGTAGAAAAATGCTGAAAAAAAAAACGAAAGACATTTTGTAATTTTGAAGAAAGACAATAAAGAATTGTGAATGTGAAAAAAACCTAGAAAATTTGTAAGATCATACAGAAAACCTCTGCAAAAAATAGTTGATGCGTGATAGAACTAAGGAAAGAAGAAGAAGAAAAGAACCAATTAGAAAAACGAAATAAAACAAAAAAAAAAAAAAACTCCACGGTAATTTTCTCGTTCGATTTTTTGCAACCAGAACCAATGATTGATGATAAAGAATAGAAAAAGAAAGACCAGCTGCTGCCACATTCGCCACGACCGGCGACCAATAGCTAGAGCAATGGCTGAAAGTCCCGCAATGAAATCTACAAGCGTATCATTTTGGGAATTGTCGCAGACCATTAGATGATTGCGATAATTGCCGGTTGCTACTCAGCTGGAACTCAATTTACTCTCTCATGCGAAATGTTTTCCGTAATGCTGTGACTTTTCCTCATATGTAACTGCTTCATTTGCTGCAGATTTGATAGAAAGCTTTTTCATTATACATTTTGCGTTTTTTTGTTTGTCACTCTATTAAAACACTTGATGCATCAGATCATAATTGTACTCCGATCAAGTCAGTGAAGTTACTGCCTCTGCGGAGTGCTTAAAGATGCAAATTTTAACAATATCATCTAGTAAAATACCGATAGTATAGAAAATTATATACTAGGCTATGAAGTATTAATCTTCAGTAGTTTTCAAATAAAGTGACGTCATTATTTCATAAGGTTTTAGATTGTTTAACGTTATTGCCTTTATTATTATTTTCGTTTGTAGAACATTTCTGTCAAAAATTTTTATCTCACTTTCTGTTACAATATGTTATCGCTATTTATAATTTTAAAATCGAACTATTCTCCTCGTCGTAGTTTATTTACACTATTAACATTATACTATTTATATTTTTCGGACTCTTTTCCTCATCTTTGTTGAATATTTACAACGTTTCGACTGTTGTACGCTCCGGCCTTCTTCAGACAAATGGAATTTCGAATCGAACCTTTTATTTCCTTTATGACTGATTACCATATTGTATTCATGTCTCCTAAAAGCAAAGCAAGTATAGACATGAAAACAATATTTGAACCAGTAATACAAGAGAAAAAAACAATAAGAATAACAAATTGTAATATGAGCTCTGGTAAAAAAAATGTTACTGAGAGATTAGACTTATAAGAGTCGTCATGGAGACATGGTTCAGCGGATAAAAGCATTGGTTAAACCCAGTGGCTTACCCCAAAGACTTGTGAGTTCAATATCTAGCTAGAGCATTGGTGAACAGAAACAGAGTTTAAAGGAAAATAACTGATACTGAGATAAATGGAAGTGGCATGGAATGTCGTGAATATGGCAACAAACATGAGAGCATCAGTGTAAATATTATGTTTATATTTCTGAAATACAGTATTATAATTATTCACATTATGTACATTGTTTGGACTGTTGTCTTTATGTTTATTGTCATATCTACGCTTCGACCTTTGTACGCTCCGCTCTTCCTCAGGTGATATACGTTGGAATTTCGAAACGAACCCATTATTCAGTTTTAGATTTCCGAGTAACTTCACTGACTTGATCGGAATACAATTAGGATCTGATTCATCAAGTGTTTTAATAGCGCGTCAAACAAAAAACGCAAACTGTATAATGAAAAAGCTTTCTATCAAATCTGCAGCAAATGAAGAAGTTACGTAAACAGATAGATTTTTATAGTTCCATATTTTTGGGGGGATGTCTCAGTTAATTCCATTTTGTAGCTCAACTCATAATGTTTTTGTTTACTTCTGCTACGAGCAAGTATTGAACTCATAACTCTTTGAGTCAAGTAACTTTCAGATTACTTCAAATTACCCGTTTATCCATTGGTCAATGTGTAAATCGTTGGACACTTCAGAGTGTTGTAATTTTTATCAAGATCAATTATGACTGAGTCGTGAGTTCCATCCGCACTGGTTGCTCCATACTTTCGGCCTTTTAAACATTTAAATCCTTATTACATAGGAAATAGTTTGCGTATATTTAAACCTATGTAAGTATATTTAAAATTGGTGGAACTAAGGAATGTTCCACGGAAATAGCGACAGATTAGCGAGAGTTTTACATCGCATCAATGGAATACGAAGGGAACTATATGGCAGGTCTAGGCCATGGCCTTTAGAACTGGTGGAACTAAGGATTGTAGTTCGCCTGAACACTCTCCACGGAAATAGCGATAGTACAGGGAGAGGCTTGCGACGTTCCGTCTGTGGGAAAAGAGGCTATAGGTTGAAAAATAATTTGCCAGTCACAAGGATGCAGAGACACTTTTGAAAACTCTATCTAGAAGAGGAATTAAGGAGTGATTAGCTCCTTCGTATATATGGCAGCACTACTCCATATTTTGCAGATCTGAAAAGATTAAAGGTAGAAGATAGTAGGCGGTGTCAGGTACTTCTTTTTTAAATCATTTCACCCCAAGCAAGGCGAAAGTGTCACTAGTACGCAGGTTGTTACGGACAGTGAAAGAAAGAGAAAAATAATGTTTATAAGGTGGATCGGGGAAATGATAAATGATAAACTGGGTTCAAGACAATAGAATAAGGCGATTGACCTTGCATTTAAATTTTTTTGAAGGGGTTTCCACAGGCGGGAAGTGCGAAAAATTTGAAGTTTTGGTTGCATTTAACGATTTCAACAGTGAACGGGTCAGTCCTAGATGCCAATCTAGTAGCTCGCTTAAATTCATGTCATCGGGTCACCACGGAAAAAAAGCTCGTCAGAGCGGTTGTCATTAAAATATTTGTAGAAAAGAGAGAGATGGAAGACATCACGTCGGTAAGAAAGTGACTGAAGTCGAGATGCCTGGTCAGAATGGATTATATTGCAGATTCTTTCTTAGTGATTTTGTCAAGAACCTCGATATGAATATCAGGAACACCAGATCAGAGACAGCAGTAATATTCAATGCATGGACGAATCGTAGATTTTTAAATGAGCAAGATGCACGAGAAATAATATATGGTACGGCATATTAACCCACCTTTCCTTGCAGTAGATGCAGCTATTGATTCAATGTAGTTATTCCACTTCAAATAGTGGAAAACATGAGACCAAGAAGGTACAGTGAAGCGTTCTCCGCGAGTCGAGCATTAACCATGCTGATGGCGGACAGGGAAGATTCTCTATGGTGGTTAAATGAGACTAGTTTAGTTTTGGACGCATTAAAATTTACAAGATATTTCCTGTACCAGTTAGTCATTGATTGGAGTTCCTTTTCTCTGACGGATTTCCTATTGTGACAGGAGTAAATGTAATGTCATCAGCATAAATGCCAACTTATGAACTGACACCCGAGTTCGTGTGAAATAATTTGAAGCAAGCCCGACCTTAAGAACGACCTTTATTTCACATTTTGATAAGAATGATTGGATTAAATCAAAGCATTTTCCTGTAATACTGTAGCTCTTAAGCTTACGCAGAAGAACAGCATGACAAACCTTATCAGACGCCTTTGAATCATAGCTCGAGTGTCTGTTATTATCAAGAGCTTGATATACATAATCAGTGATGGCCGTCTGCATATCAGCAGAAGACTGGACAAAACGGGAACCGTATTTTTTGTCAAAGATTGGTCTTGAGAGGTAAGATGCCTAACCAATTCAGCATTGATGAAAGGTTCGAATATGTTGCCGAAAAATCGTAGGGAACTAATAGGGCGATAGTTACAGGAGACAGAAGGTTCCCTTGTCTACAGAGGATGAATTCCAACAATTTGTAAAGCAGCAAGCGGCGAGGCAATAGTTGTAGTTTGGACAGAACTGGTGCCAGCTCGTGAGCACATTTCTTTAGGATAACGGTTGGTATCCCGACACATCCACTTGCCATATGGGAATCTAATTTAGAAATGATATCCAAGACCAGTGACGGGGTTATGCGCATATCACTGTGTATAGCGTTTGTTCTAGGGAAAAATCTGGTGTAGACACACTGGATGAGTCGCGTGTTGGGTTGGAAGAGAAATCTACAAACTGATTTCTTTTAAAGAATGCTATTTTAAAAATCTTGTCAGCATCGGATAATTGAGGTGTTGATATGCTCTAAAACAAAATAAACCCAATCAAACGATTACACTTCTTCATAATTTTGATCTTTTTGTTATCCCTCGCAAGATTTGTTCTCACATACATTTACACAAATTGTGTGGTCGGTTACTCTTGTGTATGTCAGATTCTCCAAGCCCTCTTTCCTCATGACTATAAAACTGACCTATAAATCCTATCTATTTATTTATTTCTCTAAGAAAAAGCGTTCTTTTTGTATTCATTTTCCTTAAAACGACCAAGTTACTCATATATTCAATGCATTATATTCTCAGCATCCTTCTTTGGAACAGCTTGGTGTTGCCTTGGTGCCTTTTTCATCTTCGAGAATATCGTGAAGTATTTACTATCATGCAGAAGGATCGATATTACATAACAGTTTTCTTTTTTTTTCACGCTTGTTTTCATGTTTCTTAATACATTACTGAGCTTTGTAAGGCATCTTCTGCTATTACAATAAAAATATAATAGTTAAAGTATAATTGAATTCGCGGCCTTTCAGATTACCCTAGATTGTATGTATTGAGCACAAATGCGTATTTCCTTTTACTGCTATGTAAATCCTTTGTTTCTTGTTCAGGATTTAGTGTCCGATTCTTTTCCTCCTTATTCATTTCCATTGGCTTCTTGCGTTTTGGTGGCATTATGACCTTATTTAGAATGGTGACTTTTACGCTGTATGTCTTTTGCTGGAGGGGCTTTGGGGCCTTATACAGGGTGGAGGTCACTGGAAATAATAAAAATGATACAGCATTCTATAATTTGAATAATAATAATTATCTCATTTGAAGACATTCCTATATATAATGACACCACATCATTTGCAATTCACCAAGAAATATTTCTTGAATTCTCTAAGCACATTTGAGTGGTATCTTAGTATAATTTAATTTTGTCTTGTTCCTTCAGGACCTAGACAATTGCGGCTCTCCACAACTCTCTTCACGTCATTATCTGGGAATAGCTTTCATTTCTAGGAAATCTTAGAAAGATAGTTTAGTTTCCAATAGTTCTGTAGTGTTTGAATTCAAACTTGTTCTTCTAGAGTGCTTTCTATCCATGGATAGAAACCCCAGTTCAACTCTACTATTCAATCCATAGTTTGTAGGGATGAAGTAAAGATAGAACCAGTTACAAAGAATCCTCTAATATTCAATATACAGTATCTAATATTCAATATACAGTATCTAATATTCAATATACAGTATCTAATATTCAATATACAGTATCTAATATTCAATATACAGTATTTAATATTCAATATACAGTATATGGCTAAAATCTCGGCTGTTTAGATGCTACAGCCATACAAATCAGGATTTTAGTATTATAAAATTTAGAAAAATAATAAAGTGACCACAAACCAGAAATCAAATTCCATAATCTATATTTTTCTCTGGAATAATATCCGTGTTGAATCAAATGGAGAACTTGTCAAATGATATCAAGATATTAGACTGAAACTCTCATGAGTAAATAAAGCTAACGAGCTACAAGGATCATTCGTCAAATAAACACAGAAAGTTAATGAATCCTCAGGGGGAAATGTAGTGGTAAACTACACAAGTGTCATTTTACATCATTAAACGAAAGTTTCACTTCTATGAGGCACACCATAGAGACAATATTAATCAATTACGTAATGTCAAGAATAATATATGCATACTTATTGCAAGAATTTCTAGAGTGTTGCTTGTAAAGCATATTGAAAATGCAAACTAATCGTTTATACTGGGGTTTTAACAGGACAAATGCATCTGTTAATGCATGAATCACAGAAAATAATTATATATACACAGAGATAGTGTAAGAGACACATACACACACAAACACAAACGCACATATATATATCCGCATACACACACGCACACACACACACACATATATATATATATATATATATATATATATATATATATATATATATATATATATATATACATAGATATATGCATACATATATAGAGAGAGATAGCTTCAACACATCACTTGATAAGACAATAGAAGTGTTGAAACAAAATAGCTACTTTTGTAGTGATTTTATATCATATTTATATTATAATTGTGGAATAAATAATCATATATATATATATATATATATATATATATATATATATATATATATATATATATATATATATATAGCGAATGTAAATATAAAATGGACCTAACAAAATGGTTTGAAGTTTGCGTTCAAGAATGAAAGAAACTGTCACCTCTGAACTTTGTTTGATTGAATCATTTACTACGGCATGTCAAACGACTGCAAACATAAAAACTTTGTGGGTATATATTAATGGTATAATTCTTACTAATTAACCGATAGCTGGGGGAGAATATATGGATTCAAACATTTCCAAAGTGTATTTGCGTTTAAGCGAATATAACTGATTAACATTTTACACCAATTGTCTATTATACCACCCGCACTTTCAAGATTACAGCAGCTGGTATTCCCAAGTGGTCACCCATTTAGGTACCGATCACGCTCGATGTCTCTTAATTTCAGTGATTTTGTGGAAACTGGTGTTCCAACGTAATGTGTCCGTAAACCTTTGAACTCAGTATCCAATTTTATGCACACACACACACACACACACACACACACACACACACACACACACACACACACACACACACACCCACACACACAGCCCCCCCCCCACGCATATATATATATATATTGTGATTGCACATTTTGGCAGCACTTTCTCTTTTACACAGCGTTCAGGAATTTGGATGTTACAATCTCTTACTTAGCTAAAATAACAGGCTCAATCTTTTGGCCTCTGTGCCGAAGCAAATTTGGCCCCATAACCTGCGTTTCAAATTTCAGAAAAAGCCTGGCTCCTTTCACACAAGCCAAACTCGTCCTGTTTACTCCTCTTTGACTACCTACCTACCTATCGTTCTGTAGTTTAAAATATATATTTTAATTCCATTTTGATTGCTCATTCTATTTGGACCATCTGATTGGCAATATTCTCATTTTTGAAACCATATGGTATTGTTTACCGTGATATTTATTCTAGTAAGCTGCTTCTTCCTCATTTTAAGTTAGAATTTGGATTGTGCTAGTTTTTTAATACTATTTCTTCCTTTTTATTTCTTCCGTGGAGAAATCCCAAGATAGGCGTATCTCAGAAGCAATCAGAACTATTTTCAGACATTCCCTCTCTAATCTCTGAAATGTTTATCAGAAGACTCGCCATTTTTTCCGTTATTACCTTCTTTTCTACTTCTAAAACTAATAACTAATCATTTGTCTTTAAAAGATAACTGCCACTATTTCGTCTTCTTCTCCTCCTCCTCCTCCTTTTTCTTCTCCTTCTTCGTCGTCGTCATCGTCGCCGTCGTCATTTTCTTCGTCGTGGTCTTCTTTTTTTCCTCTTTATCATAATCTACATCATTTTCTCCTTGGTCGTGTTTCTTCGCGTCGTCGTATTCTTTTTTGTCATCTTTTTCTTCTCCGTCATCGTTGTTTTCTTTTTCTACATCTTGTTCTTCATCATCATCTTCTTCTTCTTCTTCTTCTTCTTCTTCTTCTTCTTCTTCTTCTTCTTCTTCTTCTTCATCATCATCATCATCATCATCTTCTTCTTCTTCTTCTTCTACCTTTTGTCGTCGCTTCTTCTTATTATTCACCTTCTTCTTCACCTTCTTCTTCACCTTCTTCTTCTTCTTCTTCTTCCTCTTCTTCCTTTTGTCGTCGCTTCTTCTTTTTCTTCTTTTTCACCTTCTTCTTCACCTTCTTCTTCTTCTTCTTCTTCTTCTTCTTCTTCTTCTTCTTCTTCTTCTTCTTCTTCTTCTTCTTCTTCTTCACCACCTGCTTCTTCTTCTTCTTCGACTTCTTATGATTATTATTATTATTATTATTATTATTATTATTATTTTCCAAGAGAAGAGCTTACCAAAAGAATTCCGCTGGTCTCTATATATACGAAACCGTATGTACTGATCATGACACTTTATATGATCGGGGCGATAGCAAACCCGTGAATCACGGTCAAATATCCGTAATATGATGATAGGTTTTGATAAAAGTAGTGCGTATCCTTGCAGTTGACACCAAGTCGAGAAATACCTTCTGACCGTTTAACCTAGTTTGGTCAGACCGCCTAGGATTGCAATCGACAGTGTTTCCAAATATCTGTATTTGACTTTTATGACGCCTCGTTTTCCTCGTCTTTCAACGTTTTAAAAAATCTCTCTCGATACCCGGCCATTATCCTACTCCACTTTTAAGCTTCATGAACAGGGATGCACGGTGCGTCAGCGCCTGAAAGACATGCGCAGCTAGATTAGTTTAGGCGGGTGACAAACAACTGCTGGCCGCCATATTTACTGTAACATGTCTGAAGTCACTTATAAAATACATTAACTGCTTCCAGTATTTGCTTGTTGTTCTGAATATTATTAGTTGAACCCGTGTAAATTCTACGAGTATTGACAAATTAACTATTACCTCAAAATTCAGCTTTTTTTTCTCCCTATTTGCTTGTATCTTTTCCTTTTCCACCTTATCCAATCTAAACGTGTATTCACTATCCTTTTTATCGAAATGCTATAAAGATATTTGTTATTTTTCAGACGAAAATAAAAACGAATGAAAAATGTGCAAATATTTTCTATTGCATCTCTTATATTTTCTCTAATCTTTCCATAATCAATTTTATTGTATTTTAATTTTTAAAATATAAATCCATACCTACCTTTTAATTTTTCACGTGTTGTCACATGAAGTCGAGCTAAAAAGAGTCTGCATAATTCTTTGGTGTCGCCATCCTTTCCCCTTCTTTGTATATGTATGTCTATTTGACTTTCACCTGGTCTTTATTTTCGTTTAACATTCTTACCTCCGAACGTTCCTCCTTTACGTCCACTTTTCAGATGTCTACCCTTTCGATTTGTCTGAGTTCATCACGTTTATCAGTACTCTCTTGGTTTCTTGATTACAAATCGTAACTCAGAAATTCCTGAGATCAGGCAAATACTAAGTTTCAATTTCCGAAGCCTACTCGTACCTGTTGTAAGTAGAATTAGACTTACGTTATTTACATTCAAAATAATATCCTCATATTTTGTTGTTATTATCATAAAATGTTATTACTATTTGCATAAAATTATTGATATTAGGATCATAAATGTTTCGTTGTTAATATCAAAATATGTGTTGCTATTATCATAATATTGCTATCTCAGTTTTTCACTATTATTATGACATTTGTATTAACATAAGACGTTAACATTTGTTTTGCTGTTATAACATTATTACTGTTATTACGATAATATTCGTGTTGCTATTATCATAACAATTTTTTGTATTATAACATGTTAATAGTTAATTAGCTTTTATCATAACACTCTGTTGCTATGATAAACCATTGCTGCTGTTATAAAATGTGTGTTGCTATTATAATATTGTGTTGCTATTGTAATTTTTGCTATTATTATAGCATTTATCTTGCTGTTATCAGAATCCTGTTGGTATTAGCATATTTAAATTGCAATTATCAGCGCAATTTAAATTATCATATTTTATTATTTCTGTTGCTATTATCATAACTTTGTTCTTGTTTTTATAATATCTGTGTTGCTATTATCGCAATAATTTATTGTATTATAATATTTCAATATTTATTTTGCTGTTATAACATGTTCCTCTTGTCATAAATTTTGTTGCTCTTGTCATAAATTTTGTTGCTCTTGTCATAAATTTTGTTGCTATTGTCATAAATTTTGTTGCTATTATCATAACATATTTCTTGCTATTATCAGCATATTTGTGTTGATAACGTCATAACATTTCTGTTGCTATTATCACAACAGGAGTGAACTCCCCACATTTGCTTGTATCTCTCGGTTCGCTAAACCATCATGGAATTTCCTACTGAAAACTTTATGTAATTTATGAGGTTGTACACGGAGCGCTGTCCATCTTTTAGGGATTAACTTTTCTTTTATAGTACTGGTCAGTTGTTGCTAGTTTTGTTTCCGCTGAATCCACCCTGCAATTGAACTCACAACTACAATGTCGCCAAATTAAAGAAGAAAATATTTAATCCACTAGGCTGTGGCCCCGGGGAAATAAAGGCCGAACCATTGTGACAACAACATAGATTAGGACAATTGTCTGTATGTCAAAAATGATAGCTCATCATTCCAAAAATTCAGAGATTTGTATTTGTAGTATTGGCCTAAATGGCTGAATCGCAGTATTATTTGCACAGTTCCCATTGGGTCGCCGTTTCCAAACAGTTATACTCTATCTAGGTCAACTTGCTGAGTTTGCTTCTATTACAGCCATCTTGTCTTTATATTAGTTTAAGTTATGATGATAAAGTATATCCGGCAGCAAGGCCTCCGACCGGAAGGTTTTGAGGAGCGTTGAATCTCTTAATTGCTGTTGTTCCTATGTCAACCGTAACCCAGGGTGGAAGCAACTGTTAGGCTCTCAGATATGGGCAAATAATGAACCCCCATAGAATAAAAATACATTTTAATAGTAAAAATACCAACATTATAATTTTATATAAAATATTACTAATATTAGGTTGGTGCAAAAATAATGTCGTTTTTTGACGTTCAACTTCATGTGAGAAAACGACATTATTTTTGCACCAACCTAATAATACACACATACTAAAAATTTGTAGGAAATCCGTTTAAAATAATTAGAACCAACACGAAAAAACTTTTATGACAAAAATCCATCTAATATGCTCCATTTTGTCATCAAACTCTATTCCAAAATATAACTTCAATAACTAGGACATAAAACACGCATATCAAAGCCTCTATCATATCCACACAAACATGTTTATGCCCAAAAGCTATCATTTAACCTGTATTCAATTGTGAAAGAAGAATAAAAGATCATATATTATTAATTCCAGGCTAGCAAGAAAATTAAATGTCGGCATTAAATGACCCATGACGACCGATGCCACTAAACTGAAAAATCAATCAATCAATCATCTTTATATTTGCATAGAGTGTATTTACATCCTTTATGTGATACTGTTATTTAACGTACCTATGAACAATAATGGGTATGTCCCAATCCTCATGAATACGTCGGACACTTTTGTAAATGGAGGTAATATGCTGTCTAAGTCTCCCACCACTAGCAGTGGTTTACCTACTTCACGCCGCTGGCGAGTATTGTATCTTGTTGATGTTATAAAGATTATCATTTCATTTACAACCTCCGTTTTGGTTATTCCCCATTCAGTAACATTTTCTCGGTTACAACACATACATAGGGCTTAATTTAGTTTGATTTATTGCCAGTAGAATTTATATTTCTCCCATCAAGTGTCCTCTTCGCAAGTATGTTCATGACATATGATCTGCAATTCTTTTTGATTGTCTCAATTTTTTTCTTTCTATTTTTGACTTCTCGTTTTTAACCTATTTCTTCCTATTATCATTGTTGTTGTTGTTGTCGTTGTTGTTGTTATTGTTACTGTTATTATTATTATTATTATTATTATTATTATTATTATTATTATTATTATTATTATTATTATTATTATTATACCACTTAAGAGAAGTGAAAGATTTAAGAAATATTTAGTGGTAAATTTTTTACTAATTAACCCAAGTAGAATGTTGCAGACTACTAAATTCCCGACCCAGAGGAATGAGTAGAATAAGAATTCCATAATATTCATACTAAGCTGTTTGACTAATTCTTCTTAGTAACTAATCAACTAACGGAAAACTCTAAGATGAGCAAGATCACCATCATATTAAGCACGTTTCTGTTTCATGCCTTTACGCTGGTGGCGACTCATTCGTTTTCATGCTTTTATCAATTGTACGGCTTTTATTTCATTACAAGACAAGAAACATTTGTACATAAACTTGTAATTTTTGTAGATTTATATATCTTCATAGTTAAAAAATATATTAGAAGTGTTAGGCCAGCAATTTTCTTTATTATTATTATTACTATTATTATTATTATTACTATTTGACAGTGTTGGCAGAACTATCTGACGCGGACTGCTGTAGTTTCTCGTAACTGAATATTGTCTGTGCACCTGCTACCAATTCTTGGTGTGTAGAAAAGCCATCCTCGAGTCCCGTCGTCATTAGTGTCGGCGGCAGGATTCAATATTCCATTTCCTCGTGCAGTGTCCGTCTTTTTCCTGATTCTTCGATTTCTGCCTGGCGGTGCGAAACGGCAGTTACGCCATGTTGGTCATTGTGGACCAAATTAGGGTAGGAGATCGAATTGTCCAGCGGGCCATGGAAAACAACCTATTTCGACATGGCAGGCAATTGGATCTTCCAGCGAATCAAATTTTACCAAAGAAAGATGGCGGCCGCTTAGCAGGTCGACAGTACATCTTTGGAAAAGTGAGAAAGTGAATGAGTTTAGTGTGGGCGATTATGAACTATCTTAGTTACGCATATATTCGGCTCTATAGAGGTGGGGTGGCTAATTCAGCAATTTGTCGAAGAGGTGGGAAGCACAAAACGGTTAAGCGTTTTGGACTAATGAAGTTTCGTAGAGCTCCTGGGAAGGCTTCTGACATTAAGATATGGATGAGGATATTAGTCTCATAAAAGCAAGATGTGGACACAGAGAATGAGTTTAACCTTCGGCATTTACTACTTTAGGTTACACGTGTTAATTTTGGACACTAACTCAAATTGGAGAATGTCGAAATAGACGGAAACTTATTTGTGTTCGCCATTTCTTGAGTTCAATGTTTTCTTTATTTACTTTTTGTTATGGTTCAAGTTCGTTGTAACACGGTGATGGTCCAAGGTAGAACCAATGAAGAATAACTCGAACACAGGTATGAAATAACACACATATATTACAAACAGAAATATGTACAAAAGAATTAGAAGTTAGAGTGAACTATGTTGTCTCGACAAGTATCACTATTCCGATGTCTTACAATAATCGTCTGACGTGACTCTGTCTCTGACTGACTCCGACCGACTCTGAACTCTGAACAGTATTTACTGCCCCCCCCCACGTGGGATAGATGTGGCACAAGGCCGAGTTTACCGTGGGTATTCCCGAGCCCGTAGGTCGGCCAATAAATGCCCGTAGAACCCGTATAAACGGGATCGGGTTGGACAACCTCCCCGAACGAGACTCTGCCCTTCGGCGGAGCCACGTCCGGGCTCCTCTCTGCTCAAAGGCAGAGAGTTCGACCGTCTACCCGAGTCGTCCGACAACAACTGACTCAGAACTGACTCTGAACGATGTTCAACAACACGCCCACGTGTGTCGAATGTGGCACAAGGCCGGTTTAATGTGGGCTCACCGAGCCCGTAGGCCCGGCCAAAAAATGCCCGTAGAACCCGTATAAACGGGATCGGGTTGTTTCCCCTGTTTGAAGCCTCAACGAGGCTCTGCCATTCGGCGGAGCCTCGTCCGGGTTCCTATCTGCCCAGAGGCGGAGAGTTCGACCGTCTAGACGAGTCGTCCAAAACCGACTGACTCAGAACTGACTCTGAACTCTGAACTGCTGCTCCCTCTTGAGGCGCAGTAATTATGATGTACTGAATAGTCCATTATTATTATGGGTAAGTTCCCATTAAATTTCAAATTCTCTATATCCCCTTCTCTTGAAACAGTAGTACCCATGATTTTTTTACTAGTAGAAAAATATTTACAATTAATATCGCAATTAATATTTTTGGACACTGTTTCTATTCTCATATCTATTTCATATTCTTTATATCAACCAATTCATATATACCCTTTCTCCTAATTATTATTTCTTCAAGCCAACCCTGTGAATGAAATTGGATAGCCATCGAGGATTGCGCTATCACTAAGTCACACGTCATCGTGACTGAGTGATTGAGCATACTGGCTTTGTATAGATCGCATTATTTCCGAGGTTTCTCGTTCCCAATAAGGGCTATAATTGACGTCGGCGTAGAAATTCGAAATTCTTCCTTTTCAAAGAAGACCAGAATGTAGACAAAGGAATTCTAACTAAGATACATGCTCCAGATTTATTCGTGAAAATGACTGCGATGGGCAAAACTACTGGAACAAAACAAAAGCAAAATAAGAACTTCATTGAGTTGACCGAACAATTTCACAAAGTTTCGTCCACGAGACCTCGGAACAGATGTGCTGAATATAACATCACTCAGTTTAGTAACAAATTTATATGTGTAATAATCGTATATATATATATATATATATATTGACTAACACTTAAAAACCATAGATGATTTTTTATTTCAGGGAAGACGATATAACAAAACTTCAAATCTTCAGACCTGTAAAGCAAATTTTTTACTCTGTCTTTTGACATGGGGCTCTCAACAGATCTATATCCTCTTGTAAATTCCATACGGATTACCAATAATGTTATATATATATATATATATATATATATATATATATATATATATATATATATATGGTACGATGGTAAATTCATTCAGTAAAATCTCCATTGGCTTCAACCAGGTCTCCAGAAGAATTCATAATCTCCTGGAACGCTTCTGGACGGTCTCCTTGTTTTAGTTGGTGAATGCTGTCACAATTCTTGACTTCAGTTCATCTTTGTGGGTACAAGGAGTTTTATTGATCTCTAGCTCAACTGTACCCCACACATAATAATCAAGAATGTTGCAGTCTAGGGAGTTTGGTGGCCATATATAAGGTGTGGTTTGGTCGGAGAAATTGTCTGACAGGCATGACTGGGTTCCCTGTTTGTGTGGAACGGCGCTGTCCCGTTGCTAGACATGTGTTTTACCAGCATTCACCTTCTTGAAAGAGAGCAGCACATACTCTTCATGGAAGTCGATGTACGGTTTTCTGTTGAGTCTGAGGGACTGTGGGAAGATGAATGGGGCATAACTTCGCCATTACTAATGATCACTCCAACTCGTTTGGAATGTTCTGCACTGTCCACAGATTAACACTCAAACACACTGTAAAGTTCGTATTTGAGCTTCCAGCAAGAATGCCAAGCTGGAAAAAATGGTGTTCTTTTCCTCACAGACGGTGAACAACTGTCCTTGCTACAGTGTACCGTCGACAAAATCAAAAACGAACAAATCGCATGCGCGAAATTAAAATTGGTCGAAAATTTAGACATCACATCCTATCTCTCTTTGTATATATATATATATATATATATATATATATATATATATATATATATATATATATATATATGTATATCACTGATATTGAACGCTTTCCAATAAGTACCGCGCATATATAATATATAAATAATATATATTTATAAATATATATATATATATATATATATATATATACACACACAGCTGGAGGGAACAGAAGAGGATTCACACCTCTCCCAAGGGTATTAGCACATAAGAGAATGTAATGGATTCGATTGGAATTCGAACTCGGCTCTCCGATTCCTCAATCGGAGCCGTTACCCATTACTCCAGCTATGGGTAAATAGCAGGGCAGACTGGGTTCTATAGCCCATGGATGGCAGCTGTTCTAGGAGAAGGACAACTCTGAATTCAAAACCTGCGGAGGTCGTACGGGGACCCTGTGGCACATAGGTCTCTGTATTCGGCCCTTCAAAAAGTGTAGATGGTCCTGCACGAAACCTTCACCAATATAATCAAATCATCTCATGTGCTGTTGTCGGGCTGTCGCTTTCCTGGGAACTGATCTGCTTAACCCAGTGAGCGCTGATGTTTATAAACCAGTGTTCGATATATAATAAAATACATCATTTTTTTACTAATAATAAATATACATTTTGTTTCGTATCGTTTGCACAAGTCTCATTCACATTCCAATCCTGTGTACACACACACACACACACACACACACACACACACACACACACACACAAACACACACACACACACACACACACACTCATTCCGCTTCCTAAATGAGTCAGGACATTCTGGTCAACCTTGTATTTTCAACAGGATTGCCTTAAAACAGCAATTTTTCATTAAAATAGTACAATTATGATAACGATATACGTAAAATGATGTTTCTTTTTTCGCCTTGAAAAATATTTGCGGACAAGATGCACTGAATCAATTGAAGAGAAACTTAAACTGTTTTGTGCAACTTTCAAATTTTATGACGTGTACACTCGTCAGATCGAGACTTTAAAATGGATGCCATTCATGGCGCTAAATTCATTAAGAAATACCTAGACAGTCAACTGTTTG
This sequence comes from Acanthosepion esculentum, assembly GCA_964036315.1. NCBI lineage: Eukaryota > Metazoa > Mollusca > Cephalopoda > Sepiida > Sepiidae > Acanthosepion > Acanthosepion esculentum. Next base: position 85,182,058 of record OZ038505.1, on the reverse strand, counting down.
TAACCGATTTCTCAGATCAATGATTAAAGAGGTTTCGAGCAAATGAAGCTTGTCGGTTTTAGCGAGAACTATGTTTCTTTGACTTTCGTCGAATGGCGTTACATAACCACAGGAAAGGAAGTAAAAGAAGCCCCATAAATAGACGAAGTACATATGCAGCAACAACTAAAACAGATGGCACATGCAACTCGAAGAGAAAATAATCACATATGATGCTAGCATTCCGCACAATTTCAATCATGTTAGGAAGAATGCACCATCAATACTGTTAAAATAATCCTTAGATAATCAAATCTTTGTACTTGCTGCTATTTTAGTATATCCAATTTGTAATTCGCATATTTGTCTGTTCCTTCTATTAACAACCATATATTGTATTCATACAACTGATGTTTAGTCCTCCCCTCCCCGTTTTCTTTTAATACCATCTGTAGAAGTTCATGTAGTTTCCTTTCTGTGTCTCCGTCATCTAATGTTGTTTACATTGGGGTCACAAATATTGAATTTCACTAGGACGTCTAATTCTCTCAGAATGTCTACAATATAAAATTAGGTCCGGCGAGAAGACACCTCCTTGTGTTACGTCCCTTTCTGTTTTTGTATATTTACTGAAATTCATTTCCTATCCGTATACATGTAGTTCTCCTCCAGTATGAATTATGGAGTATTTCAATATCTTACCAAATTATTTCAAGTATTTTATGTAGCAAATCAAATAGTCCCTTGTGAGAAAACTCATCACACACTTTTCCATAATAAATAAAAAAATGAGTATACATCCTTTTAGAATTGTTTTTCTATTTCCGATATAATTTTGAGCGTAAATATCGTATTTCATGTCCCAGTATCTGTAAGGAAACCGCATTATTTCCGGTCTAATTCCCATGTGACACTATGCTTAAGCATTTCGAGGGTAAGTGTTGTTATGTGACTCATTATCCTGATGATTAGATTGTCTGGTGGCGTCTGAGTTTCTAAGTATCTGGCCTCATAGGTAGCGCTATGAAAATGTATCTACTTACGTCTTCCGGTATCTCACCACTATTGTATATTTCGTTTATTATCTGTCTATATTACTGGGATGTGGTATTGTATATATTTACACTATTTATTCGGATTATTGATCTCACCTTTTTACATTATTCGGACTATTGTCATCATCTTTGTCGCCTTATTTATTACAACGTTTCGGCCGTTGAATGCTCCGGCCTTCTTCAGGTGGTTGGAATGTCGAACTGAACCCTTTATTTCGCTCACTGAGGTAGACGGATCTAGTTCCACGTGCCATGTCTAATGGATGTCAGGGACACATGGCACAGTGGATAATGGCGTTGGTCAGATCCAGTGAGAGTATACAGTGTGAGTTCAATACCTGGTTAAGGCGGTGGAGAACTTGGAGAGGGGAATTAACAGGAGTTAGCTGATAACTGATATCCATTAGACATGACACGTGGAATTAGAACAGTCTACCCCAGTGAGCCAAATCAAGGGTTCAGTTCGACATTCAAACTACCTGAAGAAGGCCGGAGAATACAACGACCGAAACGTTGAAATAAATTTGGCGACAAATATGAGGACAATAATCCGAATAATGTAAATAATGTACATAATATACCTCATCTCAGAAACATAGACAGTTATTTTCATCTTTATTATCATATTCACGTCGTTTCGGCCGTTGTAAGCTCCGGCCTTCTTCAGGTGATAAATGTTGGAATTTCGAATTGAAACCTTTATTTCTTTCACCGGGACAGGTTGTTCTAGTTCATCTTGCCACACCTTTTCTGGATATCTCAGTTTCATTTGTCACCCTTTTAGTTACTCAACTCTTCTGTGGCCAGGTAATGAATTCACAATTCTTTTGGCCATGTCACTGGATAACATCAATGACAATTTTTTCCACTTGGTCATGTGTTTTTCAGTTTGTCAATACCAAAATCATCTGAAGCAGAGTTTTATCTCTTGTTTTCCTGAAGAGAGAGGAAATTACACAAGGAAGACAAACTCGTACGGAAGTAATGAAACAGAAGGTATACTACACGAAGCTACACTTAGCAATTTACCTAATTCTATCTCGGTATTTACCCGAACTCCCCAGAAAGCGGGATGTGGCACAAGGCCGGGTTAACGTGTTTTTTTTTTCTAAGCCCGTAGGCCCGGGCATAAATTCCCTTTAGATCCCATAATAACGGGGTCGGTTTTGCAGAGAGTCAACAAGCAGAGTTACCTAATGCTAACTCTGTTCAACTCCGCTTAACTCCGCACATTCCATTCAGTTGTGTGCTACTTGAAAAGCTGAGAGGAGTTATATTAGAATGTCACCTGATACTGATGTTCTTGTTCAATCTGACCATTGCTGATTTCAAATCCGATTCTTATATTTCTTGTCTTTCGAATTTCTTTGTATTGTGAGTTGTCCTCTTTTGAGGTCAGTGAGTGTCCTGATGTATTTATTCCATTCCAGAAATATGTTTTCTTTCTCTTTTGTCAGTGTTGGTCTTTTGATTTTATTCATCATGTTGACAAGCATGTCTTTTGTCCTGTCAGTTTTTCTCTGTCTTCATGGTTAGCTTCTTTATCTATAATACTCTTTCTTTCTATTTTAGCCCTCTTTACATTACTTTCTCTTTTTCCTGCTTGCATTTATTCCTAACTTCTTTGTGTAATGTGCTTATATTATACGTCATTATGTACTGTACCATTTTCATTGTGTCGAGAATCTCATCTGTCATCCATTTTTCCCATCTCTACATTTCTTTGCGACGATCTCCTTTAATGATGTTAATAAAGTTTATCTTGAAGTGAATTTTCATTCCCAATTCCTTATGTCCGCTTTTAAGGCTGCCGCTATACAACTCCTTATTACTTCTTATAATTATGGGATACTGGAAAGGATATTCTGTTTCTACTTTCATAGCATATACCTCACTAAAGATCACTCTATCATAATGGCACCTGTTGGACACTTACTGCATACCTATTATGTTCATAGTAATATTGACTGTTTCCTTATAAGGAAACATTTGACAATCATTGACGGAGTTGCCCGTTCTTCTCAACTTTGATTCCCTCCCTGGACATCAGGCTGGGATTAAAGTGTATTATCTGTTCTTCACATAATAAATGGTAATATTAGATGATTCTTTCAAAGTAAACTTTAGGAACTCATTGACCGAACAACAATTACTAAGTTTGGATGAAATTTATAAAATTGTTCTATTAAAACAATTGTTCCTGAAAATTGCTTTTGCGACTTCACTAAACTGTTATTACTCTTTTCAGTATTGAAGGAAGTTTTATCCTAACCTGTAGCTTTATATATTATCGAATGTCAACATCATGATTATGTCATTGCTTTCTCGTCAACGTACATGTGCTATCAATTTTAGTTGTTGCTGTTGTTGGATATCTTCAATTGATGGAGTTTCTGTTACTTGATACAGTTCTTTATTTCCGTCACACTGATCTACAAGATGCAGTGAAAATAGTGCTCTTTGAGATCTACAGGGTTCATTCCCTGGAAGATATTTTTTTCAAAGTCATATTTTTCGAAGACATATTTTTCCAAATCATTTTTCATCTGTTATTTTAGTAATGACATGATACATTTTCAAATATGTAAATTTAAACGGAAATTCAAAACAAGTAAATAAATATAGATTCTTTTGATAATTAGATAATAATAGGCTACTTTTATGACCGGACAATATGTGTCCTATGGTATTAAAGCAAAGTAGAGTGGTATCGGAACTTGCATAAACTTGCACGTGAAAAAGATATTAGTCGTTTGAAAAGAGGATTTCTTAAAAGATAAACAGAATTCAACAAACATATTAGCTAAAAAGTGTATGTAAATGTCTTTTAACGATCTCTCGTCGGAACTAGGAAAGATCTTAAAAAGACAAAAATTGTTATATTAGACAAATAATTGTTATATTCGACAGGAGGTCATGAGATCCTACGTCCTGAAGAACGCGGTACAGAAAAAGAGGTTTGGTTGATTTATCTTTGGCTGGAGGTAGCTGTTACTTTACTAATGTTTAAACGTTCTTTTTTGACACACTAGTCTTCAGATGCTTCTCGATTTTAAATATATAAATTATGATTAAAATTCAAAATAACATAATACGAGATGTAATTGTCGAGTACATGCAGGGATGCTACCTCTTGAAATATGTTTAGTGTAACCTAAGATATGTTGCTAACTTTGAAATTTCCTTAGTCACCTATCACAGTATAAAAAAGCAACGTCTCGAGTCAACAACGTATTGGTATAAACTATACTAACATCAAGCAGATTTTCCATGAATGATATAAGTATCACACTTCTACCGGTCTTTTGAACCGGATTTGAATTTTATCCTTATATTGATTTGCGCTTCCGGTTCTAAATTCTACTTCAACTCTATACTTTCAGCCTAAACTCTGAAATGTGTACTATTTTTTCACAACAGGAGTAAATAGTTTCACCTATCGTCCGGTTCATATTCCTCCCCAGTCTTTTGAACAGATATAAAGGTTTATCACTTGTTTTCTGTTTAGTATTGGGTTTCCTGTTCCTTCTAAATTACATTGGAATTCAATAAAGATTGATTTGTTTGTTTAACGGCATATCAACTTCTTGTGGGCCATTTAATGCCGAAATTAAACTGAAATATTTTTAGCACAAGTTTATGGCTTCAACTAAATATATATTGAATGCAACTGTATTCTTTCAACTACAGAAAAAATGTACTGTTGGTCATTTTTCTTTAAAATTTTACTGTTGGTATTTTTTCATATAAATATATATCGTTAGTGTTTTTACTATAAAAATGTATTTTATACTTTCAAAATGTTTTGTTTTTGTTTGTGTGTTCACTATTTCCGCGTAGGTGGAATTCTAACTGCAGCTACCACCACGGTTTAGAGCGGACCTGGGAACAACAGTAATTAAGATGTAGTTCCACGCTTCTGAAAACCCCAAATCTCCCAATCAGATGTCTTTCTGCCGGATGTAGTTTATCGTCATACCGAGGAATATTCAACTCAATTCTTCTCACATCCCCGTCTAATCTAGGAAATTTATACTATTATGTGCTTCCGCTTTCGTCTAATGTATTTCCTTCTCTTTCACTTCCAGTAGCCCGTTGCGTCTTTGTGGCATTATCGCCTTGCTTGGGTGAGTTGATTTTTCAAAAAAGTTGTAAGCTTCTTCGATAAGACTGTAATTTTTTAACTATTCTACACTCCCCAAAGAAGCTAGCTAAATCAAGTTCATTGTGAGTACAGATACACCACCCTTTATAAGGGTGTTCACTTGTTTTGCTCATATAATTTGATAATTTCGGCTAAGCAACCCAGGTATATTTTAGAAGGTTATTAGGCAAATCTAAATCTTATGCAGCCAGCAAACTGTCTGCATACGGAGAGATAATAAATTCTGTAAATAGGCAAAAATAAAAAGTTACGTAGGACAAGTATGTGGCTTCTCGTCTGATATATTCAGACAACATGTCAAGCGATTCTGTGAGAATTAAAAGTCCTACCAGGATTCATAATTGACTGCCACTGCCTTAACAACATATTCAGATGACAAATTGTTGACAGACGATACAGGAAGTAAAGTATAAAAACTCCTACAGAAACAAGTGAAGAAAAGCGAAAATGAACAAAGCATCAATTACAAGAAAAAAATGCATGTTTTAGGAAAAGTAACAGCCCAACAAGGAAATTAGAAATTTGAAAGACCCAAATCAAATAAATACAAAACTGGAAATATTTTGGAACTGTTTTAACAGGAACCGAAGTCCGACAACTAAATCTGAAGGCACAATTCCAAGCACTATACCAAGTATTAAGTAACTTTGGTTAGACACAAAGAAATGAATACTGAACTGTTACGTAATAACAATCTTGCTATACGGCAGTAAATGTTGGACAATCTCCTCTCAGATGAAGAATTGATTTGACACAACAACAAAGTCGTTCTACAGAAGGATGCTGAGAATAACATGGAACGAACATGTGATTAACGACACGGTTTTAGAGAAAATGGAAACAAAAAGAACACTTTTATTTAATATCAGAAAGAGACTGTTGAAATTTGTATGGAATTTAATGAGTAAAGAGGGCTTGAAAAATTTGATACTCACAGGACCGTTGGAAGTTATGAAGAATCTTGTTTCAGTGAATAGCAGAACAGAGTTTAGGAGAGAGAACAAGAACAAAACTATTATTAAGAGCTATAATGGACAGGAAAATGTGCAGAGGCATTATTGAAAACCTATTGAAAGTACAATATTAATTAAAATATATGTCTATATTTCTGAGATGAGGTATTGTAATTACTTACATTTCTTTTATTGTTCGGACTGTTATCCTTAACTTTATTTCCATATTCACAATGTTTCAGACATTGCATGATCCAGCCTTCATCAGAATCTGTCTATATTTCTGAGATGAGGTATTGTAATTATTTACATTATTCCATTGTTCAGAAAGTTGTCCTCATCTTTATTGCCATTTTCTCTGAATATGGCAATACAGATGAGGACAGCAGTCCGAACAATATACATATTGTAGTTAATTAAATTTTAAGGGTTTTATCTTCTTTTTAAAAATATTCCCTCCCCAATGTAAGTACATATTATATACCCCTGAATGTTTTAAAGCGAAATAATAGGATAAACCTTTCCCAAGAATCTGAAACTCAATGCTGTATCTGATAATCATCATATTTGCATAGATTTTTAAATGTTTTTCCCTTGAACAGAAGTAGAATATGCTTTCATTTACAAAAATAGCTCCATACTTCCTGCTTTTAAAATTGATAATTTTCGAAGTTTTGATTAATTGCATTGTAATAATTATTCAACTATGTCAAACTGTGCTTACATTTTCTTATAAGTTCCAGTTCTGTTAAGGTACGAATTTTTCGGGCTTACTATAAATGTTTATCATTCCGCTGCCAACGTCTATCGTTGTTAAGCTAACTGCTGGTTTAGGGTAAATTGGTCAGTCATGTGCCATGCGGGATACATGCTTAGACGATCATGTATCTTTCGATACATGACTGACGAGGCAGATTTTCCAGAAGTACTTTGCCACCCAAGGCTAGAGAACCAGGTCTGTCCTGCTATTTACCCATAGCTGTGGCGGATAAGAATAAGATTCATAAGTCTCCCAAGTGTATTAGAACGTAAGTGAATGTAATGGATTCGACTGGAATTCGAACTCAGCTCTCCGATTTCTCAATCCGAGCCGCTATCCATTACTCTACCGTGCCTTGACACAATGCTAAATTATTGGAACACTAGCACCGACCCGTTTTAGGAGACGATTTTCTAGCAAAAGCCCTCTGAAAAAATAACCGACGCCATTCTTTTGACAAAATAAGTGTGTTCTATCATTTTTCTTTTTCTGTTTTTGAATTAATATATTTATTCTCTTTAAAATTATCGAATGTATGTTTAGTTTGCGGGATTCGTGAGCCATTTCCTATCTAGAATTGTTGAAGGGAACGCTCTCTAAAATTGATTTTGCTTTTTAAAGATATTTTTGCATGATTTAGATTATTGTCTGCATGAATAAAGTAAGCAACGTCACAACCATATGAGGCGCATGCCGTGACCTCTGTGTAATCAACGCTCTGACTTGTGCATCCGATGCACTCATCAGTTTCTATGCAAGATTTATTTCTCACAGAGACATAAGAAGATACAATCGTCCTGAGGTCGTCGTAACATACAAGATCAATGTCCTATGATGTGTGGAACATTTGCTGTAAGGGGAAGGTTAATTTAATGCTTCCTTGAATTCCTGAAACTATTTTACAGAAGAAAGTCTCCCAAAAGACGAAATGCAGGGCATCTAATTTGTTTTAGCACAAACATCTCATTTGAAGTTAGAATAAAAACGAACAACATTCAGTAGAGATATGTACGAACGAAAACTATTTATTTGTTTTAATCATTAAAGTATTGATTCTTATTTTATTTTATTACATTACTTAATTCTTCCTTCTTTTTTTCTTCTTCTTTCTTTCCTTTTTTAATTTTCTTCTTTTTCTGGCTGTGTCGTTCATATTTCTTACCCTTTCTTTTTCTGTGTCTATCACTTACTCTGTATTTCAACTACTTTCTATCTGTTTCGTTATTTATTTGTATTCAGTTTCTTTACAGATTTACCTTCGCACATTTTTTAATATTTTTCCTTCCCACTGTTGATTTTATAACGTTTTTCTTTCTTCTTATTTTCATTCATTTATTTCAGCCTCACTCTTTCACTATGAATGTCAAAACTTTTATTCTTCCTTTCTTTTCGCTTACTTTTTCTCTCTTTACAGTTTTAACTTCGTTTCAGTTTTTCATGTTCATTTAACAATGGTTTTGATTGATTTATTTTTATTCTTTTTCATTCATTCATCAATTTCCTTTCTTTCTTATAATTCTTTCTTTTCATTGTCACCATCCGTCACACACCTTTGCTTTTCCGCTATAAAAATGGATTTCTTTCTTTCTCTCTTTCTTTCTTTCTTTCTCTCTTTCTTTCTTTCTTTCTTGGTCTCCGTCTTTTTCTTTCTTTCTGACTCTCTTTCTTTCTCATATTTATTCTTTCATTCTCGATATCTTTCTTCTCTATTTCTCTTTTTCTTTCTCCCACTGTTTCTTTCTTTCTTTTTCTTTCTTTCTCACTCTCTTTCTTTCTCTCATTTTTTCTTTTATTCTCGATCTCTTTCGTCTCTATTTCTTTTTTTCTTTCTCCCACTATTTCTTTCTTTCTTTCTTTCTTTCTTTCTCGCTTTTCTACTCAAATGCTTATTATTACTTTCTGTCTCACTCTCTCGTTTCTCTATTCAAAACCTTCTTTCTTTCTCTCACTCATTCTCTTGCTTCTCTATTCAAAAGTTACTTCCATTCTTTCTTTATTCTAACACCCTATTAAATCTCTCTTTTTTATCTGTTCAAATCTCATTTCTATCTTCTCTGTCTGTCTGTCTTTCTTTCTTTCTTTTTTGCTTCTCCGTTCAAAATGTTCTTTCTTTCTCTTATGACTACCTTCATTCTCATTCTCTTACTTTCTGTTCTGTTCAAAACTCAGTTCTTTCTTTTCATCTCTCTCCCCACCTCTCTCTCTCATTCTCTTGCTTCATCATTTAAAAATTTCTCTTTTTTAAGAGCTCTATAATTCTCAATCGCTCTCTTCTCTATCCAAAACCTATTTATTTATTTTCCCTCCTTCTTCCTCCCTCTCTCTATCACACTCTTGTTGCGCTATTAAAACTTTATTTCTTTGAAGATCTCCTTTTTCTCCCTTTCTTTCTTCTCTATTCAAAATTTGTCAATCTTTCTTTCTATCTTTCTTGCTCACTCTCTCCCCCCATTATTTCTTAGCTTCTCTGTTTATAACTTATTTCCTTCTTTCATCTTTACCTAAGCAAAATCACTTTCTTTTTGGCTTCTCAATCACTTTTTTCAGGTGTTATTTATTATTCTCATGCTTCCCTACGCAAATCTTCTTTCTTTTATTCTCTCTAACCTACTTGCATCTCTATTCAAAATGTCATTCTTTGTTTCTGTTATACACTGTACCTATGAACACTAATGTGTATGATTCAATCCTCATAAATACGTTGTACACTATTGACACTAGTTGGGTGAATATGCTGTCTAAGTGGTCACCCACTAGCAGTGGTTTACCTACTTCACGCCGCTGGCGAGTATTGTATTTTGTTAATGTTATAAAGATTACCATTTCATTTCACTCCGTTTTGGTTATTCCTCATTTAGTATCCGATTCTATATTACAACATATCTTTCTTTCTATCTATTTATCTCACTCTCTTGCTTCTCTATTTAAAACTTTCTTTCTTTACTTTTCTTTCCTTTTATATGCATATTCCCACTCATTTCCCACACCGCTTTTTCCATTCTTTCCCCTTCATTTTTGCGGTTGTTGATCATTATGATATGGTTTATTTTTTACTTTTTCAACTTAAAAGCCAACTATTTTGTCTTCATTTCTGAGGAATGTTCACAAATCTCCAAATTTTCCTCCGTATCCTCCTTGTTTCAGCTGTAAAGTGACCTGCGCTTACTCACTTCTATGAAGGTCAACTTTGAAATTATTTTCTACAAATCTTAATGTCTCAAAGAACAGAAACACAACCTGCACTTTTATATAATCTCACATAGTTTGTCTATAGTTAATTAGGTATACATATCTATTGAAACTTTGAGCAATTTTACCGTAAAATTTATGTCCCTTCCTTGTGGAGAATTTTCTCTTTTGTGCCATCTTAAGATTCTTTTGATACTAACAATTACCGTTTGTAACCGTTCGGTGCAAGGCTATACTTTTTCTTTCAGTCTGGTTTCCTGACTTAGAAAGCGAAATTCACTTAAAAAACCTTTTCTTTTTAAATAGAATGTTTCTACTGTTTTTAAAGATTCAGCATTGCGCCAATGACTCTTTTTTAAAAACGGCTCAGACATAAGTAATCCGGTTTTGGGTGATTTTTCCTCAACCGGCTCTTATGGTTTTTCATCAAGACTAAGTAAAAGTGATTAATACGAATTTGGATAATGAAACCAACAAGTATCTCTTTATTTATAAACTTGGAGCAATAAATTTTCCCCATTTCATTTCCTAATATTAAATACAAAGCGATATGTAATGACACCTGAAACTGAATGTGAAACATTTCTTAGCATTCGTTGAAATATTCGACTACACTAGATAAGACGCAGTTCCTTTGATTACAGCTGGCTATAATGAGAGTAAAACGATTCACTTGCCCTAAAAAGTAGTCCCACAGAGACTTCTTACATCTGCATAAAATAAATGAAATATAGAGCAGATAAATATGATTTATATAAGATTCAATATTCGCATTATTCATATTTGTATTACAATAAATGAGTAAACATACATACAATAATGAATAGCCTATATGAAAAATAATTTAGATTGCATTTTTCCTTGAGTTTTCTAATAAATAAAATGTTATAAAAAATAGAAACTATATTTTGTGGGGAAAATTCTTCTGTAAATTGATTTTGCAATGTACACAATAATTTCCTGTCCAGATATTAACATAAAAAGTAGCCTTAAGCTTATCGCTTATAAACTGTACTTTTTAGTATAAAGGTTTTTGTGCGTTACACGAAAGTGGTAGAAGGTATAATTTCTCATGGAGGAAAAAGAATAACCTGTTTCAGTTTTAGAAATATGCATGCACATATTGACGCTTATTCCCGAGGGTTTTGTATTGTATAAAGTACAGAAAACTAATTTGTCTATATATATATATATATATATATATATATATATATATATATATATATATATATGTATAAAATTGTCATTCACTGTTTCGCTGTATCACAGTTCTTCAGTGTGGTTAGACGTCCGGTTGCCTCGAAACCCGACTGAATTGCCGTCAGTCGGAAATTCTACCACAAAGTCGTCGGCGCACGGTGAATTTTAGCGTATTTATTTTTAGATAAAGACTTCGCTTTACCGAATTCTTTTTGCTATATCAGCCTTAAAAGTCACTATTTACAAACCCACACTTCCTTCCCCAGGGAGCTCAACCGAAATTAAGTTTTCAGGAGGCTATATTATCACAGCTTAGACGTCTCCACCTAGGATCGAAACCCGACTGAATTAGCGCCAGTCGGAAATTCTACTACTAAGCCGTTGGCGCACGGCAGGGATAAAGATAAATTTTATGTACACATAAACCTCTTATGCTCTAAAATATGAAGACAATTACAAACACCCCAAAACTGAGATGAGGTATTATGTACATTATTTACATTATTCGGACTATTGTTCTCATCTTTGTCTCCATGTTTAGTACGATCCGGCCTTTTCCAGAGGGTTGGAATGTCGAACTGAACCTTTTATTTCGCTCACTGGGGTAGACTGTTCTTGTTCCACGTGCCATGTTTAATGTATGTCAGTTATCAGTTATCTCCTGTTAATTTTCCTCTGAAAGTTCTCCACTGCATTAACCGGGTATTGAACTCACACTCTTTGGGTTCTGCCTTTATCCACTGTGTCATGTATCTTTGAAGAAATCTGTGTATGGATTTCTGGGTATTATAAACTTAATGTCTTCAGCAAACATTTTTACCAGTGCTCATATTGCAATTTTTTGCTGTTACCAGCATGTTTTTACCAGAGCTCATATTGCAACTTTGTTGTTATTATCACTTTTTCTGGCACTCCTTATTACCGGTTCCCATGTTGTATTACTTTCTATGCTTAGACGGCTCAGGAGATTTTTGTGGCCTAGCATATGTGCTGATTCCTTAAGTTTACGAATTTTCCATTGAAATTATTTAATAGATAGATAGATAAATAGATAGATAGAGAAGCAACAAAATACTCATATATTTTTGCATTTCCTCGACTTCAAGTTTCATGGAGACACCAAGATAATTATTGGTCTGTTTTGCAATCGGGTACGTCAATGGACGAGACACTTAATTCACATGCTCTCATTCTATCAGCATTCTATCAGCATTTCCTGCTCTATTTCTCTCTTTCTTTCTGTTACTTTCTTTCTTTCTTTCTCTCTCTCTCTCACTCTCTCACTATACACATATATATATATATATATATATATATATATATATATATATATAGTACTTAAAAGTTATTTTTAGTATATACTTGTATTTGAATAGACGCTCTGTTTAATTATTAAACATTATATTTTTTTGTCTACTGTCTTGAATGTTCGATAAATCTAAATGAATGAATATGCGCCCTCCAGCATATATATATATATTTATGTGTGTGTGTGTGTGTGTGTGTGTGTGTGTCATCGTTTTACAGTACTTTTTGGACATCGAAGGAAGCAGTGAGAACAATGTCAGACCTTCCACATTCCAGTTTCGTCTGTTAGAACTGTATAAGTATGCCGCTTGCAAAGATTGGTTTGTTAAATCACTACAAATGCTGCCTGCATATGTACTGATTATTTGGGCAAGGCAGACGTTGCCGTATGCTGAGTGCGAAACTTAACGTTTCTTGAAGAGGGCGTCCATTTAAATCACAACTGTATGGATCCATCCCTGGTATTTCTATAATCTCACGTGAAAGCAGAATGCACATTGCAGGCCGCTACTGGCGAGCAAAACAAGAACTTGCGAGTGATCTACTGCTCTGGACACCTAGCCATGGAACAAGTCGGACTGGGCGCTCAGCAAACCACCAATATAGAGATACAGCATTCAACCCTAATAACCATCCGACCGAAATGTAGGACCGGGATGGTTGGCATGATAGACTCATGAATGTCGGACCTAAGTCGATTATATATATATATATATATATATATATATATATATATATATATATATATATATATGTGTGTGTGTGTGTGTGTGTGTGTCTGTGGTGCGATGAGTAAATTTTCGCCATTTTATATTCTTAATTTCGCCCATGCGTTTTGATTTTTTGGATTTTGTCTACTGCACACTATAGTAGGTTTAATATATATATATATATATATATATATATATATATATATATATATATATATATATATATATATATATTAAAAACATACAATAAGAACCATCCAGAACTATTTACAAAAATTACAAGAAATCTTGACTTACTTAACATGAATGTCAAAATGAAATATATACTAAAAACAACTAAAATAATTAGCAGCAAACGCCAATCTAAAAAAAACTGAAACATATATCAAGCTCATCCAAAATTAACCAACACAATATACAGGGGTCACAAAATTAAACAAAAATGATGTGGGGTTTGTGATGTCATTATAGAAGGGAACTCCTACACGTTTGAAAACCTACATTCACAATAAATAAAAATTTAAACTGCAACTACAAAAATCTGATATATTCACTCAAATGCACAAAATGCAAGAAGTTCTCTATAGGCATCAGCCAGGCATTTAACAACAGAGTTGCCCTTTACAAAAGCAACATCAAATTAAGCGAGAACCGAACACTCTTTGTATTGCAAAACATCTGCAAATGCAATCAAGCCAAATTTAAAATTATGCGAACATACTAAACTGACAACTATTCTTTCCTACAAATGCAGAAAAAAAGACAACTTTATAGACAACTTTCAACCTGTACTGAACAGATCATAACCCCACATACATGGACACATAGCATGCACACACGATGGCCTGATACACTGGTCGGACCGCACATATACATCCACGTACACACACGTAAATAGGTATCCATGGGGAACAAAAAATATATATACATACACTAGCAAAAACAGATAGACTACTCACAGACTTACGGACGAACACAGAAAGATTGTGTATGTGTGTGTGTGGGGGGTGGTATGTATGTCTATGTGTATGCGTGTATACATGTACATATATGTGTATTTTGATTCTTTATTATAAGACAGTATGTATGTCTGGGGAGGAAATATACATATGCAGGCTAACAGGAACACGCACACTCACAGTTATAGGAAGACATCTGTTATGAACTTATCTATCATCGCCACCTTTCATGCCAAACCTAATGGTTTTCTTAACATTCAGGCAGAAATTCACTTTTCTGTCATCTCGTCTGCAGTCGCTCTCTCACAGACGGGTCGTTGCCTCGCTCTGTCTTTTTTACAAATACATTCACGGTAATTGCTCCGATGAGCTGCTTTCGCTGGTTCCTAGGCCTCATGAATTTAAGCGTCCTACGAGGCTGGCATCCCGTTCCCACCCCTTCACCGTTGAAACTGTTAGATGTAGACGTCTCTTCTACTCCAATAGCTTCATCTCTCGCACATCTCGCCTGTGGAACACCCTTCCTTATTTCTGTTTCCCTGACAAATATAATCTCCAACTATTTAAGTGTAACGTCAATCGACATCTCCAGTTGCCTTGATCTATCCACTTCCCTTCTCCACATCCTTTCCCCTTTCATTCCAATCTGCTCTCGCTCCAAATCTTCTGTAACCCCATTGCCTTGATCGATCCACTATCTTTCTTCCACATCCTCTCCTTTACCACTCCTATCTGCTCCTCCTCCAAACCTTCTGTAACCCCTTTCGTGCTAGTGGCTTCCAGCCTTGCTTGGGTTGTAAGCTTAAAAAAAAAAGGTTCAGGAAGGAGTTCAATGCTCACTAACGAATACGGAAAAGGAACAACGAGACAGTAAAAGAACATAAGGAAAATGTATTCCTTTTAAATATTTATTCCTTTTATTTGGATAAATATATTCAATTCTTCATACCTCGTTTGATTTTGTAAGATAATTTGGTTAAACAAATTGTTATGGTTCCTTGTACCACAGTGAGGGTCCAAGGTAGAACCAATGAAGAATAACTCGAACACAGGTATGGAATAACACAGATATATATTACAAACAGAATTTGTACAAAAGAAGTAGAAGTGTTAGTAATAACAATCAGGTTAGGTTAGAGAGAACTATGTTGTCTCTAAGTATCACTATTCCAATGCCTTACAGAAATCGTCTGACGCGACTCTGTCTCTGACTGACTCTGTGAATGACTGACTAACTCACTGCCTGTCTGACGCACTGCCTGCCGCTTCCTCTTGAGGTGCAGTATTTATGAGGTACGGAATAGTCCATTACTATTATGATTAGTTACCATAACAATATATATATATATATATATATATATATATATATATATTTGGGCAGCAGTGCCTCTTTTATACAAGTATGTATATATATATATATATATATATATATATATATATATATATATATATATATATATATATATATTATCGTTTTTACAGTACTCTTAGAAGTAAACCCATTGATGTTTATACAGAGATATTTAAAAGAACAGAAACAAATCTGGCTAAATTTGTCATAATTTTTCTCCCTATTTTTTATTTAAAGAGTCAAAGAGAAAGAGTTATTGAACTTCCAAGTTAATTCCAGTAGCCCAAGTTATTGTATTTTAGATTTCTCCTTTTTTTAGTCTAAATAGGGTACTTCATCTAAATGATGAAATATTCTTTCATTGTGTGTTTTGTCTGATTAAATCTGATCATTCATTCATTTATTATTAATTGCTTTGGCTATGAATTTGATTTCTGTCACGATCATTTCTTTCTTTATGTCCTCATCTTTTGTAATCATTGATTTCAGATTTTCCCTTCCCTTACTCTTTTTCCCCTCTTTAAAAAAATGATTTATTTTCTTCATTTCCATCATTTTTATTTTATTTGTCTCCTTTTTGTACTCTTCCTTATCCTTAAATGTATCTATCTACGTGAGATAAAATCGACAGATTAACGGCGGAGTTTCAACTCGCGATCAGTAGCTTCTTTTACAGAAATAGAGGTATTCGCTAAATGTTATATTCATATCAGTATCTGGTCCATTCACTGTCATTTGTTCTGGACTTGGACGATCAGAAGTCTCCTTTTTTGTTATTCTAAATAATTCTTGCTCGTTTGGGTACTTATCCTACTAATCTTTACTCAAAATGCTTAAGTATGATACTTGCGGATTTACCCAATCAGGGGCGCCGTCTCTAAATTGCGTTTCCCCAATATGTGCTACAAAATATACTTTAGGTTCATCCAATATAACTCTAGATTCATCACTATGAATTAAATTTGAGAAATCAGTTCTCATGTACTTTCATAGTTCTCTTTTGATGGGAACTTTAGCCAATATTCTTACGGTTCTGCATTTTTTCGATCTGTTTACTTTCGCAAGAACAGTTTCTTCGAATAATTTTTGATGGTCAATCTATTTTTTCTTGCTTATTACGCTATTCATTTTCGAAAAATTTCTTTATACGACATGTTGAAATTCAGTTTATCTTGTTCGTTTTGATTTTAATTTTCGTCAACTTTTTCGTGATTTTAGTTTTCTTCCCGTAAAAAAAGCAATTGACAATGAATTGTTTCCTTGTTTAAGCCATATCCTTCGTATGATACACGACATTCTTTATACGTTGTAAATTAACGTAGCATACCTACGCACGATAATGGGTGTGTCCCCATTCACATAAATACATTAGTAAATACTGTCTTTTGGTCTGCAGTTGCAGATACGTCTCGAGTTGTGCTGGTTAAACCCCCTGACTCCGGACAATGAGGATCCCAGGACGAGACTTTGTCGAAGGTCAGCGTCTCGTCTCGTCTCGGAAAACAGCTACCCGACCTCGCTTTAAAAGGGGTCTACGGGGAAATTTTGGCCGAGCCTACAGGCACGGGCACCACCCATTAAATTTGGCCTTGTGCTACATCTGACCGTGTGGGGTGGTTAGTAGATATTCTGCTGTTGGACCGTGTGGGGCGGTTAGTAGATATTCTGCTGCTGCTGGTCAAATTCTCTGTCTCCGAACAGAGAGGATCCTCAGACGAGATTATGTCGAAGAGCAGAGTCTCGTCTAGGGAAACAGCTACTCGACCCAGTTTTATACGGGGACTACAGTGAATTTTTGCCCAGCTTACGGGCTCGTATACGCCACATTAATTACGGCCTTGTGCTACATCTGACCCCGTGGGGCGGTTGGTCGATATCCTACAGTAGGAGATTCATTGTGGAATTCACTTGACTCACTTCTAGCAGTTGACTACCTCTACGCACCGCTGGCGAATAATATCTGTTGTTCTTGTCCTAAGTATTATCGTTCATTTCCAATCTTCTTGTGATTATTCTATTTAATAACCTTCCCTAGATTACAACAATATATTTATTTACATGATGATGAAGGAACGTTTAGTTACATTTTACATCAATAAATATCTTATTGTAAAATGTTCTAATATAAACATTTGATATTAAATTCACAATGTGTATTTATCGTAAAATACAAATAAAATATTCTAAAAAAATTATCCGGATATGTTTGATTAATAATGCGAAAAAATCGATTTTGATATCAAAATCTGACATGGCCTCGTACTTACAGGTGGAATTAGCTTATGACTTAATAGCATTAGAAAAATGATAATACATCTTACGTCCAATAGGAATTACATTAATATTTAACGTAAATATATCTTGAATGTTGTCCAAATATTATTTAGTTAATACCAATTTTATTGTGAACAAATTGACTTGCATCATAAAATCTCACATAATGTAATAATTCTCGTGTAGGTAAACTTATTACTTAATAACAATATAAACTGATCCCCCAATATATGTCCAATAGAAATCTCTATTAATATTTCATGCAAATATTTCCTGAAAATTTTACAAACATCGGAGTTTAATAGAGTCTAGTAATGCTATGCTGGATCAGAGAATTATTTAATAAAGCTAGATACCAGATCCACCATATTATTTTCTATAAAACCTTATATTAATATATTCAAATAGCGAGATATATAATTTTCTCTAATGAGATTCCGTTTTATGTGTTTTTTCTTAATATTTTTCACCCTGTACAAGGCCAAAGAGCCTCTCAAGATAGATGATTAGAAAGTATGATGCACACTTTATGGGGATGTGTGTGAAATATAACGGTTAACCCTAGGCATTAACAGGTTTGATTGTAAGAATAGGGGACGCGTGCTCTTGGGAATCGGTTCCACAAAATAGAGGTTCGTAAAAAGACGCTGTTCGAAATGAATATGACATCTGAATAGGAATTGGTTCGTTACAGTATATCGGAATTTCGCCGTCCAGTGCTTTCTGAATTCTGTTGAGGTTTCTATCAGACTCAATGATTTACTTAATTATAATTATCAAATCCTCCTAACAATTTATATCATGGGTATTTCATTGCTTGATCCGGCTTCTAATGCTTCAGTTTGAGCGGCTTGGTGATAGTAGTCGTGGCTGCCGGGGGCACAGTCCTATGGTTACAGAGAACTTCAGTTGAGTTCCACCACGGATTATGTGAGCAAGCAGCGCTATATTGAGTCTGATTTGCTATCTCTTCGTCACCAAGGCCCGTTGAACAGTTGGTATGACGTTTGCTTGATAACCTAACTGTCCGTGTTTCAATTCTTGGTAGTGGATGCGCACTGCTGATGAGTCCCAAATATAGGACGAAACCGCCGTCCAGTGCTTTCTGCATTCTGTTGAGTTTTCTATCAGACTCAATGAATTACTTAATTATAATTATCAAATACTCCTTACAATTTCTATCATATATATATATATATATATATATATATATATATATATATATACATACACACACACACACATACATGTATATATATATACATAGAAACGTGCTCGATATAAAATAAAAGACCTAGAATGTATACTACTCATAAATATACATTTGCTTCTTATCGTTTTAGATTTTACGTATATTATTCATATTGTTATATGATTGTAAATGTGAAAATGTATACAAGACTTGGAATCATGAAACCTTTTTCAAATCCTCCTAATTATAAAAAAAAACTTTTTTCACAGATCGCTCCCTAAAATTTTCGAATTCCCCGTAATCTTAAAAATCAAGAAAAAAGCGCGACTCTGGAAACATATAAGTTGCACATTTTATATCAATCCATATTATTCATGTCTCTTGGTATATAACAAATTGCAAACAATTTTCACCAAAGTTGAAAGTCGATTTAAAAGTGTAAACCCAAAGCTAAATTAAGAGAATCAAGTTTGAATAAAAGTTCTTCATTTCCCAAGAGACGGCTTGATTTAGTATTTCTACCCTCTGTCTTTGCTTTCCATCTTAAGTCTTCCTCTGGAATTTATTCCTAACCCAAATTGCAACCAAATTCAATGACTTCAAGATATTCCTCTCTTCTAACCTTCTCGACAACTCACACCAGCCTCTTGACAATGCCCAGACAAAGAAGAGTATGAACAAGAATTACCATTTGGTTAGCTTCAAGACAGTTGTGTTTCTCAACCAATCAAAATTCAGATCCGTAGGTCACGAGACCAGATGAACTTATATCAACTAGTCGATAAATCTCACCTCGACGTTGATAGAAAGTGAGCCTCAGAGACTCTGTCTTTTACTGAGAGTTTGTTGCATAATTTTGATCTTCACTCGCTCACTTAGTCTGATACTGGTTTTCATTAATAAAATCACTGCGTCCGTCCCGCGTGTTTGGTGTGCAAACCAGGGTCAACAACGTTTGTCTGTTTGGTAATAAGATTGTGATTTGCGTCACATGATCGTAACTGGTTAAGATATCTGTCCTTAGAGATTGGTGCCAAAGATTAACCCATCTTTAACAATGGACAATATTTGGAATAAGTTGTCTTTACTGAAGCATAACAGGGATGACAGTTATATGTTTGAACTTGGTATTTCGATCGACGGATTTCACAGTATTTTTTAAGCAATAAATAAATGTTTATTTTTTTTGTGATTTATTTCCAAAATTTGAGAATTGTTTCCAGTTGAGGAGTAGGACGTTTTCTAATACCAACATTGGATTAGATTAAAACTGTTCTGGATTTGTCATCACATTGTGAAATCAAGAGAAGTCTTTGATTTAAATACTGTACTGACATCAAAAACTGTAAACAAATCCTCAATGGATATCTGGGAATTTCCTCAGAGAAGTTGGATAGCAAACTAATTTTCAAGAAAAATATTAGGGTATTAAATTCAATCCTTCTCTTACAAAAAGTTATTAGGGTTAAAATTTAATCTTTATTTACCAGAAAGAAAATAGTGCATTAAATCCAATATTTCTTTTCCAGAAAAAATGTTAGATTATTAAACTCAATCCTTTTATTCCATAAAAAGATGTAGAGATTTAAATCCAATCCTTCATTTCAAAAAATGTTATGGCATTACATTTATTCCTTTTTTTCCAGAAACATGTTAGTGTATTAAATTCAATCATTGAAATTTTTTTCATTCTTTGTATATTCGCCACCTTACATTGACTTTCAGAAAAAAAAAGATCTTACACATGCATTCTGTATCGATATCATG
The DNA here is from genome assembly GCA_964036315.1 of Acanthosepion esculentum. Taxonomy (NCBI): domain Eukaryota; kingdom Metazoa; phylum Mollusca; class Cephalopoda; order Sepiida; family Sepiidae; genus Acanthosepion; species Acanthosepion esculentum. The sequence goes on along the minus strand of OZ038505.1, from coordinate 85,161,196 downwards.
GCCAGGAATATGTAACTGATTGAAAAAATTGTAAGTTTATTATATTTACTATTGTTCACACGATACAAAGCACAATAGCCAGTCATGGCAGATGAACACTAAATGAGGTTGTTGTAAGAGTGGTGCATATCAGGAGTATATGTAGGATATATAACGGTTGACATTCAATTTGGAGATGTTAATATAGTAAACAAATCTAAAATTGTTCGAACCTGTATCCTATACGGAAGCGTCATATAGCCTGACGTGCCTTTGTAACCGATTCGGCCACAGAGGATCGTTCGTTTGGCAAGGTCGTATTTACTGCTTATAAACTTCAATCTTCCATGAATCTTTCACGTGCATTCATGGCGTATCAAATGTAAACAAATGACGTTTATATTATATTGTTTATTATAAAACAGAGCATTTAATTAAATACTTGTATCTATAAAAAGAATGTTAAACATAAAAATGTCTTTAAATAATTGTGGGACTTTGTCCATTTCATAATGTGTGACATCATTTGTTTACATTTGATACGCAATGAGCAGTGATGAATGTACGTGAGAGATTCATGGAAGATTGAAGTTTATAAGCAGTAAATTCGATCTAAATATAACTTGCTTCCATTGGTCTGCAAACCAGGCATTGTGATCTCTGCACCACTTCAACCTCTTCTGAATGTTGCGAGTGGAGAGAAGAGGTTTCCTTACTGCGGCTCTTCCATGATATGCAGAATTATGGAGCTCACGACGAACAGTTTTAGTAGAAACTGGACTATTCAGGTGATTATTCAACTCAGCGGTCACTTTGGCCGCAGTAGTCCGATAATTTTTTGCCACATTGCGTTTCAATACACGTCGGTCCCTGTCAGTACATATGCAAGTCCGGTCCGAATTACTAGGGTTGCTAGAGGTTTTGCCCTGTTTCTCGAATTGCGTCATAGTTCTTGATATGGTATCTCTTGAAAAACAAAACAGTTCAGCAACCTTAGTGATCGAGGCTCCAGCCATGCGAGCTCCAACAATTTGCCCCTTTTTTTACAATAGATATAACCTGCAATTACAAAGTTTTAGTTAAGTTCTTAATATAATAGGTCTTTGAAATATAGGAGTGGAATTTACACCTGTTCAATTTATTTTGTCCAACCCCTGTATATGCCTATATATATATATATATATATATATATATATATATATATATATATATATATACATGTATATACACGTGTATATATATATGTGTGTGTGTACGTGTGTGTTTGAGTGTGTACCTGATTGAATAAATCACAAACATTACGTCTGATTATTTTATCCTAATATTTCCGAATATATTACAATCAAATGATGCAAGAAATGCCCTTTAACAGTGAAAATCCCTTTTATTTTCCACGTTTTACCCTTTCTTTCTGAGATCATTACCAGGGATACAACTGGTCAGGCTAAAACTATGTGTAGCTATCCAGTACTGATTTTTTTCTTTTGCATTTATTCTTTGGCCTTCATTAGAACGTGAAAATTTATCCATTATGGATTTTTTTTTCTTTTTTAATTTTGACTCATCAATTGTAATATACGGAAAAAATATTCATGAATATGAAAAGATTATGATAAAAATATGCATACATAATATTTGCAATTTATTCAATCAGGTATGCCTAAAAGAAAATTTTCTGCGTCAATACACACACACACACACACACACACACACACACACACACTCACACACACATATATATATATATATATATATATATATATACAAGGCTCAAACACTGCATAAATATACCATATATATATATATATATATATATATATATATATATATATATATATATATATATATATATAGCTAATAATTCGTTGGTATATAATCCAAGTGGATCCTAATAATACAAACTTTTAAAACTGATCAACAAAAAGAGCTCAGCATATTTATTATAACATCTCATATAAATTACATAAGAGCGAAATCCAAAATTACCTCATGATTATAGACTATTTCAACTAAAGTCAATGCGTTAGCCTTTTTCAACTCAAATAGTGGACTCTATTCAATGTCGGAACTAGAGATTTAACATTTAATATTTAAAAAGCCTGCAGATGAAAAATTGATACAGAGACAATCCATAATATAGCAGACAACACAAACATCCCGAATGTTAGTAAGGGTGGGGGCTGATGTTGTTGAAGCTACACAAATTCTAATTAGATATTAATCTTAAAAAAAACAAGTTGGGGTTATAAGTAAGACGAAGTGAAACTAAAGGAAGGCTGAAAAAAGAAGTTATATAAAGTAAATAATTAATTATTAATTATATAACCACTCCAAATTACAAAAATATGCTTACAAGTAAGATTTAATAAGATTAACATTAAATCGTTGTTTAGATTGTTTAAGTTACGAAAAATTATTTAAAATATGATTAAGAAGATGATTAAAAATAAACATACAAATAAAAATAATTATATTAACCATTTAAAATTTGAAAGACAAGATAAATTAAGAATACAAATCATGACCTGAATATATAAAAAAACTAAAACCCTTTTTTAAAAAAAAAAGAAAGAAAACAAAGAAATGGAAGTTCATAACTTAAAGGAAATTTAAAAGATAGGATTGATATGGAGAAAGCAAAATATGGAAATAACTATAGTAATATGTGTAACATTAGAACCGTTAGAAAAATAAAAAAATAAAGATCAAAAATATTATAGAAGTTTAAACCTATTCCTGTGATGACATTTTGAAACTAATTTATTTCTTTGATTTAATATTTGCTTTGATTATTGAATTTTATTATTCTAATTTTCTCTTCTAAATATAGGTCACACCTATTCCTAAGCCTATTAGAACTATGAGCGAAACCTATAATTTTCCAATCATCTGAGGATTCAGACCTTTTTCCCTCAATTCTCAAATTTTTTGGAAAGACCTATCTGATATTTTAATTTTGGGTTGGTAAAGAGTGTTGGGTTTAAAGTCTTTGTTTCCATTCTCCCCTCGGAAATTCCGATGTAAACATTGTGATTTAATTAATTTTCTTTGGGTTAAACTGTTACTTTTTATATCACCTTAGTATCTATTAGCAATTTCCTTCAAGTGGACAATTTTCATTATTTCTACAATTACAGGTGGTTCCATACCAGTTTTATTCTTAGTCCCATGGAATTTATTAAAAATGTTGTTATTATGAGAGTTGCTAATTTTGTACATGTTATTGTTGCAGGAATAGCTTATTTTGCTCGTTTCCTATTGAAGATTTTTCTTAGAGCGTTTATTTATTAACTTCCGAAAATGATGTCCAATATTAGTATTGGAGAATTTACAGAACCGCCGTTGATCAATATATTTTTTTCTTTTTTCTATTTCTATGCCTACAACGCATTTCAGATACTTCAGTGTTACTTATGGGGGTTACGAAGGATACTTTTATGTTTAAAACTATATATATATATATATATATATATATATATATATATATCCCTGTGAAACCAATTTAAATTCTTCCATTGCCTCTAAATAATTCTAGTTCCAAACTATATTTCCCTTTGCCGAAAGAATTCCAGCATTCACATGCATGGACTTGGTACTTACACCCAGGATAACTTTCCAATGGCCATAGAATCGAAGTCTAAGATTACTCTTTCATGTTCTGCCGTATTTCGTTATTAAACTCTCTATCTATTTTTTCTTTATCGCTCTCCATCTTTCCAGAACTGCAATACATTAGACATGATAGCTTACAGCAGAGAAGTGGCACTCTCTCTTCAGCCATCTTCGGTGATTTTAATACTCAATAAGACGTGTGGCTTAAACATTTTAAATGTTGCAGGTATTCAGAGATTAAATTTTCTATTGCCCAATCACTTACTCAGATCGTTGACTTCCCTACTCGTTTCCATAGCAAAAGCGACCAACAGGCTACTCCAATTATTTCTTTCCTCCTGTTTTCGCTCTTGTCAAAATTTGCAACACTGCCCTCTTTGCTACTCGGACTATTCTGTGGTAACTATTGGTATTTGGTACCAATCATCTATTAAACAGGAACCCCCAATTCATAAGACATTGCTTCCTTTAACAGCATGCTGACATGGACTCACTCCGGGATTTTCTTCGTAACGTAGCTTGGTCTGACATTTTTAACCTTCCAATTGAAAATTGACCCACAGAGGTTTCTAGGTGGGTAAAAGCCTGCATTGAATCTTTCATCCTTTCCGGGAATACCAGGTGAAATATCAATCAACTCCATGGTTCACACCAGGATGCTCGGCCGCTATATTACACAAGAAGCTCTATTTTCGGGTATACCAGCGTGACCGTTCTCGTAACAACAGGCGCCTCTTCGTTGCAGATCGTAATAAATGTAAACGAGTCCTCAAAGGAGCTAAGTCCCAGTTTGCCAAACGAATGAGACATTGCATAGCATGTAACAAATTTGGCTCTCATGATTACTGGCGGCTCTATAAGAGGGTATTAAGTGAGTGTAATGTCTCTATTATTCTCCACTTGAATTAATTTGAGGTGTCAGTATACTCAGGAGATAATGCTGAATTCTCTGCCTGTAAATTCTTCTTAAAATCTACTCATAACTGGTCTTGGGGATCTCTGCCTAACTTCCCGCTTAGAACTGAATCTCTGTTGAATGATATACATATAACCACTTCTGTGCTTTCCGCTGTCATCTCTAAGCTAGACCCCACAAAACATGTGGGTCCGATGGTATTCCTGTAAACAAAGAAATGTACTCCTGAACTGTCCTTTTTTCTTCTCTCAACATTATAATAAATACCTGCTTTTCCTACCTGCTGGAAGTCATCACCTGTTGTTCCAGTTTTTAAAAACCGTGGTCAACCGTCTGACCCTTCCAACTATAGGAGTATTATCCTTCTACTGTTTTTTGGGAAACCCTAATCAATGCTGAAGTTGTTCCTCATCTATCATCAAAGGGCCTTTCCTCAGGCAAGCAATAAATATGTTCATGGCAATTATTCAGATTAACTCTTCGCTATCGTACCTAGAATTTCTTAATTTAGGCGCAATAATAGACTATCGGCGAGATCTCATCAATTTACAGTTGAACTGACAAGAACTACACGTAATTTCTATGGTGACAGTTTCTTTCCAGTCAACTCTAATTTACAAAAATTTAAATGCAATGTTAATTGCTGTCTACTGTACTCCTGATTACTCTTTTCTCTTTCCGCTCATTATTAATGTTTCTGTTCCTAATTCATCCACACCCTGTAACCCCTTTTCTGTTAGTGGTTTTACTGCCTTGTTTCCGTTGATACCGATTCACGCCCACCCCCCACACACACATTATTATCTAAACACTAAACTAATTGAGTTTCTTTCTTCCAGGTTTTCAGATAAGACGTTTAGCCATTTTGGCATCATGTTTCGTAAGAATCAATGAAAAACCCTATTATTCAACTAAGAAGAGAACAGGTTATTTTTTTGTTGTTGTCAAACCCACTCTCTTCCCAATGGAGGGTTATTTTAAACGATTTCTTTCTGTTTTAACCTTTTAATTTCACAGGAAAATAAAGAAATATTACACTGAAATGCACTAGTTACAGTAATTCTTAAAAAAGAATATTTTTCTTTGACTTTTACATTATTGACTTAAGTTATCAGCACGTGCACAGTAGATATAGTGACAGGAGCAGGTATAGTTCTTGTATCTCATTCTTCTCTCAAAACAGTGGTATTTATAAAAAAAATACACAATCTATATACTTTGCCAAAATTCATAAGATTGATCAAAATTGTTCATACAAGGTGTAACCACCAAATGACATTTAACACTCCGTTTTATTTTACATTTGAAGAAAAGATATCTCTATGCATAAAAGGCAGGATGTGTGTGTGTGCGCGTGCGCGCGCGCGCGCCTGTGTGTGTGTGTGTGTGTGTGTGCGTGCGTGCGTGCGTGCGTGTGTAATGTGTGTGTAACGAATGCACGGCCGTAATTTGCGACGGATTTGCACCAACATTTACATGCACATGCTCCAAGATAGCAGTAAAGCAAAGACTGACTTTGCATTTCCCAACTCCCATCGATAGTGGAAATAATCGATTTTTTCATGCTTCTACGGCAGTTTTCATGTAGTTTGCGGCCATTTTCTACTGGCCAGGAGGATTCTATTGGCCAGCGTGAGAGCCAACAGCTGACTGACACGAATGTTAACTAGCATGCTAGCATGCAAAAAATCGATAGCTGCATTCGTCACAAGTGGGAAAAATTTAAATCTGCATGGCACTTTACTCCAATTGGCTCATTCACTTGCTTAAACTCAACGTTGATTCTGATTCCGCAGAACTGGTTTGTGTGTGAAAAAGTATTTGTTGTTAACATTCTTTTTTCATTCGGTTTTTCCAGTTACGAGTGCTTTTTTTAAAGCTGATCATTTTGTGTTCATTTTGTTTAGTTCTTTTTTCGTAACAGATTTAATGTTTAGTATAGAGCTTAGAAAAAATTCGCAGTGTGAGATAGGCAAAAAGTAAGGCATATAGCAACATCAGCACGGCAAAGGGCACTCCTTTAAAGGCAAGGAAGGGCAAAAATATTTTAAGTCAAGTGATAGCGATTGCTGTATGAGACGTACGATTTTTGAATCAAGCACGGACAACGCCGGGCCATGCTGTTTGTCAACAATAGTTTATATGACAACAGTTATTGTTTCAAACAGATCTAACTGCTAATTATGTTTCTTCCTAATGGTATGGTAGATTACTTAGAATTATAGCAGCTGTAGTCTAAATTATTAATTAGATAACTTGTTTTTCAAATTGAGACCATTTTAAAAGGTAATGCATTGAAGTATATAATGTAATTTTAAGGAAATATTTCATTGTATTGTGCAAAAGTATAAGGAAAGTAAAATAATATTTCTCAAAATATCTTACGTGAAGGTAGAAATGCATTTTATTTGCGAGTCCAGCAATCAAATGGGACAAGGATATTTCATTGAATGTTTTAATACGTGAAAAAAGCAGAATAATTTAAATGCGATGTTAATCGTTACCTGCTCTCTTTCTGATTACTCTTCTCTTGTCCCGACTCCTCAAAAATGGATCTGTTTTCTAATTTCCTCACGCCCAGTAACCTATTGTGTCTAAAGTGACCTTACTGCTTTATATGGAATGAAATCGATTAAAAAATCATTAATAAGAATCCTGTTACTATATAATTTCCGCATAGTAATACCTGTATTGCAAAGACGGGCTGTGTGCTGTGCACAGAATTTAAATTTACATTTAATTAACCTAACGCTGTAAAATATAGAAAAAAAAAAATTTCCGAAAAGATTAAATTACTTCAGGAGTCCCGTAATCTACTGAGTTCGCAAGAGCACCACATTTATTGCAGTCGTGGTGTTTTCTAATCAAACGAGGCTTACAAAGCCCATGATTCGTTAGGCTAATTTGAAATGCTTAATATATCTTCTCCTCTACTGGTGATCGGCTCAAGGCAAGAGAAATCAATCTGCACTACAATTTAACATATAATCGAAGGAAGATGGATCCCTGCTTTTTTCCAAGGTCATAAGTGCGAGTTGAATGAAACAGAATTCAGCGAGAATTTCTGCGTCGATAACCGTTAGAATACCAACACTTCCAAAAATTAAATACACGAATGACCAATATTAGTACTGACATGTGCAATTTTTTTTTTGAGAAAAAGTTTCATATGAACAAAACAAGCATTACGTAATATATTCTAATTTTAACTGGGAGGGGACAACTCAACACCACCGACACAACAGCGCAGACGGAGCGCTGGGACAAGTCAAGACAGGGACAAATCAGCACCAGAAAACATAACTTTGTTATATAAGCGAATAAAAGTAATTTATTAAGGATTAAAACCATAATTAGTGAGTATTTTTCTTACAATGAGGTATTTGAAAAGCCATTATATAAAATATGAACCAATTTATTGTTTTAATTATTTTTAATAATGCAAATCGTAAAGAAATTGTTCTTTTTAAGTAAATTGATATATAAAAAATAATTCAGTATTTCAGAATGTCGATTTAATTCATTAGAAAATAAATTTCTTTATGATTTACTTTATCAAAGTAATTAAAAACAATGGTTCATATTTTACATAAAACCTTTTCAAATGCTTTATTTGAAGAAAAATATTCACTAATTAAGGATTTAATCCTTAATAAATTATCTGTATTCGGTTATAAAGATGTTATGCTTTTCTGGTGCTGAGTTTTCTCAGTCTTCAGTTATCCTGGCGCTCAGTCGACGGTGTTGAGTCGGAGGTGATGAGTCGGAGGTGTTGAGTCAGAGGTGTTGAGTCGGGATTGTTGAGTTGTCCTGCACCTAATTATTATGGTTACATTATTTATTCGTATCTCAGAAAAACCACTTAAGCACAATCGCACTTTCTACATGTAGTCAACTTAAGTTATAGGCTGATAATTTTATATGTGCTTATTTCCTCACGTTATATATTTTCCAATATCTAAGAAGTGCTTTAACAAAGGACTGAAAGTGCCACACAGAAATTCAAAATTCCATTGAAATAGCGAAAGATGACTTCGAGCATCCAAGCAAAGTATTAAGAAACTGGAAACAGAAAAGAATACTGGATTCTTATTTAGCATCGGTCTTACTATATGGAAGTGAATGCTGGAAAATCTCATAGATAAAGAAGAGACTTTAATCAACAGAAATGTGATTTTACAGAAGGATGCTGACAATAGCATGGACTGAACATTTGAACAATGTCGACATTTTGGAGAAAATGAAAACAAATTGATACTTAGTATAATAAAGTGATAAGTGAAATTACTAGGGGACATAATGAGGAAAGACAACTTGGAAATTTTAACACTCAAAGGAAAAGTTGAAGGCAAGAGATTTAGCGGAAAACAGTAAATAAATTAGCTAAGAACATTGTGTCGATTGTTGGCAGAATAGGGATTATGAGAAATAGCAAAAAAATAAAAAATTGTAAGCGCCCCAAGGAACAAGATGTTGTGGGGAAGAGAAACGGCATATAGAATTAGAATAATTCATGCTAATTTTAAAATATCCCCTATGAATCAGTATTGACAAACGTAAGGTGCATATAAAATAATGGCGCAATAAACATCCAGACAGGAAACCTGGTCATGCTGTCTGTTTGCGTCCTTTCTTCCCGTCTTCCTTTCAGTAGTTTATATATATATTTAATCTCTCTCTATATATAGATTAAACCTCAACAAAATGCAAAAAGCACTGGACGCCCGTTTTGGGACTCATCAGCAGTGCGCATGCATTACCGAGAACCAAAACCGCAAACGTCATACCAACTTTACTATGGCCCTCGATGACGAAGAAAAAACTAACTAGACTCGATATAGCGCCGCTCCTCACTCCGTAGTGATAGTCGCTTACAATGTCATATGCGTTGTATTGAATCGATCAGTGTTCGATTCCAGGTAGTTGATACGCACTGTTGACGAGTCCTAAATAGGCCGAAACGACCGTCCAGTGCTTTCTGCATTCTGTTGAGGATTATTCTAGGCTCGATGAATTACTATATGTGATTACTCTAAATCCCGAAAATGTCATCACATATCCTTGCCTGACTAAAAATGTCTTCACACACATATATATTTATACACTTATATATATAGAGAGAGAAAGAGAGTACATGTGTGTGTGAGAGAGAAGAGAGAGAGAGAGATCTGTATATATGCACTTACACAAATTTCCAAAATACTAGCTGAAAAGAAAGATTGCCATAATTTACCACAATTCAAAACACCGAAAAGCACACTCAAAATTCTGACTGAATCCCTCCAGTCCTGGTCAAGCAGCGAAACGCCATTGGCATTTCGATATTAATCCATGTCAACTATGAACATATTTTGCAAAAATATCCGCGTTTTAAGAAGATTTTTCCCAATCAAGCTATTATTTCTTCAAAATGAAACAAGAACTTCAGACAAATTTTAAAGAATTCAAAAGACCACCCTCAATATTCTATGGTGCTTTCAGATAATTGTATTCCAGAAAACAGTCATAGAAAGAAAAATTCTGTTCTTTATGCATCAACATTAGTCAAGTCAATTCCATCAAAATTCCAAAGAGTAAAATTATTTTTTCAAAGAAGACTTATGATGATTCCCATTAGATACCTACCGCCCAATGTTCCAAAAATGACTTGATTTTTGTAGGTGGCATAACGGAAAAAAAATAAAAAATAAAATAAATAATGCCCATAGGTCTGATGTCCGACACAAAAAATGTGACGTCATGACAATGTACGGAACATTTTATCATGAATTTTATCACAACCATCTTAAGCTACACATTCTGAAAAATAATCCGAATCCAAAGACCTTTCAAACTTTAAAACGCATGAAGACAATTACCTATGCAAATGACTAAGGTCCCACCTCGAGGGTGTGAGAAAAATAAAAGGAGACCTACATAAGATTTATACATAACTATTTGATTAATTACAATTACTAACTAATCAGTTAAAGAAAATTTTCAAGATGATCACGTTCCCCTCAACTTACTTATGTTTCAATTACTTTCCATTAAAGCTATCTGGGTTTCTTTTACTTTGACGCGTTGATTACTAGTACAGCCGTTTTTTCCTCAAGGAAAGCGATATTTATAATGGAATACAATTGTTCAACATAACTTCAAAGACAGACATATTGTAGTAATATTTTTAAACAATGATAAAGTCTGTATTTTCTTTTCTTTTCTTAAACTGTGCTCTTCTCTAACTACTACGTTGCGGGAAACAACAGCTCTGGTACGATGTGTCTAAACTTTTAGTAAATCTTTAATTTTACTGTCAGATTTGTCCTCCAAACAATATTGGCGGACCTATGTGTGCCCGGACAAAAACAAGAAGGTCCGGGCAAAAATGAGAAATACAAGTCATGGAGTTTAAGCAAAAAATGTATTAATAAATATTAATAAGGCATATTACAAAAAATAAATGAGAAACGGAAGGAAGTGTGAAGAGTTCAAAGCAACGTTCAATATCTGTTTTTGGGGTACTTACATACGAAAAGAAGAGAGTGTCTTTTCTCTGTCAAACTCACCAAGGGAAAGAAGAGGCTTTAAAAATATTGCGCTTCCTGCAATTATTGTCAGGGAACGGTAATTCAATATCTCGCCGCCTGTGATTATCGCCAGGAGGCGGTAATAAAACAAATATATTATTAATAATATCAAAATAAAACGTTGCATCTCTTAACCAATATATTCAAACACATTATAATTAACGAACAGTATACTGTTTGTTATGGGTACCTACCCATAATAGTAATGGACTAGTTCGTACCCCATAAATACTGTGCCTCAAGAGGAAGCAGCAGTGTCAGAGAGCAGGAAACAGTGAGTGAGTGAGTGAGTGAGTGAGTGAGACAGAGAGAGTGAGTCGGGCAGTCGGCTAGACGATTATTGTAAGTCATTGGAATAGTGATATTGGCCGAGACAACATAGTTCTCTCTAACCTAACCTGATTATTACTACTAACACTTCTACTCTTTTGTACATATATTCTATTTGTAATATATATCTGTGTTATTCCATACCTGTCTTCGAGTTATAATATTCATTGGTTCTACATTGGACCCTCACCGTGGTACAAGGAACCTGGACCATAACACTGTTCTGAAATTTTCAAAGCCTAGATTTATGTCTAGCATTAAGATTTAGCAAACACATATATCTCATGTCATGCTTTAAAAGACTATGCGCTGCACAAATACAGTTGTGATGTGATGTGTACTGATCATTTGAGCATTCCATACAAGATCCTAAACGAATTTACCAATAAAAAGCAACAATACTTCTTTCCAACCGAGATCAAACTGATGATGACGAGATCGATGCTGATGATATAGATATTTATATTTGGGATAAAAATGTTCTTGAAAAATAACTAATATTCTTTAAAAAGTATTCCAAGGAATAGGACTTAAAATAAACCGTTTCAGAACAAAAGCTACGATTTGGAATTGGAAAGAAAGCTGTGATGTAACCTCCTTTAAATCCATCATAAAAATTCCTCATCAGTTATAACATATTTAGTATAACTGAAGAATTTGAAAGAAGACTACGCTGCGCTAGAAGCAGTTTCGAGAAACAAAATTATTAAGCCAAAACTTTAACAGGAAAACTCGAGTCATGTCCTTCAAAAGCCTCGTCAGATCTAAACTTTCATGCTCTAGATAAAAAAAGGTGATGGTCGGACCGTAGCATTAGATATCTCGAAAGATTTGACAGGAATCTGGCATTCAGGTCTTCTCCATAAACTGAAAAATTACGTTATCTCCGGATAGATTTTGAAACGGATCCAGTCATTTCTATCTAATTGAGAAATGAAGGATGTCCTGAACTATCGCACATCTACTAACGCGGATGTCCCATAGGGCTCCATACTTGTTCTTACCCTTTTTTATCCACCATTAACGACCTTCCCGATGACATCAGATCTCAACTTGAATGACGATACTACCATTTACTCCAACTTCGGTAGTAAGGCTGATCAGTCCGACAAGGTCGAAATGGCAGCTGATGTCCAAAACGACCTCAAAACAGTCGCTAACTTGGGCAAAGAATAGCTTGTCAATTTTAACGCCTACAAAACTTAACTTCTCTCCATTAATTATATGAGAGATCCAGGAAATTAACTCGTTGCCAAACGTTCTCAGCTGACATGAAGTGGAAAGACTAGGTAAGCTGCTAAGTTGCTTAAGCAGGACAATTTTACTCTCCGTAATCTATCTAGTATATCTATAAGTCCATACGTCCATACTTAGAATATTGCTACCATATATGCTCCAGTGAGTCTGCTATTTACGTGGAGCTTCTTGATAAGATCCAAAGTAGAATCAAGAATATTATTCATCCTAATCAGGCGGACCAGCTTCTGTCATTTGCTTGCCGCTGTAAGGTTGAATCTCTGTGCCGTCTTTATATATACTTTCATGGTAATTGTTCGTAAGCGATCTGCTACCTAAACCCTATGAATTTAAGCATAATACGAGAGTGGCGCTTAGATCTCCTCAATTTAAAATGGAGTTAGCTTGATGTAGCCACAACTTCTATGCTGACATTTTCTTTTCTCACACTTCTCTTTTGTGGAACTCTCTTCCACCTCCGTGATTTCCAACCAACTTCAATCTGCAAAAAATTAAATGTAATGTCAATCGTTGTCCTCCAGAATCCACTTTTGTCTTTCTATTCCATACTAATGATTCTGTTCCTAATTCCTAGTAACCCTATAACTAGTTGCACGTCTTTGGGTGTACTGCCATGCGTGGGGTGATGCCGATTTTTTTTAAAATCATACAGATGCTATGCATGGCGCCAAACTAGAAATAACTAAAAGATCTGCTGCATACAACCAGTTTCTTAGATTAATGGTTAAACATGACTTTGAACAAGTGACGCTTGTGGCACTTAGTGAAGACCACTCATTTTCGAACCTTGTGCTACAAAATCGCAAAGAAAAATCTATATCAGATAACAGAAACGGCAACATCTGAGAACTTTCAACACAAACTCGAAGTGACATCATCAGGATGTTGGCATTTCACACTTCTTCAAATAAAAGATTAGGAAGAAAACCCCATCAATAGAGGAAAAGACGACAGCAGATACTGGATTTGAGAAACTTTATTTTCCCAGAAGATTTTATAAATTTCAACCGCCAGTAGTACAAGCTGTTCTATCAATGAAAGCTGACTGTTTCCTTATAAAGACACACCAAATATTACAATTAATATTACCACAAAAATTTTCTTTCTGTTTAATTTTCTATTTAAGATGTCGAGTTGAATATTTTTTCAGCTGATATTTACCAGTGAAGACATTTTATTTAACTTTGCTTACATTACATTATATCTATTAGATTATTTTGAAAGTTAATTTAATATAGATTTTAAACAAATACTAAATATCAAACAGATATATCTAGTCTCAAATGTTAATACAAACATTTAAATATGTATATGAAACCGGTTTATCTAGTCTTAAAAATTAATATGGAAAAACACATATGTATATAAAACAAGTTTAAAATATTACAGACAAGCACAAGTCTAAGAAACTGATCTCTATCCAGCTTTAAATATTAATACAGGAAGACACACACACACACACACATATATATATATATATATATATATATATATATATATATATATATATATATATATATATATATATATATATAACTGGTTTATCTAGAGTTTTCGTAGTAATGCAGTCACACACAGACACGGACATGAAACTGATCTATCTAGTCCTGTTTGGAGTGTTACATATACCGGGTGTTAGAGAAAATTTGTCCAAAACGTGTAACACCATATTTATCCAATTGTTAGATAAGCTGTACGTCGTATCTTAGAAATGATTAAATATATCTTATTGGAATTCTAGTTTTTATAATACTGTTGGGCTCTATGTTGAGCAATAAGAATGTATAATTACTCTTTAACCTAAACAGAAGTATCGTGATGAAATGGAACACAAACGAAAATGACATATTCATCATTAATTAATCATAGCTAAGCATCGAAGGTTCATGAAATAAAATTGAAATTCACACACACACACACACACACACACACATATATATATATATGCGTGTGTGTGTGTGTGTGTGTGTGCGTGCGTGTGTGTGTGTGTGTGTGTGTGTGTGTGTGTGTGTGTGTGTGTGATCGACTCTCCCGTCGAATTCGATTAGATTTAATTATAGTGGTGAAGGCTTTGTGCAGGGCTATCCACTACCATATATATATATATATATATATATATATATATATATAGTATTCCAATAGCATTGGGGATGATCTCTGCCTTCTTTACCCTTCTAACTGTCTGTCCTGGAGGAACAAGGAGACCCACAGTTTTCCCGGACGATTTAATTTTCAAGTCTCCTTTCATTGAAACGACTCTCTCATGTGTCAAACGTCTTATGACTTGAGTTGAATCATTTCTAATTGACTTCTTTCGCGCTAAGTTGAAATGATGATCCCTCTTCCCGTTGTGACCTCCTGACCCGTTATTCCACTCTAGTGTTCCTTCTTTTCAAAACTTATTCACTGTTTTCTTGATGGTTCCTGAATGAACTTTGAAGGTGGCAGCTAGTTTGTGAATGTTGTTACCATTACTCAAATCCTGAAGGATCTTTTTTTCTCTCAGCATTGCTCATTTAAGAACGCAGTGGCTCTGACACGAAATAATTTTCAAATGCTCTCTTTTTAGCTGAATAACTCAAATAGTTTTTCAGTTATTTTGACGAAACATCGTGTGTCAAGATGGCTAAACGTCTTCTCTTAAAACTTGGCAATGTGAACGTGCCAGGGCAGAACCAGTCACATTGCAAATTATTCTTTGGATTTTACCAAGAATCCCTAAATATATCGCAGAATCACCTGACTAGATAGAGCAACAACCCACTATCCTAACTACAGACTTAGCAATTGATTCAATATGATTCGATTTGATAATAAAATGAATCAGTTGAAACATTTGATCAGAAACATCATAATCTTTCAAATTGTGAAGAACACTCATATGCAAGAATCTGTCAAATTCCATCGAGATATCCAAAGCAAGAGCCTGAGCCTTACCATTTTTTAATTATTACCTGATGAACTACCTCGGAAATAATCGTTAATACATCAGCAGTTAAACTAGAAAAGCCAAAGTCATACTGCTTATGTAAAAGAAGTTACTGCGAGGTGAGTTGCTTAACAAATTCAAATTTAATTCCAATATTTTGCCCCAAAAAGGCAGAATACTAAAAGTCTTAGAGTTATAATTATCAGGCCTTTCTTCTGAATTCTTAAAAACTAGAACTACAGAAGATTTCCAACGAGCTGGAAAACAAGAAACATCAAGGCATTTATTGTAGAGTTTACAGAGATTATGATCTATTTCAGGAGCTTATGTTATCCTCCTTTAGGAAAAATTATTCTTTTCGTTATCTCCGCCACATTTCTTTCTGGCATTCACTTAAACAAGCTTGTTAGGTTGCACGATGTTTTTCCTCATCTCTCTTGACTTCAAAATTACCTGTGAGTCTCAGATTCTCCTGACCTTCTTTTCCCATTATTTTTCCTGGAAACTTCAACGGTCTCTTTCTGATTCAAGAATAAGCATTCTTTTCTTTTCCATTTTCCTTAAACATAATCTTCTCAGAATCCTTTTCTATTTCTTTTGTCTCAGTATTGTTTGCATCTTGAGCAGTATCCCCTGCTTTAAGAGAAGACTGATGTAAAATACACCTTTTTTATTTAAAACTCAAAGCAGCCAGATTTTTCAGGATTCTATAAATGGCTTTATCACTTACAGAATTTCTATGATGTAGATGGAGGTTAGGTGAAGGAATAAAGGCAACACTTTTCATATTACCACGAACTTTTTGAATGCAACTCATACACTATAGTGTATGTTGGAGTAATGGATAGCGGATCGGATTGAGGAATCATAGAGCCGAGTTCGAATTCCAGTCGAATCCATTACAGTCACTTTCGTGCTAATACCATTGGAAAAAGTATGAATCCTCTTCTTCTGCTTCCAGCTATGATAGCAGGATAGACCGGGTTCTATAGCCTTGGATGGCAACTAGTCTACCGCAGAAAGAAATGGCAAGCTACTCCAGGAAAAAAATCTGCCTCGTCAGTCATGTATCGAAAGATACATGATCGCTTAAGCGTTAGTCATGCATGACACATGACTGAGTGACACAAGTTTTTAAGGATTGCCGGCAAGTATTCTAATGGATTAATATCTGGAGAAGAAAGGAGGATTTCTATTACTATTATGTATTTGGAAAATTGGGCCATTGTCAACTTCACAGAATTTGAATAAGTTGTTTTACATTAATATAGTCTTCAGTTTAAGTCTTCTGATTGGGAACATGTAAGATGAGCAACTTGCTGAGAAACGGGCAATTTCCGTTAGAAAGAATATAGTGTTGGATTTCTATGTGATATCCATCCTCTTATATGGCAGTGAGTGCTGGACAATCTCCGCCCGGATGAGGAAAAACTAGAGGCAGCAGAATTGTGTTTCTCCAGAAGGATGCTGAAAATTCCATGGATAGCGCGAGTAAGCAACAAGGAAGTCTTAAAGACAATGACTGCCGAAAGAACCAAGAAAAGACACATCATGAGGAAGTAGGGCTTGGAAAACCTTCAAGGGGAATATAAAAGGACGAGAGATATAGGGACAAGCGGTGAGTCACTTAACTGACGAGATTGTGTAAATGGATTGCAGAGCGACGGTGGGAGATTTTCAAAAGGAAAAGAAACTTCTGGAGGCACACGAGATAGGAAGTTATGGAGAGCTATGATCGCATATGTTCTCAAGTGACGCAAAACAGAAGAAAATGACCCGACAAAACATTTTCTCCACGAAGTTATCATAGTTCTTGCTATGAACATTAATGGGTATATCCGAATCCTCATGAATACGTTGGACACTATTGTAAGTGGGGGGTAATATGCTGTCTAAATAGTTCACCACCAACAGTGGTTTACCCACTTGACGCCGCTGGCGAGTATCGTATTTTGTTGATGTTGTAAGGATTTCCATTTTATTTCCAACCTCCGTTTTGGTTATTCTTCATTCGGTAACCCTTTCTAGGTTACACCAGTTTTTAAATTATTCTTGACACGTTTGAAGGGACCTATACCTTTCCTGACGGGAGTCCAAAACATAACTTCCCCACTTCCTAAATTGGTTGATAATTTCAATGAAGGATCCAAGATCAAACCCATCACATCCAGTATATCGCTATTATGACAAATCAGTTTTCAACCTCTTTAATCAAGATACACGTAGTGATATATATTTACAGATGGCAATTTCATGGCTTTTAATTTTCTGATTTTTGTGTTTATATTTGTAAGATAAGGTTATTTCAATATTGCTTATCAATTCACCTTTCTTGTTTATTACTCTTGTATTTTTTCTCAAAGTGTTTTTGCGATTTTCCCAAACCAATTTGTTATTGTATCTTGCCAGTATTACCCAATTACTTTTTTGGATTATTCTTTGATCTCCGTTTCATATTTTACCGATTCCCAGTTTTTGTGTCCATCACTCAAGAACGCCAGAATATATTATTTCTCTTGTTGCTTACGAGCCATAGAAATGTTTATATATCCGAAAATAAAAATAAAAATCAATAAATCTGATAACATGCACTTACGTGCTATTACCCTTGGGAAAGGTATTAATCCGCTCCTTCTCCCTCCAGCCATGTGTAAATATCAGGACAGACTGGGTTCTATAAACATGGATGGTAACTGGACTAGGACAACTCTAAATTCAAAACCTGCGGATGTTTGTTGGAGGAACTTGTGGCACGTAGTGCAGCAAGGCTCTCTATTCAACCTTTCAAAAATGTTAGTTGATTCTGCAGAAAGCCTTGACCATTATAATCAAATCATATGTGCTGGTCTCTGGACTGTGGGTTCCTAAGAACTCAGCTACTTGCCATTCATACGTCAACTACGATGGGAGAATTTACTATATATATATATATATATATATATATATATATATATATATATATATTTGGTGCACTCCATAACTTGAGATGACCAGAGATTTAATCCCTCCTACAATTTAGCTTTAACATCTCAGTCGGAGTAAATTCCATCAAAACAAAACACGAACCCAAACTAGTTACAATCCCTAAGCGCCGATTGGACCATCAACTAATACTAGTCACGATAAATGGATGTTCCCTCAAAATCAACCCAGACCTCAAGTGAAAAATATACATACGATCTATCGTTAAAGTGGCTGATAAAATGGTCGGTTCCCTATACTGCTCCAGTAAATACATGATGCCTTTTGCTATCCTCTACCTTTACAAAGTCAGATCAGGCCTAAAATTGAGTACTGCTGTCATATTTGGTCAGGTTCTGCCCAGTCCTCCGTTTCCAATCTCGATAAAGAGCAAAAGTGTTTCCGCGTCCTTATGGGGGGACGATTTATTTTCCTCTCTGCAGGTGAGATATCGCAAACCTCTCATTGCCCCATCGCTTCTTCCATGGAAATTTCACAGACGACTTACATCCCTTAGTTACACCAATTCTAACCCCCAGAGCATTGTAGCAAAACCGTATTCTGTTAGAGAGAAGTAAGTGCCCTATGGAACCGATTCCCAAAAGGATGTTTTCCCGTAAATTTAAAACCTAGTTTTAACGGTTATCTTCCCCCACACACTCGCATCAACTGTAATTTTTAGTCTGTAATCCTCAACTTCAAGTGGCTCCGAGCCTTATACATGAAACGCATCAATGAAAAAATTACTTAATATAATAATCCGGTCTACACATAAAAGAGTATCATAACTACCATTCTCTTGTGAGATAATGCACGCACTCACGTAGTCTGTGTTGGTCTCTTTGGCCATATGGGGATTTATATCCATATTTCCTAATTCAAATTTAATTCTAGGGGGATGCCCTTAACGCTGAAAATCAAATTGACAAAATATACCGATATTTCAGAAAAAAAAGTTCCCCAAAAACCATAATAATTTCATCTATATGTGCGGAATGAACGGCTTCAAAGCAGAGGAACAATTTATCTTTTGCAAAAACTATAAAGTGTTTCACAATATTGAATCTTTATAACTCTCATACGAGAGCATATATATATATATATATATATATATATATATATATATATAGAGAGAGAGAGAGAGAGAGAGAGAGAGACAGTAAGAGAGAGAATACCTAATGAACCAGAACCTATCTACCTACGTTTCACCTACCGGATTATCAAGATAATTCTGACTAAAGAGAATAGGCTCAAACGATAAAGCAGCAATCAAAAAATAAAAAAAATTATCATAAAAAATATTCCAATTCCCAAGTAAACAGACATTCTTATGCCTAAAACCATTACAAATTGCATCAATTGCTTTTATTTAGGTATAAAAATTAAAAAAAAACGATATATGAAAAGAAAAAGCCAACACTTAACAATATTAACTACGAACTAAGCCACACTGTGCTGAGTTCTGAAGATGAATCATCTCTATAACGCTAAAAACATACACACAACGCACACACTCAATTATATAGAAAAAATAAAATCATCCTTGATGATGGCTGGAGGTGTGGCCGAGGGCGATCAGAATTGTATAACAACTGGACATTTCTACACACTCTGTGTCCAGGTGGAGAACCATAAAAAGAGAGGTGGGGAAATAGATAAAAAAAAGCTTAATCGTAGTGAATTGTCTGTCGTTTTTAGTGAAACATGCATAAATGAAGGATTGCTGTCTAAATACACAATACATACATACTTGCATATATATATATATATATATATATATATATATATATATATGATATAAAAGGCTCAAACACTAATATTCCATGGTTATAATTTGTTACATTGGAATCGTAATCACTATCCAAATCAGACCAGAGAGGGCGGCTGATGATTTGGATCGTGATTACGATTCCAATGTAATATATTATAACCATGGAATATTAGTGTTTGAGCTTTTTATATTATATTCTTACTTTCATTGTCATTGAATACTACCTGGATTCTATACTCTTGAGAATTTATATATATATATATATATATATATATATATATATATATATATATATATATATATATATATATATATATATATATACCACTAATATTATCAATCTATATCTATCTATCTATCTATCTATCTATCTATCTATCTATATATATATATATATATATATATATATATATATATATATATATATACATATATAAATAACTTAAAAAATAATCGTCTGAAACATCTGAGAGAATTAAGAATTAACACTATCGGACTAATACATCAACCCATATAACGCCCAACCCTTCAGTATGCAATTCGTGTGGATTTGTTTGCAAATCCCGTGCAGGAATTTTGTCTCATCAGAAACATAAATATAAAAACTGAACTGAAAGAGACTCATACGTCGAAAACGACGGGAGAGTCCATCATCCTATATTCGAGGATAAGACATATTTATCTGCACTTTCGCCATAACATACCTTTAGGTTTGCCACACTTCCTTCTGCTCGTGCATGCTTATAGATAGTACTACTGTCGTAACATGACCGAAGCTCTTCATCTTTTGCAGAAAAAGGACAGAAAAGGTATGGCGCCCCTGCACAAACTCACCTGCCATCGACTATAACATTCACTACCGTCAACTTATCATCATTGTGCTTATGTATTATATATTCACTAGCAGTATGGCCCGGCGTTGCCCGTGCTTGATTAAAACATCGTACGACTCATACAGCAATCGCTATCACTTGACTGAAAATAGTTTTGCCCTTCCTTGCCTTTCAAAGAGTGCCCTTTGCTGTGCTGATGTTGTTACATGCCTTACTTCTTGCCTATCTCACACTGTGAATTTTTTCTAATCTCTATACTACTCTGTTACGAAAAAAGAACTAAACAAAATGAACACAAAACGATCAGTCTTAAAAATGGACTCGTAACTCGAAAAACCGAATGAAAAAGAATGTTAACAACAAATACTTTTTCACACCCAACCGACTTCTGTGGAATCAGAATCAACGTTGAGTTTAAGCAAGCGAATGAGCCAATTGGAGTAAAGTGCCATGCAGATTTAAATTTTTCCCACTTGTGACGAATGCAGCTATCAATTGTTTTTGCATGCTAGCATACTAGTTAACATTCGTATCAGTCAGCTGTTGGCGCTCACGCTGGCCAATAGAATCTTCCTGCATATTCGTGGCAGGCAGCTATAGGCTCTCACTCTAACCAGTAGAAAATGGCCGCAATCTACATGAAAACTACCGTAGAAGCATGAAAAAATCGATTATTTCCACTATCGATCGGAGTTGGGAAATACAAAGTCGGTCTTCCCTTCTTACCTTGGAGCATGTGCATGTAAATTTTGGTCCAAATCCGTCGAAAATTGCGGCCGTGCATTTGTTACACACACACACGCAAGCGCGCGCGAGTGCACACACACATCCTGCCTTTTATAGATAGAGATAAAACATCAGCAGTTGAAGTAGAAGTTAGAAAAACATTTCGTGTTTGTCGCTCAGGATCTTGTTTTTGTTGAGCGTGTTCAACAAATTTCGTGTTGATGTTATCTTCCAAAGTTTGCTCATGAAATAACGGTGGCTGATGATGATATATTTTGAAGGATACGGGACCTTACATGTGCGTTCTTGTACACAGCGTTTGCACTAGACATCATTCATGGTCTTAAGAGTGATTTCTTCTGAAGGCAACACTTGTACGACATTGCAATGTTTTGAAATAATTATAGGCCAAACATCTTGAGGACAATTGCAGGGATATCCCAAAACCTATGCTTCCTGAGGTGGGAAAGTAAATTAATGGAAGTCCTTTGTCCTTTAACCTTAAAGGAAAATTTCTCAGCAAATAGCTTAGTTTTATTAGACGTGGGGGATATAACTGCAGAGCTATTTATAATGGTGGGACCTGGCGGTTTGTTTCTACTCAGTATTGCGTATGAAATTTTCAAGAACTCGATGGATCTAAGACATTTATTATCTAACATAACTTGGACTGCTTGTACATAGTTGCTCTTTGCGTATTCTCGACTTCTCTAGCATTGATTGCGTGGAGTTTATAGTGAGCAAGGTTTTTGCAACACTATACATTTTGATAAAGATGGTAGTAACGATTATGGTGGGCCAAGCCAACAACACATTGAGTTGTGAACCAAGTCCGGCTGTTTAGCATTTGTAGATATTTTTTATGATCGATAAAGCTTTCACTTCCTAGGAGAATAAACTCAGAAATGATGGGGTCGTCTTGATAGGCCGGCTTTTAAAGACAGCTATTGAGAAATTGATTTGAGATTTTCTTCAACCACGCGGTATCCAATTCTTATTTCATTATTTTTGAAACCATGCAGGATCCAAGAACCCTATATATGTATTTCAAGATATATTTTCACAAAATGAATACGAAAATGGTATCATTTACTCTATATTTTATTGAGCTGTATCTATTTCTTATCAATTTACATCGATATCATTCAATATTCTTACATATTTTCCAAGCCTTATCGAACTGACAAACAGAAATACAAGAAACGTTTCTAACATATGTGCAGTAAGACGAAATTTATATAGGTGTGCCGTTGAATATGTGTGTGTGTGTGTGTGTGTGAATAAGAAATTAATTCATTTCGTCCGTTTTTGGGAAAAAATCACACCAGACAATTACACTTAGGATTTTTTTTTAATTCCAACAATTAATTTATCACTTTCGACTAAATTACGAACAAGATGAAATCGGGGTTATGTTAAGAAACATTATTACCAGAATCTTCCGCCCAAATTACACAAATCGCCTTTTCCTTATTTTGGTTTGAATTTCTTTTTTAATCTTTAGGCTCAGAATAAGTTTCTTCTTATTTTTTTCGTCTTATATTGTAATCCCTTCTATCGTTAAAAGTGATTTTCCTTCTACAGATAAAACTGGTATTGGGTAATTCCTCTCTCTTTTTTTGTTTTCTCATTTCTTATATTTTCGTTTTGCACTTTGCTTTTTTTGGCAAAGTCAATAAGTTTGTGATTATCGTCTAAATAACTTTTTTCATACTTGATTAGTAGCGATTCCATTTCAATTCATTGTAAGTCTGTTTCTCATGTCAAGCGGCAAACACACGTTGGTTTTTGATTTTTGCCAAAAGCGATAGACAATCTATTGCAATCATCATGAAATCAACCATTAGTGGATAATTCCATTTTCCTGATCAACCCACATCAACACAATTATTAACTTGGCACCTATGTTTTTATTGCTTTGCAAAATCGACTTTTCGCTTGCTCCGAGTCTTCTGACGGCACTTTACTTAACTTAACTTGTGACGATAAAACCGAACATTTTCTTTAAAATAATATTACTACTAGTTTCTAGATACTATTATGACAGATCAAATCTGTAATATTCTGTGTTTATTGGGACTGAGAATGAAATGTACAAATCGTTTTGTTTTTAACCCTGAGTATACATGTACATGCCCCTATCTTTTAACTCATTAAGACCTCCCATAACGTCTGGCATTAATTATTAAAATAAAAATACATCCAGTAATTATAGGTTGCTAAAAAAAGATATAATTCATAGGTTTCTTAAAAATAATGAATTAATTATAGTTTTTTTAAAAAACAAAAAAAAAAAAAAAAACTGGTATTAGCTTCCCATCTGAAAATGTTAAGCTTTAATAATTATTCCTTCATCAACATTTTCGGAAATTGTTATATCATTGATATTAGAGAAGGCTAAAATTCGTACAATCTTATCTGATAAAATTCGACCAAATTCTGTTGAAGAAAATGGCACTTTCTTTAAGCTTCTTGATGACTACCGTAAAACCAGACATTAATTATGATGTAATGGAATAACCTGTCACCCCCATTAGTGACTACACTATAGGTAGTAACGACTTATAAGTATCTGAATGTCAAAGGACAACAGAGGAATTTTTGCCTGAGCCCCATTAAATTTGGACTTGTGCAACATTCGACCGCGTAGGGATTTTGGCAAATATTCTAGCTCTAATCTTTTCACCTACACGGTCGAACTGTCTGCCTTCGGGCAGAGAGGAATCCGGACGAGTCTATGACGAAGGGCAGAGTCCCGTTGTGGGAGGTAGACCAACCCGATTCCGTTTATGCGGGTTCTACGGAGAATATTTAGCTGAGCCCAAGGGCTCGGATGTCTCACGTTAAATTCTGCCATATCTACCTCGAGGTAGGGGCTGGTAAATACCGTCTAGCAGAAATCTTTTCGGCTGTACTGTCAAACTCTCTGCCTTCGAGCAGAGAGGAACCCAGACGAGGCTATGCCGAAGGGCAGAGTCTCGTCGTGGGTGGTAGACAGCTACCCGACTCCGTTTTTTTACGTGGTCTACGGAGAATTTTTGCCCGAGCCTACGGGCTCGGATACCCCACGTTAAATTCGGCCTTGTGCCACATCCGACCGCGTGGAGCGGTTGGCAAATATTCTACCTGAAATCTTTTCAGCTATACTCTCGAACTCTCTGCCTTCGGGCTCGGGAACCCTACATTATATTCGGCCTTGTGCCACATGTGACTGCGTGGGGCTGTTGCTACATACAGTCTAGCTGGGATCTGTTACTTAGAACTTAACTGTTGTCGAACTCCCTGCCTTCGGACAGAGAAGATCGGAGGAGGAGGCTATGCCAAAGGGTAGAGCCTCGTCCGGGAAGGTAGACACATGCGAAACCTTTTATGCGTGTTTGTTTTTTTTATTTTTGTTTTGTTTTTTTCTTGTTTTTTTAAGCGTTTCACCCCAAGCAAGGCGAGAAGCCACAAGCACGCAAGGGGTTACAGACAGTTGGAGCGAGAACAAATAGGACTGATTGAGGAAAGGATGAAGAGAAAGATAGGGGATAGATCAAGACATCTGGAGACGTTGATTGACATTACATTTGAATAGTTGGAAATTATAGCTATCAGGGAAACAGGAAAAGAGGAGGGAGTTACACAGGCGGTAGGTTCGAGACATGAAGCTCTTGGAGTAGTAGAGACGGCTACATTTAACAGTTTCAAAAGTGAAAGGGTGAGAGCAAGATGCCAGAATAGTAGAACGCTTAAATTCATGAAGTCTGGGAACCAACCAAAGCAGCTTTTCGGAGGAGTTACCGTGAAAGTATTTGTAAAAAAAGACAAAGGGTGGCGACGGCACGTCTGTGAGAGAGCGACTGCAGACGAGATGCCAAATTAGGACCAATTATATTGCATATCCGTCTCTGGATTTTATCACGAACCTTGAGAGAAATAGAAGGGGCTGCAGACCATATATGACAGCAATACTCCATGCAAAGGGTAATGGTTGATTTGAGGATTTGAAGGAGCGACTCCGGCGAGAAAGATTTCCCGGCGCAGCACAGGGAGTCAACTTTCCTTGCGGTGGACGAATCTATTGACTCAATGTATTCGTTCCATCTCAGCTCAGTCAATGTGAGATCGAGTAGTCGCAAAGAGGTGCTCTCGAACAGTTGAGCGTCAGACATTCTAATGGGGGGCAGGGATGGTTGTCTGTGGTGTGTAATAGAGAGCAGTTTTGTTTTTGAGGCATTAAAGTTAATCAGCCAATTCCTGTCCCAGTTCACAGCCGATTGAAAGTCCTTTTCGAGATGAACGGCCAGCTTAGTTGTGTCAGCTACACTAGATTTGTTTTTGAGGCAGGAGTAAATTGTAGTGTCGCCCGCGTAGATGCCTACTTGGGAATATATGACGTCAGGAAGATCGTTGATGAATATAAGGAACAGAGTAGGGCCTAGGATGGAGCCTTGGTGAAGGCGTGTGTTTCTGGGATAGTAGCTAGAGGAGAATCCGTTGAGAACGACCTTCAAAACACGGTTTGACAGGAATTATTGTATTGTCAAACAATCGACCTGAAATTCCAACCCTGAAGCTTGCGAAGAAGGCCGGCATGCCAAACACTATCAGACGCTTTGGAGATATCTAGAACCACGGCACGAGCTTCTCCGTTATTAGGAAGAGCTAGGTAAACAGTTTCAGTTATGGCCGTAAACACATCAGCTGTAGAACGGGCAAAGCGGAAACCGTATTGCTTGTCGGAGAGCAGATCATTGAATGAAAGGTGTATAACAACTTCGGCATTGATTAAAGCTTCGAAGACTTTGCCGAAGAGGGGTAGGAGAAAAAGATTATTGGGTTTTCAACTCACAAAAATATAAACGGCGCAGACACCCGTATCCGAGGATGCCAGTTTATTATGGCGGCTAGCTAATCCCCGTTGCAAAAGCCTGGTCAGACACATTTGCGTTTGTTCAACACATACAGAGCTCACCTGTGTTTTATACTGCAACCATGTTTTGCGGACATTAGTTACAGTTTCTGAGTGAGTGCGCGTTATCTCTTGTGACCAACACTCTGAACAAGGGTCGCACGATGACTTGTGACTTTGTGGTAACACAACCATCGACAGCTCCCATGTTGTTCAATTTAACCAATTTTATTTACAAGGCTTGGGTCAACACGTATGGTTTTCAGGCACTTTCCAAAGATGCCGCACGCTTGTTCCGACCGAAAACATCAATAAGTCACCTTCCATTGTGAGATTCTAACCCGTGTGTCACGGTCATAAAGCTCACGTTCTAACCACTCATTTTAACAAATATATTTACCAAAATTAAACGAAAATATCCTGAAATACTAAAGAATAAATTTATTAACGAACTCCTCAAGTCAGTTGATGTAGGCCTCCCTGTTGAGTCTCAGGCACTCACCTACAAATTCGGGAGTTCCTTTCTTATTAGAATGAACAGAGAAAGTTTTCTTAGCTGTCGTACCTTCGTAACCACCAGTAGACTCATCCAACTCTTTCCGAATCCTCTGCCCTGTTCTCAGATTGACACCCTAACACTTTGATATGATCGTATTGGAGCTTCTGACGTGAATGTCAAGCAGTACAGCATACTGTTTCCAAATTTCTGGCTGAGTTAATTGCTTCATGGTTCTCTTTTACACATAGACGATGACCAACTGACCCTCCTATACTGTGCAGGCAGCACTCGGACAACGCGCATGCGCGAAATTAACAATATGCAATAGCCACAATTTACCCATTGCACCATTTTTATCACAGATTTTACTAACGGAGTTTTTTCATATACTCACTGAAGATATCTCTTGGGTGTGTTTCTCTAAAGGTTTGTTTTACTGACGATTTATTCCCTACTCGTTTAAGTTTTATTTTGCTGTTTCAATGTATGTTTCGCGGAAGACGTGATTTCATCATTTAAAAGAAATATATTTTTGTTAATTTAAACCAAAATACAATTTTTTTTGTACATTTATATTATCGCAGATTTTCTCGCTTTAAAATTGAAATCTTTATTTATATACGTTCATCAGTTTTTATTAAATTATCCGAATTATAAATTTTACATAATTAGCAAAAACTTTAAATTAAATAAAATTCGTCGTTGGAACTTTGAAGGAAATAATTGAATTAATTAATTGTTCACAAGATATTTTTTTGAGCAAACTTACGAATTATTTTTTATTTAAATTAATAATAAAAATAACTATGTACATGAAAAATGCATTCACATTTCTATGAAAAAAGAACAGAATAAAAATATTAACGCTAAATAAACGTTTTGATGAATTCTATTTGCTCTCCCTTCGCAGAGTTTCAATTAGAAATATTTAGTCAATTTACGTTGTAACTTATGTTAGATGAGTTTTGGTCACGGAGGATATTTAAAATTATCTGTGGTTAAAAACGTAAAACATTCTCTTCTAAATATTGTAATATATTTATATCACAATTTTTCCAGTTATTCTTTGTAAAATGGCACAATAATAATTTCATCAAAGAAATTTAAATTTGTCTATATTTCTGAGATGAGATATTGTGTACACTATTTACACGTTGTAATAAATATGGTGACGAAGATGAGGACAATAGTACGAATAATGTAAATTTAAATTTTATAAGAAAGTATGATTTTTTAGTATAAACTTCTCATATAACATGCGTATGATTAAGCAATATATTGGCCAAAATGTATATAAATTTTACCATTTAGAGAGGGATATTAATGAAAATCATAATTAGTATTTATTAATTTATAACTTTTACAAAATTCGATAAGTTCGATGATATCAAATTGGTAGTTGATCTCAAAAATTATATACATTTTGTTAACTGGGGCAAGGAAGAGCTTGTTAAGTTTAATGCCTCCCAAACGAAACTGCACCGTATTAATCGTCTAAGAGAACAATTGCTGCCTTTTATCAGCTTAGCTGATGATAACATCCAGGACAGTGGTTAATTGCTCATTTACAGGATAATGTTTTCCAGTGACACGAAGTGGAAAGATCATATTGAATCAATTGCTAGTTCAGATACTAAGAAAGTTGTTTCACTGTATCTTGCTACACAATTATTTCTGGCCCAAAACTGTTTTACATATTTAAATGTCTACAATTCGCTCGTGCTTTGAATATTGCTGCCATATGTGATCTCGTGTGAGAGAACATTCATGAAATACCAAATAAAAACAATCTGCAATTTTATTAGTCCTGACTTGGAATCCCGGCTTCAGTTAATTTTCCCACCGCCGTTATCTAGATTACGTTTAACATTTCTATAAACTTTCCTATAAATAATTTCGTAGCCATTGGTCGGATGAACTGTCATCTATGTTACCTAAACTTTATGCATTTAAGCGCAGTACTCGATTGGCGGCAACGTCTCATCATTTTACAGTTGAAAATGTAAGAAAATGTTGTTTCGATACAACTACAAGTATTTTCTTCTCTGCCCATCCAATATCGAATGCAGTCGGCCCGGATGGCCTACGTAGTATCACGTTAGTTCTATTGTCAATTTAAATGGTAGTGTGGCGATGTCTAAACTTCCAACTACTTAACGATTAGAGGTTTGTAAGACTCATCACGTGTCAGCTAATATACATAAATGTCGATTTCCGAATTTGAATAAATGTCTGAATACATCCGCGTATGCGTTTAAAAAGGATCAGATCAATTATCGTCAGTGTGTCATGTCATACTATTAGGCACTAGTTTAGCTCGAGTATGTGCCAGTTAGGACAGCCCTTGACTTTGTCACTTCTACGTCCTGGTTCCGCAAATAAAATACAATCTTTCCACAGTGTCTCCCTCACATATATATATATATATATATATATATATATATATATATATATATATATATACAGCAAAATTGTCCATTCGTTAGATTAAGCTTTGAGTCGTTGTATCTGGGGAAAAGATACAAGAAAACTTACTGGAATTCTCTGAGGTTTTCATAACACACTTTGAGAATAAGTATATATAATTACTCACCAGAAGAAGAATCGTGATGAAATCGATAATAAACGAAAATGACATGCACATCATTAATTAATCATGGCTAAGGATCGGAAGCTCATGAATGATTGAACTAAAGTTCAAATATATATATATATATATATATATATATATATATATATATATATATATATATATATATATATATATATATATATATATAGAGAGAGAGAGAGAGAGAGAGAGAGAGAGAGAGAGAGAGAGAGATGTATGTTATTCCAGGATAATTTTCAAACTAATCCATGATGATCTCTAACCTTCTAACTTTCTGTCTTGGAGTAGCAATGTACCTCACAGGTTTCAGAACTTACGATTTCATTTTCATGTCTTTTTTTCACTGCTCTTTGGATTGGCATAGATGAAAGTTGTCTCGCAAGCTACAATCGTCTTATGGATTGTTGGATCTTTTCTAATTGATCTGTTTGAAAGTTGAAAATGATCCCTTTTCTTGTGGTTACCACCTGGACGTGTTTTCCACTCTACTGTTCCATCTTATTAAACTTATTCGCCATTTTCTTGAGGATTCTTAAATGAACTGTGAAGATGGAAGCCAGAGTATGATTGTTATTACCATTACTGAAGACCTGAATGATATTTTCTTTCTCTCCCCATTGCTAATTTGGGAAGAGAGTGGGTCTGACACAAAACAATTTTAACCTGCTCTCTTTCTAGCCGAATAACTCAAAAAGTATTTTAGGGATTCTTACGAGAAATGATGTCAAGATGGCTAAACGTTTTATCTGAAAACCTGGAAAAAAGAAACTAATTTAGTTTTTTTTATTTTAGATATTAAGTATTTTGTGGGTTAGACAATTATCCTGTTACACGGTTTGGAAAAGTTTGCAGTTACGCTCGGTATATATAACTATCAACCGACCAAAAAAAATGATAGATATAGCAAAAGACATGAAATAAAGCAGCACATACCCTCGAACGAACTTCTGTCAAGGGATATAACTGATATTTACATGATAATAACAAAGATATGTCTCGAACACACTGCTGTGTTGCGTCATTAAAAGAAGGCAGAATGACGTCCATTCACAGATTTCGCACTGTCAACAATGATAAAAGAGCCGTGTGATATTTATATTGGTGTGATTAGACATGAAAAAGAGCAGGTGCTAATTTTGTTTTTTAAATATATGTCTATAGTCTAAGAGGAAGCACGGTGCAGTAATGGATAGCGACTTGGATTGAGGAATCGCAGAGCCGAGTTCGAATTCCAGTCGAAACCATTACGTTCACTTACGTGCTAATAACCTTGGAAAAACTATAAATCCTGTGCTTTCCCCCCAGCTATGAGTAAATAGCAGGACAGACCGGCTTCTATTGCCTTGGATGGCAACTGGTCTACCGCTGAAAGAAATGGCAACCTACTGTGGGGAAAAAAATCTGAAAAAAGACACATGATCGTCTAAGCGTGTATCACGCATGGGGCATAACTGACTTCATTTACATTCTGTTACTTTTTGTTCATGTCTATCACTTTTGTCATGAAATATCCCATATTGGGGTAACAGAAAATCTGCCAAGAAACACAAAATACATTAACCATGACATAATTTTGTTGTGGGTGATCTAGCAATAAAGCACATTTTTAAAAACATGTTCCTCTTAGTAAATTACTTTCTCTTTTAATAACATAGCATTTTTTACATGGAAATTTTGTTCAGATTCATTACGGTGAGAAACTAATGCATCCAGTACGTTGTTTTATGAAAGATCTCTTTAAAACGCATAGAAAAGCTGGAAAACATAGTTTCGGAAGCAGGTTCCTCGAGCGTTGAACTGTGAGAAAAAATGATTAGCATAGAACTTCCGGTTATATCTAGCCATTTCAATTGTAATGGGATGAGGCCTTGCTGACAATCTAGTACTGCATTTAAATTCATAAGGGCAAGCTACCATGGATCAAAGTTAATCAGAACAATTGTCATTAATTTATTTATAAAAAATAGGCACAGCGAAAATACATAACAGCGAAAATACATAACAGCGATAGACCCATAAACATGATACTTCTTTGGATTTTATAAAGAATCTCTGGATTTACAACTGGAGCTCCATAGGTTATATTCATAAAAAATGGATTAAATTGGCAATTCTCAGTCTTTGATGACATATTTTTGTCTTCTGTCACGTGCGTACAGGAATGTTTATGCGTATATACTGACGTATTCCTATCTACCAGGAAGATCAAAAAGTCCATTAACCAACGGATAATATACGGAATTGTGATCGGAATTATGCTGACCTTAAAAGAGATATGCATAAGTAATAGACGAATAATTTTGGCCCTCACTAAATGGCCTTTCTCATTTTCACTGTTTCTGTTTTGGATGATTTGATCTGATCAGATTTGAATAGTATTCGTTTGTATACCTATTCTATGGATTTAGTTTCTATTGAACACAATTATATCAAAATGTAAATATCTTTAACAATGTTTTCACTTCAGGCAAATATGTGTCCTCAGCTGAAATAAATCTATCCTTGAAACAATTCAGAGTCAGAAAGAAAGTCAAAAATACAAAAATTGATAAATGCAATTCTGCGCTTGTAAAATCATGTATGTGTCTGTATGTTTTGTAGGTGTGTGTGTGATACTTGCTTTTATGAAATGCAGTTGCTGCCAAAATGTTCAGAACGGCATTGTTTTCGTCAGAATGTTAGGTATAATTTTTATCAAAGTTGTTTTATATTCTATAATTTTCACGGACAATAAATACGATATTAATTGTTATTGTCTGAGATTTTGGCGTAATTTGAGAGGATAATACAAAAGTTATGGATGATTTAGTGATTTACTGCAAAACCCATGGCGGCCAAATTGATCAGAACGGTTGAAAAAATAACAAAGTAATAAAAAATGACAAAGAATACTGGAATTATTTAATATTTAGCGTGAAGCCCTTTAGCTTCAATCACACTTTGACATCTTCGACTGCATGAGGAAATTAAATTTTTAATTTCTTGCTGGGTGATCTTATTCCATTCTTCCTGAAGGGCATTCCATAATTGCTAGGTTGTTTTAGGATTTCTGGCTTTCGAACGGTCTCCTAGAATATTCCACACATTTTCAATAGGATTGAGATCTGGGCTTTGTGGAGGCCAATCCATAACAATAACCTTTTCAGCCTTGGGGAAGTTCATGACCACCTTAGCCTTGTGGCATGGGACATTGTCATGCATGAATATGGATGCTCGCTTAGTTGAATTTCTCAGCACAGGCAAGACATGATCTTTTACAAGTTGTTTATAAACTCCTGCATTTACCTTTCCATGTAATCGCACCAAAGGGCCCACACCATCTCCAGATATCATTGCCCAAACCACCGAATTTAACACTAGTCTTAAGGCATTTAGGCGACAATTTTTACCTACTTGTCGACAAACGTACCTTTTCCCATCTGAGCCAAATAACATAAACTTAGATTCATCACTGAAATGCACTTTTTGTCATTTTTCTTGAAACCACAACACATGTTCGGTTGCGAAGGTAAGACGACACTTTTCATTCTTGGAGCTGATCAGTGGCTTCACTGCAGGTGCTCTTGCTTCTAGGTCATGTTCAACTAAACAACGAGACAGTTTTTCGAGAGAATGTTTTCTTCAGTACAATGCTCATTTCTCGAGAAACAGCAGCAGCAGTTTTAAATCTGTCCTTTTTAACCAACTTTACCATAGCACGATTTTCTCTCTTGGTCGTTTTTCTTGGCCTCCCTGTAGACTTTCTTGCTTCACTCGAATCACAATCATCGTAGACCTTAAGAATACTGTGTACAACACTTTTTGACTTGTTAACAATCTTTGCAATATACCCAGTACTTAAATTATCCTTCTTTCGAAGTTTAATAATCTGCTGACGAATTGGTAACGGAGTAAGTGGAATTATATTAACAAAGTACACTGCAGATATTCTTACTAATGTTTCAGTGAATGAAACGCCATGTAAACAAATTAAAAAAATTAGAGTTCGCCGGTTAAATATAATAAAACACGGAGTAAAAGTAACTGTCTTGATCATTTTGGGCGCCATGGGTTTTGCAGTAAATCACTAAATCATCCATAACTTTTGTATTATCATCTCAAATTACACCAAAATCTCAGACAATAACAAATAATATCGTATTTATTGTCTGTGAAAATTATAGAATATAAAACAACTTTAATAAAAAAATTATACCTACTTTTCTGAGGAAAACAATGCGGTTCTGAACATTTTGGCCGTAACTGTAGTTGGAAACCTTTTCATACAGAAAGCTTCGATGGGTTCAGAAGATCATGAACTTCATAATGTCCTCATTGAGTCAGACTTAATTTGCAAATAATCATTATCGACTTCATCGTACTTTTAACATAACTGCGTTGATTTTACGAAAGATTTGGCGTAGCCAACTACGAATACATTTACCATTTTTATTACCGCAACAGTAAACGCAGACATAATAACGAAATAGAATTTTATCAGAATTTAAAAGATCAAAGGTTAACGTTAATAGACCAGCTACAAATTGTAAGTGGAACGAAAGGCTTTTTTTATCTTGATTTTCCCGTATGGGGAAAAAATTAATAGAAAATAACCTTCTTGTATCTTTGTAATAACTATCTTCATGGTAATTATTCTAATGAGCATTTCGCTTTCGTTCCTCAATTTTTTGAATTTAAGCGCAGTATTAGATTGGCAGTTAGGTCTCATCATTTTACAGTTGAAATTTCTACAGATAATCATAAGTTCTATAAAACAGTTTTTTCTTGCATATTTATCCTGTTGAACTCTCTTCCGCCTTGTAGCTTTCCAATCAATTTTTATTTTCAAATATTTAAATGCGCTGTCAAATCGTCATCATCGGACACTTAATTCTTTTTTTATCGCCCTCTGATTGTATTTCTTCTAAGATTATTTAACACTTAGTAACCCCATACATCTTACTGGGTATATCGCCTTGTTTGGGGTGAAGTGATTAAAAAATAAATTAAATATGTATAGATAACCATAAAAGTTCAACAAAATGATTCCTTTATTCTATTAAACAAACAGGTAAATGTTCATATTTAACACATTTAGTTTATTTACACAAAATAAGGATATAGTTTACCTTTCTATTTACATTATCAATCACCTTCCCTCTGCCAAAATGTACCTTCCTTGGGCTTGTTTTTAGAAATACGTTCATGGTAATCGTTCTGATAAACTTACCTCTTTGGTTACTAGATCTTGAATATTTAAACGTACTAATAGATTGGCGGCAAGGTCTCGTCATTTTATAGTTGAAAATGGCTAGATTTAACTGTATGTCCTATACTAAGATTTTCTTTTCTCGCACTTTCCGCTTGTGGAACCCTATTCTGTTTTTTTGCTTTCCATCCTATTTGAATCTTCAAAAATTTAAATGTGATGTCACTCGCAAATTTCTGCCTTCCTATTTCCCGTGCTTTTATTGTGCTAGCTCCTGAATAATGTCATTCTTTTTCTTATTTTTTCAAACATAGTAATCCCTTGTGCCTTAGTGGCTTTATAACCTTGCTAGTGATGAAATGATTATAAAATAGGAATCTCCAGTTGAAAATTTTCAAATCGTTAAACTTTTCAAAACGTCAGTTAGATTTCCATATACAATAAAATTGATAAAACACATAATACTATAATTTTATCTTTTAAATGGTTCCCGTGATAGCTGCTTAAAGACGTTACTTCATGCAGTTACGAAAGTGGCCATTCGGTTTTTTTACAGCAGCTAAAACGTGTGCTTACTTTTTAGCCTGGGCCAAAAGGCCCGGGATCAGGCTAAATCTACTTCCTTCAGCAAATGCTACAGCTTAAAGGACCATCGAGCCATTTCATTTTGGGAATGGATATTTTCCAGATATAGAAAGAAACTCCGGATCTCAGTATACAATTTAAGAAAACCCAAGACTCGCCGTTTCCCCTTTATGAAGTATATCCTCACCTGGGATATAGTAGATTAATCTGGTCGGTTTGAACCAAGAATCCTAAACATTGCTTCTAAAAAAACGAAAAACACACTGAAATATTTTCATTTTATATGTAAGACGCTTTCATTTACACGTGTAAACAGACACACACGCACACAAAACACACACACACACATACATATATATATATATAGATATATATATATAGATATATATATATATATATATATAGAGAGAGAGAGATAGAGAGAGAGAGAGAGATTTTTGTATGTTTTAGTAGCATAAAATTATCTCTGAGAACAAAGCATATTTGTTGTTCTTTTTCCTTTCAGCAATTCCGTCCCATCTATGAAGTACAGTGTTATTATATCATGGATATAATAATACCCATAATGGGGGAAATTCAAACAGGAGAATAAATATTTCTCACATAGTTATCTCTCTCTCCCTCCCTCTCTCTCTCTCTCTCTCTCTCTCTATATATATATATATATATATATATATATATATATATATATATATATCATCTGCATATTGTTTCTCCTTCTATGAGCGGCGTTGCTTTAGGACGTGGGCAATTGTGGCTCTTTACACTTTCCTATAATTTGTATCTCTTTGTGTCGTTTCTCTCTTTACTATCGCTACTCATCCCTTGTCAGCCATCCTTTTACACAAGTTTGCCAAGTAAAGTTGTCGCCGTTTTCATCTGCGCTTCATACCTATTCTTATATACTTTGCACGCGTCAGATTTAGCAAGCTTTCTTTTCTAGAAATTTCAACTGTGTTTTATTTAGCTTCCATTTTCATTAGAACATCTTTCCTGATCACATGCTTCGTCCATGTTTTTTCCAGAAAAAGAAAAACATTGATTATGACAGGATTTTTTGGAGCTTTTCTTTTTAGCTTTACTCTTTTCACCCTTATCAAAATAGTAAAGCGACTTGGACACAAAGGGGGGGGGTTGAGTGTGAATGAAGAAGAGAAAAGGGAGTTGGAACAATAAAAGAACAGTAATCGAAGAGACATTTTTGTAGATCAAGATTGGCCGGAAAGTATTCAGCCGGAAGAGAGTTCATCGCATGGGAAGTGAGAGAGAAGAAACTGTTGGTATAGAATTTACGGTCGCATCAAACCAATGCAACTCTATATTGATTATAAATTATTGCCAATCCTGTAAGGCGTTTAAATTTATAAAGTCACAGTATTATAGCAAAAAGTTCCTCCGAAGAATCACCATGAAATTATTTATAGAAAATGCACAGAGAAGCTACTTTACCGCAGTAGTAAAGTGGCTGGAGCAGAGATGCCAGGACAGGATAAAAAATATTGCAGATTCTTGCTTGGATTTTATCAAGAATCTCTAAATATATAGCAGGAGCACCAGACTCTATGTGCCAGCAGTATTCAAAGCAAGAACGCGTGGTAGAATTATAAACATGAAAGATAGATTCTGGTCAGAAAAGCACGACACAGTAAACCAACTTACTAATCTTTCCACATCATGTCAGCAGAGAATGTTAGCGCAAAAAGGCGCAACGTGTCACTCTCCTGGAAGTTAGCATCAGCCGTGCTGATGGGAGGTAGACAGATGATTAATAGGCAGAAATATGATTAATAGAGAGAAGCTGCGTTATGGAGTCATATCTTGTCCCAGTTAACAGAAGATTGTTGGTACGTTTTTAGATCAGACTGATATGACTTACTATTCGACTGGGAGTAAATAATTGTGTCACCAGCATAGATAATACCGAGTTGATAACTGTTTCTATCAGAAGGTAATTGATGATAATATGGAATAAAGTAAGTCCAAGTATAGTGTCCATGGTGACACCTGCATTATTGCATAAAGATCTAGAAGAGAGGCTGGTGAGCACGAAATTCCATTTACGATATAAGAAAGAGTTAATCATTTCAAAAATTCACCCAGAAATACTATAAACTTTCACGTTTTATTATGCAAGCTAATTACATGTTTTTGTTCAGAAAACAAAACAAATATATAGACCACAGTGAAATAATGATTAACACAATATCACCACCAGCAGAATAAATCCCATGTACTTACTTTAAACGTTCAGAGGATACCATAGACCGAACATTTGAGCAACAACGAGGTTTTGGAGAAAATGGAAACAAAAGGAAACTTATATTTAAAATAAGGAAGAGGCAGTTGAAATTTCTGGGGCACGTAATGAAGAAGGAGAATTTAGGAAATCTGAAACTCACAGCTCAGATAGAGGGAAAGAGTGACAAAGGAAGGTAGCGGGTGTCGTACTTAATGAGATTGAGCAAATGGATTGTAGAATAGGGTTTACGAGAAATAAACAAAAGAGAAAAACTTATTTATAGCTATAAGGAACAGGAAGATGCGGACGGCCATAGTCGCCTATGGCTTGAAGGGACAGGCACATAAAAGAAAAAAGATAGGCTATTTTTCATTTCCGATGAATTGTTAATATTGTGGACCATTTCTGGTACATTTTACTTACTTTAAATTAGCCTTGTATAAAATGAGTGTGATGGAACATCGCTTCATATTCGAACTCTGTAGACGATGTAAACTGCTTGGGATAATCTGTTCCAACCATTTTGTCTTTATCTTAATTGTATAGCACGAATTTAACAGGAGATTGTCCATGGATATTTTCGTTTGAAGTGAAGCCAGATATTTTGATCAGAATTTCCACACGAATTATTCGGAAACTTATTGAATTGTTTGTGTCTTGTGATTGGAATAATTAAACAACCTGGAAACTTAAGATAATATCACACGGTAAATCCTGATCGTATCTTCAGAAATGATAATAATTATAATAATCATAAGAATTATTATTATTATTATTATTATTATTATTATTATTGTTATTATTATTATTATTATTATTATTGTTATTATTATTATTGATATTATTATTATTATTGTTATTATTATTATTATTATTATTGTTATTATTGTTATTACTATTATTATAGATGTTGTTGTTATGATTATTATTATTGTTATTATTATTGTTATTATTATTATTGTTATTGTTATTATTATTGTTATTAGAATTATTATTATTTTTATTATTATTATTGTTATTACTATTATTGTTGTTGTTATTATTATTATTATTATTATTATTATTAACCCATAAGAGGGGAGCGGAATTTACGAAAAGAAAACGAAAAGTGAAAACATAGTGTTTGACAGTGTTAAACAATATTTCGAAAATATGGCTGTCTTCAAGCTATATTTTTAAAAAAAATCTAGTATGAAAAATATATAAATCTACAAAATATAAGTTTTTGTACAAACGTTACTTGTTTTGTAATGAAAAAAAAACGGCTGTACTGGTAAAGAAAGCGTCAAAACGAACTCATTATTATTATTATTATTATCAGTATTATTATTATTATTATTATTATTATTATTATTGTTGTTGTTGTTGTTATTGTTGTTTGTTTTATTATAGGCAAAAAGATATGTAAATGATAGATTAAACGTAGTATTATAGAAACGTAACCTAAAGACACGATGAATTATAAAAAACAGTTACATTTATATAAAATAATATATGGTACTCTTAACATGGTGGATGACCTTCATATTTTTTAAAGTTTGGTTCACTTTTCACAAGGTCCTGGGACCATTCGAGTTAGAAGATTACAGACTAAGAGTTACGGCTGAGACGGATCCGTGCTTATTATAACTCTTAGCCTTAGACTTGAACAGATTATGACTGTATAGACCCAGGAAACAGCCTGTTGGTAGTCAGTTCCACAAGACTGAGGTTCGCAAGAAGAGGTTACTTTAATGGAACATATCTCACCAGGGGGATATGAAAAGAACCAGCTGTCGTTCGCTACAACATGCGTGGCATGTCGGACCTTAACTGTGGTGGCTAAGACTGGTGGAACTAAGGTGTGTAGTTCATCTGAACATTAACAATGGAACTAGCGATAGAGCAGTGAGAGGCTCGCGGCGTCTCTTCTGCGATAAAGAGTTTGGAGAGTGGAAGATAATTCATCGCCTACAAGGATGCGAAGACGCTTTTAGACTCTATCGAGTATGGAAAGTGAAAACTGACCGACTCTATTTTCGGCCAGACCTGTCTCTTATAATGTTAGAGGATAGCAGGAGGAGTGACGTACTTTGCTCTCCTCTTGTTTCTTGGCAGATGTTGTGAGGAACTAAATTCCTTGATTCCACCAGTACAGAACTTCACAGCTAGGATCCGCCATGCCACGTACAATATGTCAAGTTATCATCATTCCATTCATATTTCTTTTGTGATGGGGAAGTTTTGTTAACACAGCTTCTTCCCAAGGTGCTCCCCCGATCATTACTATGTTAATATCTTCAAGTCGAGGGTTAACAGTTATCGATCGTACATATACACCCTTAAAACAGTGCCACCTTTTAAATGTCTGCCTTGGGTCTTGTATTAGTGAATCATAGGCGAAAGAATAAGGTAAGCCAAGAAAATGACTGGAAGCTGTCATGTCGACTTTTATTCCAAAATATACCGTTTATTTCTGATTTACTTCCTGTATTGAATATCGAATATCAGGAGGCATGGTGGAGTTATGGATAGCGGCTTGATTTGAAAAATCGGAGAGCCGAGTTCGAATTCTAGTCAGATCCATTACATTCAGTTACGTGCTAATACCCTTGGGAAAGGTATGAATCTTCTTCTATGGGTAAATAGCAGAACAGACCTGGTTCTATAAACTTGAATGAGAATTGGTCTAACGCATAAAGAAATGGTTACCTACGCGGGAAAAAATCTGCCTCATCAGTCATGTATCGAAAGATACATGATTGCCTAAACGTTTATCACGCATGGCCCATAACTGACTGATCGAATATCTTATTGCTCTATCTTTTTTTTATTATAATATGTTCATTATATGTTTATGTAAATTAAGTGAAACAATTACTAAAACAACCATGAAAACTACAGGATGAACTAAAAGTAGGTGGACAGTACGTTAAGATGCATTTTACGAAATGAATAAACAAAGATGCTTATACAAAAATGATTGACAATGCGTGCAAGGTAGACTTCAAGCGGTGTTAATTAGGATGGACAGCAAGTTGAGCAGCTGCGTTGATAAAATCTTCAATGTTTTTATATTATATTATTGTATACAATAAAATTCAATTGGATATGTAATAATTGATTATCTAAATTTAATTATATTAGTATGTAATCTCAAAATAAATGCTATCATTTGCTGTTCACCAGCTTTTGGTTAAACCTGTATGTATGATATAAATAATTATTTTTATATGTACGTAAATAATTCAGTAAACTTTTATTGAATACTTACGTTACCCACTAGTTACGATACATAGTCAGATATATAAAGATTGCTTTGAGAAACTCTTAACTTTTGAGGCCCTTTGAAAATCAGTGTTGGTAAGCCTTGATTTTTTCCCTGGAATCGAGTATGGAAGACATTCTACCAACTAGCTCTTAATGCAATATGGAATGGAAAATCTTAAGTAATATTCCATACCAATGTTCTGATTCCCCTTTGAGACTAGTTATGGTTCTACTTCAGACGTCTTTTATTTTCCCCTCTGAAGACCTGGTCAAATTGAAACATTATTTAGTAAAAGCTCTTATTTATACATAAATATGTATTTGAATCTACGCCCTGAAGGAAGAGAAGATAATGTAAAAAGATAGGCTAAGAGAAGATAGGATGGAGAATGAACGAGTAAGAAATATGAATGTTTTCAAGGGAGAGATTTTAATAACATGAGCCACGAGCCATTCAGCCTTTAGCTGGGAATAGAATTCTCTGGTCACCTTCACTTCTGAATACTTTCGTAATTCCCGTCTCATTCTGCTGTTTGATCTAAGAACACCTCCGGCAAAATGAAGCTTTCTCTTGAGCATGGTTCTAAGAGCCAGAAAAAAATGCCAAAATCATAACCTTTGGAACAATTAGAATTATAATTCCCGAAGAAATTTTCAGCCAACTGACAAAACCCCTTAAGATATTGACCGGTATTCAAAAATCCTGAGAGATCTTTACAAAAACATAATTCAAGTTTGGTAACGTTACACAACGAACATCTGAAGAATATAAAATTTAAATGAATCATGTCAAAGTCGCCGACAGTTGATAAGAGTTTTCGAGAACATCCTACAACATACCAATTCTACCCGACAGAAATGTCACAGTTTGAATCGCAAAAGCTGGAAAATTTCCTTCGTGAAAACGATGGAAAAAGCTTTTAATTTTTTTTTTTTTGGTATGTTTTATTTGTGCGTTTTCGGTCACTCGTGATGAAAGCTGATCAGATACCATAAAAACTGCAGGAAATATTTGTACTAGTAATTCAGAAGAAGTGAATATACTTTAGGACAGGTTGCTTTTGGAAGCCTGGGATCACATTCAATTTGGACGTTTGTGTTTGATATGAAAAATAAATGACGCAAAATATTTATTTCAAATCGTTAACGATTTTTAGGAAACCAGTTTAAAGATTAAATTTAGATTGAAAATCATAGAATTAGAATTTCATTTCGGTGTTCAGTGAAAAACTTATAAAATTTAAACTTTCCTGGAGATATACAAATTGTATCTGGACAAGATACATGGCACAAGCACATTATTACCAAATCATTGTACCATCGAATAAGACATTCATTTACTCCAGAGGGGAAATTATAATGAACAATTTAGCTATATGATGAGGTAACTTATGACACAGGGCAGTAATTTAAGTGTGATTTTGAATAAACAATGCAAATTTAAACCATTTTGTCCTATACTTTGGGCCAAGCAGTATTATTACGTTATATACATTTATCAACTTTTTTAGTTTTGATTACTTATGACCTAACAAATTGTGTAAGATTTTATTTATTAAGTAACCGTTTGTGTAATCATTTTCAAACACTTTTCACTTATCGAATACAGTAAAAAATGCAAATTTTGCTTGTCTTGATTTATAATCAGAATTCTGGATTGAGCATATTTCCCATTCAATTTATCTAATATAAAAAATATTAACGTTATTTGGACTTTTTCTTGAAATAATAAAATTTTAAGTCTTCCAGTCTGTCTTGCTCTCATTTATTCATTTGCACGTTGTGGGGAATACTTTGCATATTTTTAGACTCTTCTCTATCTATGACTCTGGGACACTATCGATCGCCTTTCTGAACTTTATCCATGATATCGATAAGTTTCTTGTCCTTGTTTTCACCTCTTGCAATATTGATAATTATTTGGTCCTTGCAGCTGTAACTTCCTCTCTTACATCTCTTCTCTTCTGATGGGAGTAAATAGTTTGCTTTGTTTTTTCTCATGGAAGGTGTATGTTCTCTCAGTTATGACAGAAGTGAGGAACATTGTTGGTAACCAGGTGATGGGCATATAGTGCCTCGAATTGGGCACCTCGACGTGGTTTAATGGTTAGAAAGTTCGTCTTGCTAGATCAATTACGACTGACTAGTGAGTTCGATCCTCACTGGCTGCCCCATACTTTCGGCCTTGTGCCACATCTATAGTGCTTGGAATTCTGTCTCTTCTGATTTGGTATGTTATTCCACACATGAGCTATTTGAGGTTTATGATTATATTTTTTTATCCAAAATTTTGCTATTCTGTCTATTTCTGGTTCTTTTCTGTCTTGGGGGTTTGCAGATAGCAGCGGTTGGTTCATCAATATTGATATCTATCCATTTTTATGACACTATATGTGTGTGCTGTTCCTGTTGTTGTTTGATCCATGTAGCTCTTTCATTGGGCATCTTACACCAGAACTTCTCGACTTCCTATATATTAGTTGGGGCATATTTATTTTCGCCCTGTTCTCGATGTAGTTTCTTAGCATCTTCTTTGAACATCTTGTTTGGCCAGAAGAATCTGTTTCTTTTTTCCTAACGCCTGATAATCTGTACCTTCGCTTAAGTTTTTAGTTTCAGCTTCTGTTTAATTTTGATATATCAGTTTTAATATTTATGTCAAGGCTTCGTTTCACTTATCTCCTTTCGATACTTTGTCTATTTCACTTAAAAGTGACAATTGTCCTCGTAGGTTATTTATTTCAGT
The DNA here is from genome assembly GCA_964036315.1 of Acanthosepion esculentum. Classification (NCBI taxonomy): domain Eukaryota; kingdom Metazoa; phylum Mollusca; class Cephalopoda; order Sepiida; family Sepiidae; genus Acanthosepion; species Acanthosepion esculentum. The sequence continues at coordinate 85,117,302 of OZ038505.1, read as the reverse complement.
TTCTATTTTTTCTTTCCAGACTGGCATTTTACTTTTTTTTTGTTTACGTTTTGTTTTTGTTTTTTTCAATTTTTCACCTATTTTTGTGCGATCGTTGCCAAGGCCGCATTTATAATATAATTAATTTCTTCGGTCTTTCCATTTCCTACCTCATTTTTCTAATTATTTGGTTAGCGAGATTGATCGTTTTCTTCGCTTGACGGTTCTTTCTTACTTTTGGAATTGTCGTTTTTTCCTCGAAAGACAATTCCTTTACATTCTCTCATTTATATCGGATGATATTTGTTTCTCTCTCATATTCGTAATTATCTTGATCTGTTTGCTTCTTTACAAAAGAGGGATTAATACAAATGTTTTTATTTGTTCTTCTGCATGGAATTTAGCCCCTCGATGTTAACATATAATCTTCTTTCGATGTTTTCTCGAAAGCTTTCGAGTTCTATGCCAGGTATACTTTTTATTAATATCATTATTATTATTATTATTATTATTATTATTATTATTATTATTATTATTAATATCGGACGACAGAACAAAATCGAACAAAATGAAGCTGTGGTTCAAAAATATAAAACGCACTATTATACCCTTTCTGATATGTTGTATAAAAATTACATAAACCAAAGGCAATTGTGAGAAACTTGGTGGCAGGTTTAGATAGAAAGAACGCAAAACACTTGTAGGTGAAGGCCAGTAAGAAATAACCTCAGGACGTGTAACCACGTCCACGCAGACGTTCTTCGATTAAGGGTATCCCCAAGTATGGAGATATAACTTTCCAGTCACGTTTTCGGCAGCATCCTTCAAGCGTAAAAAACCCTCTCGACACTCAGACTTGATGCTCAATAACTATTCCGGCTCAGAAATGTAAAGACAAATCTGTTACTGAAACAGATATTTACTCCGCCACTGTTAAATAATCGGGACAAACATGCATATGTTAACACATACTGTCAATAGAATTAGCCATTATGATTATTATTATTATTATTATTATTATTATTATTATTTACAGTTGTTTTTTGGGGGGTGCTAACTGGAGAGTGCAGAGCTGAAAAAGGTTTTGTTGGAAATTTTTTGCTCAATTAATATGACCTTTTGACATTTTTTGTTTTCATACTCCCTTTTTATTAAAATTGCTTACATTTTACGACAGTTGAATTAAGTGCTCAACGGCTGTTGTGGTGCGTCTAGTGCGGTAGTGTGTAGTGATAGTGCTTGTCGCTTCTCGCTTTCAGCTACCACCGCTGGCTAGCAGCAATGCGTAAAGGGGAGCCGAGTGCGTAAGCCTTCCCCTGCCAGCTATGGGTTAGATAGCTTCAGCGCATTGTGGAAATCTTCGGGAGAAGGAAAGGCTTAGGAGTAAATCCTACACAAATCAGGAGTAGAGCCCCTAAGGCGGATGGACGGCACTCTGTGCTACCTTCCGGCAACTCCTGCAGCCGCGCTGGTACCAAACTGTATTGGTTCGTCCTTTCCTTTGGATTCTGCTAGCAAGGACGAGAGGGGGAACTAGACGTCCGGGCAGCCCTAGTTCTCCATATATCCCGCCCAGGCTCGTAGCGCACTGGAGAGAATGCGATGTAACTCCATCACCTAGCACCTACAGCGCTACTCCATCGTCTCCTGAGACGGACGGATGCCGACGACGACGAAAATAAGTAAAGTGAAATACACTACATGTTCGTGTATACTGCGCACTCGCTTATAATATGCAGCCCTACATTTCGTCTACAAAATCTTAACAAAGTAATCATCTCCAATGTATAATACGCCCAATACTTTTCAGATTGTTTTAGTTAATAAATTTAACAGTCATTGACCTATACTCTCCGGTTTCTACAGACTAAATATCAAAATGGAGAATCCATTGAATTTTAACAATTAGTAGAACCAGCAGAATGCAGCAAATTAATTACACCGAAAAGATTTTGAAAAGCAAACAAATGTAGGGTTTGGCTCGTGATTTAAATCTTTTTTTTTACACATCAATGTGTTTGCCTCATAGATATAACCAGAGATTGGGATTCACATTTTCTTGCGTTGAAATGTGTTATTTCTTCTTTGAAATATCAAATTTCTCTCCGTGAAATAAGGAACCAGTTCTCATTTCATTTTTACATCTCTATTTTTTTTTTGTCGTTGGATATAAAGACCAAGGGAAATTAAGAACAGTTTCGGCGAACTTGTTTAATTTTAGCAACCGGTAAGCGCGAAACTTTACGGGTCCCCTGATTGCCATCACATGTTATAAATTACATTCGGTCATGTCGACTCTGATATGGCGACTCGGATATGGCCGGAGAAGAGTTAATATTTAGTTATGGCACATAATAAGAAAATTTAACTTAAATTCTCCTTCTCTATGCTATATTCTATATCCTAAGGGTTCGTATAACATAAAAATCCTATTATTAGTTCAACTGCGGACACTTAATGGCTAAAGCAATCAAAAACATTTAGTTTCTCACTTCGTTGTTTTCTGTCAAGTTGGTTCATGCTATGAATATTCAACAAATTAAGAAAATGCAACGGTAAGATTTCTAGAAGCAGATAATTAAAATATGTATATTCAGGTAAATTACGATTATCTATCGTATTTTCTTATAAACTGCAGAGTGATTATTTCTACTGTTATCATTAAAACATTAAAACTTGGAGGTTTTATATATATATATATATATATATATATATATATATATATATATATATATATATATATATATATATATTGGCAGTATGTTTTCATTAAGACATTTCTCGTTAAATAATTTAGTTTTGTCTACTTACTTTTATTAGGATCCTATTATAGACAAATGACTTCGTCTCCTTATAAAAGGAAGAAATTTGTGGAGTTGATGAAATTTGCCACGTCGTCTGTAGAATTCAGTTTTAATAATACCATGTTTCGACAGATCGATGGGGTTGCTATGGGTTCCCCTTTGGGTCCGGCTCTTGTTAATATTTTTGTCGGCTTTCACGAAAAGATAATACGTAGGAATGCACTTCATCCTCAACCTCGAAGTTGAGGCTGACCAGTTTCTCTCTTTTCTAAATGGTATCCATCCTAGCACTGAGGTTTACTGTCGAGAAGGAATCCAATTTACAATTGGCCTTCTTGGATGTATTACTACATCGAACATTTACAATTTCTCTTACCTCGGTTTATAGGAAACCAACTTTTGCGGGGTTATATACGCGTTGGACTACCTTTTGTCCAACAAAACGTAAGATAAACATTATTAGAACCCTACTTCATAGGTCATTAATGATCTGTTCAGAGTCCTGCTTGGATGATGAAATAATTTTTGTTAAGGAAACCTTATGAGGTTTAGGGTATGCCCCTGATATTGTTCATTCGGTCATCCGCGACATGATTCAGGAGTTCAGAAGGGTCAAACTCTGTACTGTTAAAAATTCTCCTGTTTATCTTAGATTGCCCTGGATTGGATCCAAGTGTGAAAGGATACCTAGACAGATTTCATCTAATGTTTGTAGTTGTTTTTTCTCGGCTGAGGTTTGTATAGTTTTTCAACCCCGGCCTATGTTTCGGTCTGGTTGTAAGGATGTTCTCCCTCCCCATCATATTAATTCTATTATTTACAAATCCGTTTGTAGTTGCGGTGCTGACTACATAGGGAGAACGACTCAACGCCTAGACATGAGAATTAAACATGTTCCCACTAAGATCAGGAATCACACCTTGTCGTTGAATGGACGTGTCCCGAATACCTATGGTTCCGCCATACGAAAGCACCTCTTAAATAAAAGAGGGTGTGCGGCTAACTTTAGTGTGGACTTGTTCACTGTGATTCATTTCAGGGTACTGGAGACACTTTCTATCGGGTCCCGCAAGCCTTCCCTGTTGGAGTTTTTGGGTACCCTGGTGAACTAGTGAGCTAGCCAAAATGAGCTAACTCATTTTATAGTTCACCAATAGAAGATTTAACCAATCAGACGGCTCCAAATATTCAATCCGACGTGTATAAAGGCGGCAATGTTTTTCCCGAATATGCACTGCCAGCCTTTGATGGCTGAACAGTCGAACTCTCTGCCTTCGTGCAGAGAGGCACCAGGACGAGGCTCCGCCGAGGGGCAGAGTTTCGTTCACGTTGGTAGACTTTCCCTGAACTCGTTTTTACAGTTTCCAATACGGAATATTTTTGCCGAGCCTTCGGGCTCGGAAAACTAACGTTAAACCCGGCCTTGTGCCACATGTAACCCTCGTGGTGGGGTGGCTATATATTACTGCCAGCCTTTGATATCGAAGACTGAAGAATTACGGAACAGCTGCTGGTGTCAGATAGAGTCAGATTCAGTAGTGTCTCACTCGTGAGTGTTAATCTTTAACATTGAACAGATTACGAACTGCGCTGTATTCTATATTCATAGACTATGGTCAACATGGTCAACATTCCCTGTGTAAACAGCGTGAGTGTTTGTTGGGGCTCGCTGTTATTTGTCTCTAGCTCTTTGTGTTCATATTTTTTTCCCATTTCCTTTTCATTGCAAATTTTCTAGTGTTTTTAATTTAAGTTAAATCTCCCGTGGAAGCCGGAAGACCGGGAGCGAAACCGGTTGCTTAACTTTTAATATGTCTAGTAATATATCTTCACACTTTTATTTCTGTGATATATATATATATATATATATATATATATATATATATATATATAATAGCCAAATTACCCATGCATAGCTGCGTGTAGCACAGAAAATGATGATTGATTATAAATCATGGTTATAATTTTTGGTGACAAGTGATACATTCCAATTTTACTCAATTATCTTGCTATGTCACCTCCATCTTCTGGCTTTCTCTTTCTATATTTTGGATAGAAGTTATTCCCTTGTTCAAATTTATATTTAATGTAAATCAGGTGTTTACAAACACAGCTCGATCTGGCCACTTGGATATATCTTTGATGCAATATTTAATTGAATGAATTGATGAGCGAATTTCAAAATTGATATTACGGATGAATTGTTGCAATAAATATATATTGTAAGGCTCTACCCTCTGATATATATATATATATATGTATATACATATATATATATATGTGTTTGTGTGTGTGTGTGTGTGTTAAATATATATATACATACATTATGAAATGGACAAAGTCCGACAATTATTTTAAGACATTTTTAAAATAAATATACATATGAGTATGTGAAACAACCTGGAGACAAAGAAACTATGCACACAAAACATCCTTTACAAATAGAAAACACGTGAACCACACAATGCTTTATAAATATATCTGGGAGATTAAATACAAAAAAACAAATCTCTCTCAAAATAGCATGGAAAATAAGGAAAACAGAATCCGTCTACAATAACAAATTCAGTACATTAAACTCTGTCCTGAGTAGAAAGAACCTATTATCACATTCCCAGACCAAGACCTAATATAATATAATTCATATATATATATATATATATATATATATATATATATATATATATATATATATATATACATATACATATATATATATATATATATATATATATATATATATATATATATATATATATATATACAATTGTCATCCACAGACCGACTGTTTCGCTGTATCACAGCTCATACGATCACGCGTAAGAATCTTACCCACTCACACAATGACGCACAATGGAAAATGTCCGCCTTCTTCTGCTTCTTTGTTTACTTAAAATTATAAGAAATAAAAATGGAATAAAGGGAACAATTGAATTTAGAGAGTGAAAAGATGAGGGACTTGATTCCGGCTGTTTAAGTAAGAAATACTTAGAGGCGTTAAAAGGGGAACAACGGAAAAGAGAGAGAGAGAGAGAGAGAGAGAGAGAGAGAGTGAGTGGCAAGGAATTTGTACACATGATAGAATGAAAAAGAGAGAAACGTTCCTGCAGAGAGAATCCTTATGTGCTTATGAATCCGAGAAAGTTAAATAGGTTCATCTTGAATATTTTATAAGTTCTTGATTTCTTAAAGAATCACAAAACTCAAATGAAAAACTGTGTGAGTATCTTCGTAGCGCTGATTCAATTAAATAAACAGACTTTATTTCTTCATATAAAACAGCCATAATGTTTACAAAAAAATGAAACCTTCGATGACGAAACTTTCCGGCTTAAAACAATCTTATTCGTTTTCGTCCTTGACTGACTCATATCTTTCTGCAAATTAAAACAGATTTATCTGAACATATATTTAATTTTTTCAATCTTCAATAATGCTTAATTAGCTTTTTATTCCTTTTTTTAATCGATTCACGCCAAGCAATGCGTTAATGACAGGAGGAAGTGGGTAGAGGATGTGAAGGAAAATAAGAAGACTTTAGTGAGGTTTTGAGAGAAAAGGACAATAAAAGAAAAGGTCTCAGAAAGATAGAAGATGACGATGGACGTTGCATTTACATTTTGAAGATTGTAGATGGCAGGGATTCAAGAAATCGTAAGGGGGTCTCACCGGTGAGAAATGCGGCAAGAGAAACTGTTAGAATTGGCGATTGTATCGAGCTAGTTCAACATTAAAAGAATGAGAGCTAGTTGCTAATTTAGTAGCACGTTTAAAATCGCGTAGTCGAAGCCCCAGACGAAATGCTTATCAGAAAATATTTGTAGAAAAAACAGAAGAAAACCACTTCTACTCAGTGCAAAAATGACTGAAGTTCAGATGCCTGGTCAGTTGCTAATTTAATAGCACGTTTAAAATCGCGTAGTCGAAGCCCCAGAAGAAATGCTTATCAGAAAATATTTTTAGAAAAAACAGAAGAAAACCACTTCTACTCAGTGCGAAAATGACTGAAGTTCAGATGCCTGGACAGTTGCTAATTTAGTAGCACGTTTAAAATCGCGTATTCGAAGCCCCAGAAGAAATGCTTATCAGAAAATATTTGTAGAAAAAACAGAAGAAAACCACTTCTACTCAGTGCGAAAATGACTGAAGTTCAGATGCCTGGCCAGTTGCTAATTTAGTAGCACGTTTAAAATCGCGTATTCGAAGCCCCAGAAGAAATGCTTATCAGAAAATATTTGTAGAAAAAACAGAAGAAAACCACTTCTAATCAGTGCGAAAATGACTGAAGTTCAGATGCCTGGACAGTTGCTAATTTAGTAGCACGTTTAAAATCGCGTAGTCGAAGCCCCAGATGAAATGCTTATCAGAAAATATTTTTAGAAAAAACAGAAGAAAACCACTTCTACTCAGTGCGAAAATGACTGAAGTTCAGATGCCTGGCCAGTTGCTAATTTAGTAGCACGTTTAAAATCGCGTATTCGAAGCCCCAGAAGAAATGCTTATCAGAAAATATTTGTAGAAAAAACAGAAGAAAACCACTTCTAATCAGTGCGAAAATGACTGAAGTTCAGATGCCTGGACAGTTGCTAATTTAGTAGCACGTTTAAAATCGCGTAGTCGAAGCCCCAGATGAAATGCTTATCAGAAAATATTTTTAGAAAAAACAGAAGAAAACCACTTCTACTCAGTGCGAAAATGACTGAAGTTCAGATGCCTGGCCAGTTGCTAATTTAATAGCACGTTTAAAATCGCGTATTCGAAGCCCCAGATGAAATGCTTATCAGAAAATATTTGTAGAAAAAACAGAAGAAAACCACTTCTACTCAGTGCAAAAATGACTGAAGTTCAGATGCCTGGTCAGTTGCTAATTTAATAGCACGTTTAAAATCGCGTAGTCGAAGCCCCAGATGAAATGCTTATCAGAAAATATTTGTAGAAAAAAACATGAGAAAACCACTTCTAATCAGTGTGAAATTGACTGAAGTACAGATGCCTGGTCAGGATCGATTACATTAAGACATTTCTTTGGATTTTGTCAAGAATCTCGAGATGTGAGATCGAAGCACCAGATCGGATATGGCGGTAATCGTATAGTAGAGTTATTAATTTTCGAAATGGGTTCTCACGAGAAAGTCTTTCTGGCACGACATAGGAAAACATATTTTCTAGCAGTAGACATAGCAATTGATTCAATAGAGTCACACCACTTCATATAAGTGGAAAAACGTGAAGTCAACAAAACGAAGACTTTTGCTTTCTTGGAGATTATCAACAGTCATGCTGGTTGCAAGCAGAAATTGTGTAGTGATTAAACGAAAGCAGTTTACAAAATAATACAAATCCTTATTAAGTTATCAATAAGGTGCTTACCTTTGATAATAAGTAATGACAGATTGGAGTTAATATGATGTCCATAGAAGATTATATATTATGTCCGAAAATCGTCTTTGAAATCTCTGTATTTCTATCATTATACAAACTCAATGTGTGACATATATTATCAAAGTAATTATATTTGCGATAATGACGTATTGGTGTTGGGTTGATTTACATGCGACAATAAAAAATGATTAATATGTCAAAAGGTGGATAAATAATTTGACATTTTTTTAATGGTTGAATTTTGATCTGGAATTTCTATATACTCCATTCTCTGTCTCCCCCTCTCTCCACATCTGTGTGTATATATATATATATATATATATATATATATATATATATATATGGCCCTATGATTGCATCTAGCATGAAACAACTGTCGCCTCTAAGTGTTGACTTCTATGTTCACTTTTATATTTACGCACGCTCTATCTCTGATATTGAGCACTTTATCCCATAAATATAGCACACTTTAAGACAATATTTCTTCATATATATATATATATATATATATATATATATATATATATGTATGTATTTCTTTTTAATCTGACATTTTTATTACTTTAAACATTATAGTTGATAATCGTATTTTAAATAGACGCCCCTTTTTATTTTTACTTTAAATAATGTACTGTAGAGAAAGAGATAATCACCTCCCTCGAAAAGGAGATCGTGTTTTGTGCTCGATCTGCCGAAGAAAAATGACTAAAAGTAGTTAGCAAAAATCTACTACTTTCAGAATCAGAATCTATGCTAATGTTCTTTCTTCCCCTGAATAGCATGGCCAATTAGAAAAAATCGTTCGGTAAATAAATTCCGTTGTTTTTGGCTTACTTAGAGGATTGATTTTGAGCTTGGCGGACGAACATGCGATTTTGCTGCTAAGAAGTGAAGGTTGGATTTGTGACCCCATTTTGTCGTTTATACGTTGCATGTTGGACTGATACGACGGACTATTGTTCGACCTGTGATTTGGCTACAAGTAATGCGTTCGAGAGACAGAAGAAACCTATTGCAGGCGTTTATTGCTATTATAGTTTACAGTTTTGTTTTTCACTACTACAACATGAGTATCACATCTACCGATTGCGTATTCCAAAAATCATAATAATACTCGCTCTGTCTTTTTTACAAGTACTTTCACGGTAATTGCTCCGATGAGCTGCTTTCGCTGGTTCCCAGGCCTCATAAATTTAAGCGTCCTACGAGGCTGCATCCCGTTCTCACCCCTTAGCCGTTGAAACTGTTAGATGTAGACGTCTCTTCTACTCCAATAGCTTCATGTCTCGCACATCTCGCCTGTGAAACTCCCTTCCTTATTACCTGACAAATATAATCTCAAACTATTTAAGTGTAACGTCAATCGATATCTCCAGTTGCCTTGATCTATCCACTTCCCTTCTCCACATCCTTTCCCCTTTCATTCATATCTGCTCTCGCTCCAAATCTTCTGTAACCCCCTTGCCTTGATCGATCCACTATCTTTCTCCACATCCTCTCCTTTACCACTCCTATCTGGTCTCCCTCCAAACCTTCTGTAACCCCTTGCGTGCTAGTGGCTTCCAGCCTTGCTTGGGGTGAAAAGCTTAAAAAAAAATACTGTTTTTTAAATTTCTCTCCCGCAAAAATTGAACATAGATCATTCTTTGTTAAAGAAACCATCGTTGGGTCTGTTGATTTTTACAACTCGGCTTGACTGGGCATTGTATTAGAGTCAGGCTCTATTTTCCCTTTTGTTGTCGTATTTTCATTTTCTGTACTGTGACGATCTTCGTAATCAAGCAATAATGTAGGCCGTATTAAGCTATGATTCACCCTACCGAATCATTATTTAGATTTCTCGAATAAGGAGGTCGGTAGACGTAATATACACACATTAAAGTAAAAATAATATGGGGCGTCTATTTCAAATACGACTAAAATAATGTATGAAGTAATAGATAGATAGATAAATAGATAGATAGATAGAAAATAAATCTACTTAGAAACGAACATAGATAGATAGATAGATAGATAGATAGATAGATAGATAGATAGATAGATAGATAGACGGTTACCAGAGGAATAAATACTGTATGGTGACAGGCATTTTTGCCGTTTAAATACGATATTCAGATTTGTTCTGAAGATTTCATGAAGTGCGAAACTGCCAGTCATCAATAGAACATTTAACCATCAAAAAAAGTATATTTTAAAAACCACAGCCTGCTTCATGCTTACAGGCGACCATCAGTCCATTACATTTCCAATGTAGTTTCTGGATGTTGACCTCAATATCCACTTTTATATTTACATACACTCTATGCCTGGTATTGAGGACTTTAACCCAAAACTATATCATACCATAAAAACTATATATCATCTCTCTCGCTCACACCTACACACACACGCACACACACGCACACATACGTACATACACACATATATATATATATATGTGTGTGTGTGTATGTGCGTGTGTGTCAAAGCAAAGTATTTGTAACAGCAACACAAAACCTGCCAAGTTACAAAAGAAAATAAGAAATAAAAATAACAAAAACCAATAAATAGAAACAATTAAAAAACGATAAAAAATCTAGAGGCCATACTCTAAGATTCAAGCAAGCGACCTCACTGAAAAAGTTATAATGTTTATCATCGAATTTTACACTACCATATATATATATATAAAAGTGAACATTGAAGTCAAAACTCAAAGGTGACAGGCTGTTTCATGCTAGGTGCAATCGTCAGGCTACTGATAATGACCACTTTATCTCATAAATATAGCACACCTCAAAACCTTATTTATTCATATATATATATATATATATATATATATATATATATATATATATATATATATATATTGGCTACTATCCAGAGGCCCCAAGAATAGAGAGTCTTTCAAGGTCCTCCAAGTAAATATTCCGTGAATATAACTAAAATATAAATATATAAAAACAGACCATATTTGCTTATTTTTAGATTTCATGTCGCATTAAAACAATTTAGAGTATTTGGGCCCCTATAGGTAGAGTAGGTTTTTATAAAACATGCGACCCCTTAATGGGGTCCCATTTACATATATATATATATGTAGTTTTTTATATACATATAGGTTTTTATGTAGCTTTTTTGTTTTGCATAATTTTGTCTGCAATTGTGCGATTTTTGCTCATTTTTACACTTCATTGAATACAGACATGTAATAATTGCAAATGGCTCAATATTTTACATGAGAATGCATAATCCAAAATATACTTTTTTGTCTTGTATATATGGAGAGAGAGGGAGAAAAATGAAAGAGATAAATACAAGAATCACTTCAATTTTTGTATCGATTATATCGAATAAGGGCGTATTTCAAAAGTCAATGATCGACGATAAGCGTTTTTTTCAAAAATACGTAGTCTTAGTAAAATATATTTGAAACCCATTGGTAACTTTTTTACATTTTCTATCGCAACACAAATATTCAAACGACAAAACAGGAAAGGTGTAACATTCTTATTTCTTCCTCAAGATATATTTTGATTTTTGGTTCTTTGATTTTACGACATGTCAAATTCCCAACTGAAAATTAAATTAGGGATTTTTTTTCCAATTTAACTGTGAATTTTCCAAACCCCATTTCAAGTTTATGTCTATTTATGCTGCCCGTTGTCACAGTTTCTAATCATATGAATCAATGGCTGTAGTTGCTCAAAAGACGACATCTTATTTAACGGCCAGTATTTATGAAATATTCATCAGTGAAATACATAATATAGCAGACCTGCGTTCAGACTCTTGATTTGATTTCAGCTGTGAACGGAATGCCTATTATTGCTTAATAAGTTCTTTATCATCCTCTATTTTCTACTAGGTATTTATGCAAAGGAAAATACCATTTACTCCTGTCCCAGGTAGCAAAACGATATATCTGACAAAGTAAATTTGACCGTTGCCCTTCTAAAGAACCTGAAATTGGTAGTTAACTACGGCAAGAAATGGCTTGTAAATTTTAACGCCTCCAAACCAATATGATTTTCACTTAACCACTAGAGAGGATTTGTTTTTGATTGCCATCAGTGTAGCAGACGCCAAACTCCAGGAGAGCAACACACTACGCCATTTTGGCTTCACGTTTCACACTGACATGAATTGTAGCTACTATATGGAATCAATTGCTGCATCTACCGTAAGGAAAGTTGCGTCAGTATTTCGTGACAGTATTTTCCCTCATCTGAATTGATCTTGCAAATTTGCAAATGTACTAGTGTACAATTGAATACTGGTGTTTCTACTGTACATCTCGAGAATCCAGATAAAATCCAATGATTGATCTGTAATGTAGTCGATCCTGACCTCAGATCTGGACTTCAATCAATTTCTCACCTATGTGACGAGACTTTCTCCTGTCTTTTCTAGATATATTTTAATTACAACACTGCTGAGGCCCCGACTACATGAATTAAAACGTGCCTTAGATTAGCGTCTAGGTCGCACCAGTTTTGAAATAGCTAAATGAAACCGCAACTACTACAACCGACGTTTCTCACACTTCTCACCTAAGGAACTCTCTTCCGTTTTCCTTCTTTCCCTCTCCGATAGTTACAATCGTCAAAAGATAAAATCCATCGTCAATCGACATCGTGTCTGCTTAAATCCGGTTCACTTTTACTTAACACTACCCATTCTCAGTCTCTTCATTCCAGTCCCTGTAACCCCTGCGTACAAGTGGCATTCGCGCTTTGCTTGGGGTGTTTTGTTTTAATTCACCGCTTCGCTCAAATTAATCTTTCAATATCACAAAACTCGTTAATATATAACTAGTACAAAACTGTATATACCCTGTTTCATTATTTCTTTTAAATTTGGAAGAAAATATTTATTTGATAAATCATTCTGAGTCATGCAAATTTATAGTATTATTCTCCTTAACTAAAAATAATGATATATAAACAAATGTTTAAAAACCATAGAAATTCCATTGCAAATGAGAAATAAATTTTAACCAACAACTTCATAATATGTGAAGTCTTTCAACGGCTCATGGAATAATACCGATTTCTTCAATTTAAAAACTTTTTCTTCCTTTCAAGATGGTTTGAAAAATCCATTTAAACATTTCCATTTTCAAGAGGACAGAAGCTCATTAAAATACATTTTGTTTCATTTGTGTTTACATGTGCACGCGTTCCGCTCCATTTTTAGCAGATTCTCAGAAATAAATCGAATATTCAAAATTAAAATTAAAACATTAATCAGGTTTAAGCTCAATTAAGCTATAAAGATGTTTTCTTCTTTTCTGTTTGTATCTTTTCATTTGAACTTTATCATCCTGGTTTATAAATTACGAAATAACAGTAGATCAAGAATAATTTGTGGACTCATTTCAAGAAAGAGATCTCTCGGAGGAATGTTATAGATATCGTTCTCTCGGTGTTATTTCGTAGTATAAATGTTTTCATGTTTGCTTTCAGGAAAGTTATAATGCACATTATCGAGAAGGAAAAACAAAAAGACTGTGTTTATCAGAATCCAAATATTAAACTCGATGATGTGAACAAATTTTACGGTTATTTTACATTGTTAATTTTGTTGTTTGCAATTTTCAATTTGGGAGTAAAATACGTAACAAATTTCTACTCGATTACTATAAGTTTTAATGTTTAAGAAAATGTTCCTTTATTTTTATAACTACAATTAACACAATACTTAACCAGAGATCCACTCAAGTTAGATTTTTATTGTTAAATAATAAGGAATAAGTTGTGTGGTATGAATAAAATAGGATATTTTAGGAAGTGAAGAACGTGACAATAAGAAAGAAAGGTAATGATCGAATTTTGACTTGGAGATGTCAACAATGTCTTGTTAAGAGAAACACTCATGTAGGTTTTTTTTATAAAGTAGACGATCTTCGGAAAAAACATTCGTCTGAACTAAATATTCTCTTTACAATTGTAACATGCAGGAAATGAATGTGATTTGACTATATCTGAATGTTTCAACTGGTTGGGTTAAAAAATAGTTTTCATCTTAACCTATGCAGTCATTAAAATTCTAAATTCGAATGCAGTTCAAACTATGTTTCATAATTTCTACTTATCTAAATTGAATGCAAAGTAGTTAAGATGTAATATTTGCATGCAAAATCCCGTAATAAATCACTTTAGGTTAATATGTCGTGATTAATATTGATAACATGAGGTCACTAATAATTGCAATGAATATTATTTATCTTGTAGACATTAATTAAATGTCCTTTTGATTTGAAGTGTTTCTATTCTTACTTTTAATTGTTAAGTTATTTTGAATACGTATGTCCTAGTGAGCAAACCCAAATGACTTGACTCGCTTTATAGTTCCCCCAAATGAAGGTTAACCAATCAGGAGACATGAAATATTCAATCCGTCGTGTATAAAGGCGGCCATTTTGATTACTCTCCCCGAATATCCAGTGCCAACCTGTCAGGCCAAAGAACAGAAGGAAGAACTACGCTCTGCTACTTTATCGGGATATCCACTGCTAACCTGAACTACGCTTCCCTACTGTCTTCGAAATATTCACCGCCAACCTCTGGATTCTATACTCAAAGACTACCGTCATCATGAACAACATTAATTACATTATCTTAACTTTTAGATTTATTTTATTACTATTGTTTCTATACATAAAAAATGTTGGTCTTTGGTGATCCCAATATGTACTGGAGTCAAAAGATACAGGAAAGCCGGGGATTGATCAAGACGATGAGCCCAAAGTCACGAAGAATAGAATCGACCTTCGAAGAAACTCTTTGGGGGTAGCTGCGTAAAAAAATAATTGATCCTATATGAAGTTAGGATACACACGCACACACAAGACAGATGCATAACAGGAAGTTAAATAAATCC
The DNA here is from genome assembly GCA_964036315.1 of Acanthosepion esculentum. Taxonomy (NCBI): domain Eukaryota; kingdom Metazoa; phylum Mollusca; class Cephalopoda; order Sepiida; family Sepiidae; genus Acanthosepion; species Acanthosepion esculentum. The sequence goes on along the minus strand of OZ038505.1, from coordinate 85,102,273 downwards.
TCCATCCCCGAAAAGCGAGGTATAGTCCTTCGCACTCTGGCAGGAACAAGATCGAGCGTTCGAAGAAGGACGCGTAAGCACATACCCTCGATTCGACAGACGGTATTCAGAAAGGAATAAACATTTTTACGTATGAAAGATTTAATATCGTATTCTTAACAGACGCTACAAACATTACAAATTGTATATTTTAACGTATCTAAAATGAAACTGCTATCTTTTAATCAGGATCGAAAAACATTATTGGCTGCCATCAGCATCGCTAATACTGAGCACCAGGAGAGCAACTCATTGCGCCTTTTTTCTACTGACAGGAAGTGGAGTAATTATATTATCTGCTGATAAGAAAGATGGTTCCCGGTGTCGTCCAAGATAATTTTCTCGCCAGACTATATCTTATAAACATAGATCTACCATTTTTCGGAGCATTAAATATTGCTGCCACATCTAGTCTGGTACTTCTGCTATACATCTCGAGTTTTTTTAGCTAATCCAAGCAAGTGACTGTCATTTTCTCAATCTTGATCTAGAATCCCTGCCTCAGTCACATTTAATCCGTCGTGTCGTGGCATCAATTGTTCTAATAAATTCTCCTTCGTATCTCGACTTCACGGATGTATTCGTCTGAGAGACCTCTCGCTGCCATACATCACCATGGCTGCTGCTAACCTCCAGGAAAGTCACTTATTGCGCCTTCTCGAGCTCACGTTTTCTGCTGATGTGAAGGTGAAAGACTATATTAAATCCATTGCTAGTGCAGCTGCTAAGGAAGTCGGTTCACTATGTCAGGCGAGACAATTTTTCTTTATCTTACATATCTATGTCGACCATTCGTCCATGCATAGAATATTGCTGCCATATATGGTTCCTGTACCTCTGCTATTTAACGGCAGCTCCTTGATAAAAATTAAAGAAGATTCAGCAATATTATTAGTTCTGTTCTGGAGGCTCGGCTTCAATCATTTACTGACCGCCTGCATTCTTTTTTTATAAATACTTTCATTGCAATTGTTCGGTAAAGCTCTTCGCTATGGTACCTAGAGTTTAATGAATTTACGCGCAGCACTAGACTAGCGCCGAGATCTCATCTATTGAAAGTAGCCGTAAATTCTATGCTAACAGTTTCTTCTCTCACACATCCCACACGTGGAACTCACATTCTTTCCAACCAACTTGAATCTTCAAAAAATTCAAATGCAATGTCAATCGCTATATTTTTTCCTCCCGATTACTCTCTTCTCATTCTGCTCATCACTAATGTTTCTGTTCCTAATTCTTCCACACCCTGTAACCCCTTGTGTCTTAGTGGCATTACTACCTTGCTTTCGTTGATACCGATTTTTAAAAGTACTAGATTTGCTACTATATGTCATCGAACTTTTTTACATCTAACTAATTCTAACAGTAAAAACTGTTAGAATTAGTTAGATGTAACAGAAAGTCCTTTTCTAATTCTTTCTTTCCATGCATTACTCACTTGCAGTTTTTATTTCCCCGACTTATACGATCTTTAAAAATTTAAATTTGAACCTCAGTTGCCACATTCTATCTTCCTTCCCCTTTTATTGTACTTTCCCCTCCCTACAGTTTTCTGATTCTCGTTCGCTCTCAGGACCCCTGACACCTTCGTTAAATTATCGCCTTTCTCGGAGTGAAATGACTAAAGATTATGAACAGATGTGGTTCGAGGATACGATGAATTATCACGAAATACGCGATTTCGTTAATAAATCCGAATTTGCCTGTCCTTGTTTTATATTAAGTGATGTCCCTTAGTGACTACGAAATAAGAAGTTGAAATGAGTAATGATGATGTAGATACCATGGACCGAACAGGTGAATTTTAGAGAAAAGCAAAAGTAAAACCAAACTTATATTTAACATCATGAAGAGACATTTGAATATTCTATGGCGAATAATAAGGAAAAAGGGCTTGTAAAATATGATACTCAAAGGACAGTTTGAAGGCAAGGTTGGCAGAGGGAAAAAAAGTATAACCTTATTAGTGAGCATGTGTAAATGGATGCGGGAACAGGGTTTAGGAGAGATAACAAAAAGGCAACATTTATTAATAGCTATGAAGGACAGGTAATAGTAGAGAGCCATGATCACTCACATCCTGAAGGTACACATCATATAAAGAAGAAGCTAATAGTTACTTAACATACCCTCTTTTAATTGCTGTCTCAATGTTTGGCAGTAATGCGTGATTGTTAATTCTGCTTTACGTTTTAGAATATGAAAATATTTCCATATTTAATTGCAAATCGTAGAAAACAAATAAATAAAAACCTGAATATTATGAGGAAAAGAATGATAAATGCATTAGCTACTAAACTAATGCATAGCAGAAGAATTATGTACGGACATACAGAATAAGAAATGATGTCATATATTTTTGAATTGGACATAGTCCGACAATTTATTTAAAGACATTTTTGATATGTTTAACGTTCTTTTTATAGATACAAGTATTTAAGTAAATGTCCTGTTTTATAATAAACAGTATTAAATAACATTTACTGGCCTGAATGTCCGAGAAATTTTCATAGAAAATTTTCGTTCTCCGACAGGAATCGAACCTGTATCTTATACGGAACCGTCATTTCGCGTGACGTGCCTTAAACGTTCGACCACAGAGAAGCGTCCGGTTAGCAAGGTCGATTTTAAGTTTAAAGATAGTAAAATCGACCTTGCTAACCGGACGCTTCTCTGTAGTCGAACGTTTAAGGCACGTCACGCGAAATAACGGAGAACGAAATGTCGGAGAACGAAAATT
>OZ038505.1:85076994-85094494 GCA_964036315.1 Acanthosepion esculentum | reverse complement strand
TGGCTTATCAACGTTTTGCTGATTAATTAGCGTCAGAAAGATATTTCTGATTATAAGGATTTTTCAAATCGATAATGATTTACAGAAACAAATCCTGCTAATTAACCCATAGCTGAAGGGAGAAGTGGTGGATTTATACTTTTCCCAAGGTTATTTGCTCGTAAGTGCATGTAACGAACCTGACTGGAATTAGAAGTCGGTACCCGAATTTCCAATTCCGTGCCGTTTACCATTAGACAAATCTCACACTGATTCTTACACCACTTGGTATTAACAAGCAGTCAGCATCGATGTACTGACCAGTCTCCACCTTGCCTGAGAACCTGTGTTTCAACGTGATGTGGCCGTAACACTGGTAGATGTATAGTTATATAGGTATTCATGAAAGCTTTACAGATTTTACTAGTATAAAATGTATAGTTCATAATTCTTCCAAACAGGGAGAACTGTTTTAATGAAATGTCACGTATCAATAATTTTATATAGTATTTTGAACAGATCAATATTTTTAAAGCTAATAGTATTGAAACAAACTTTAAATGACTGGTAACCTTATGCTAAGTTTAAAACACTTAAAAATGATTAAATTTACTGCTAAGATTGGCTATTTACAGAAAGAACTCATCCAGCATGTTAGGCCTTGAGCCGAGTGTCTATAACAAAGGAATCAACTTATCGGAAAGCCCCATTCAATAATTCATAATTTTTCGTTTTCAAAAGAAGCCCAGGATTTTCGGCGTCTGCGTTCGCTCTGCAGAACCAAACGAGGAAGTATGTTGGCTTCAAGCGGAATCTTGAGTAGTCCGTTGTCAGCTAATAAGACATAGACAACATCAAGGATGACCACAGTGTCAATTGTCCACAGAAATCTGATTACGCTGGATTAGTTTGGATTATGATGCCAGTAATTCATGTCGGAACAAGAGCGCGAGTCGAACGATCTTTCACTGAGTGAAGCCTTTCAAAGTAAAGTCACTTTGTAATACTGACTCGTGTACATTTCTCGCTCTTGCACCAATGTTTGCCGATGACCTCTTTGCTTCCAACGTTTCACTTTATCCATCAACCTAACTCTCGTGTATTTCTCTCTCGCTCATTCCCTCCATTCCTTTAGCTTTCCTAAGTAGAAAATCGTTCTTCCCCTGTCAATCGACAGTTGAAAGATCCACTTCCTTTGTAAGCAGGTAGAATCACCTTTGACTACGATTGGATGAACGTGCGCTATTCAAAATTATAGAAAAGGAAACATGATTAAATATACGTACGCGTCTCTAAAACTTATATGTGTGAACCTTCATCTTCATTTATGTGCCGTTTCCTTTCTGCACTTAGGCAATCATGGCTCTCCACATTCTCCTGCGCCTTGAAGCTCTTAGTAAGTTTTGTCTTTTTGTTATATCCCCCAGAAACTGTTCTACCATCCATTTCCTGAAGCCTATTAAGTATGTTACGTGCAGCTTTGCTCAGTCACTCTTTCCCTCTATCCGTCCTGTGAGTATCAGATTTTCCAATCCTTCCTTCCTCACTACGTGTCCCACAAATTTCAACTGCCTCTTCCTGATGATAAGTATAAATTTCCTCATTCTTTTATATTCGCTTCAAAATTTCGTCGCTGCTGACATGATCGTCCCATGGTATCCTTTGCATCCTTCTGCAGATTGCGTGAACCTTTGAACAATAGACGCATCTACATGTGTACATACACACACACACACACACATATATATATATATATATATATAGAGAGAGAGAGAGAGAGACAGACAGACAGACTGTTTCGCTGTATTACAGCACCTCAGTGTCGCTAAACGTATGCTTCAATCCGCGATCGAAACCTGACTGATTTGACATCAATCAAGTTTCGATCCCGGCTTTGACATCAGTCAGATACCTTACTTCTATGCCATAGTCGGCAGGAGGGGAAATTTAACGTTTTTCTGTATACGAAATATTTGAAGAGTTATGTTCGTTATGTTATTATGTTATAATATTTAAATAAATAATTATATATATATATATATATATATATATATATATATATATATATATATATATATATATATATATATATATATATATATATATATATATATATTTGTCTGGGAAACTGAGTTCTTGATTATATGGGACTTGGGAATCGATTACAGCGTGTAGCACGAGTGGAAAGTAACTAAAAACCATAGAACGGATTAACCCAAAATTCTGCGTGAAATTGGCTTGACGTAAGCGTTCGGAAACCATCGATGGTGCTTCTAAGCACGAAGTTTCAAGTGCATACTGACCTTGTTCAAAAGATTGATCATGGTTCGATTATGCACCTTGTTCAAAAGATTCATAAGACCAGATTATACGAGAAACTGAAATCTACTTAGCAGAGTTACTGTATTTAACCCTGGTGGACTATGAGGATTGCGCGAGATCCTATAATAGGGATTTGCCCGACGCGTCAGAAAACGGGTGTGCCATTATATGAAGAACGGTATATATAAAGGGAGGTAATTGTCATATTAGCCATGTACCGAAAAACAATCATTCGGCATTCATTTATCGATCAGCCAGTACTGATGGAGATTTATACTTTATCAAATTTTCACTTTAAATATCATTATTATTATTATTATTACAACGCCCGTACATCCAAGCTTACAGATACTGGTATCCCCAAGGGGTCACACAACTAGTTAGTTCACAGTGTCGAGCTAGACAATTTTCCCACCAGAATCTTTTGTACATATTTATATATCTAGCATCCCTCCTTGCTTTGAATGTTTTTGTCATGTATGTTCTTGTGTTCATACTATATATTTAGAGATGCTTGATATAATCCAAAGAATAATATGCATAGTCATTCGACCTAACCTGGCATCTTGGCTTGAGTTACTTTCCCACCACCGTAATATAGCTTTCCTGTTCCTTTTCTATAAATGATCTCATTGTAAGCGTTCTGATGAATTTTCGTCTATAGTACCTTGACTGTATGAAAATAAAAACGTAGTATTAGATTGACAGCAAGATTTCATCATATTACAATTGGAATGTCTAGATGTAACCGTAAGTTCTATGCCAACAGTTTTTTCTCTCTCCCACTTCTCGCTTGTGGAATTCCTTGTCAACTCTGATATTCAAAAATGTAAAAGAAATCTCACTCGTTATCTACTGCCTTCTTAATATTTTATTGTTCATTCTCTTTAATTGTATGTTTCTCTCATGTTTTCTAACAGTCAGTAACCGCTTGCGTCTTAGCTGCTTATAGCCTTGCTTGGGGTGAAATGATTAAAAAGAACTCTCCTGATATATCTTGCATAAAAAGATCAGTCAGTCAGTTATGTGCCATGCCTGATTCACGCTTAGGCGATCATGTATCTTTCGATACATGACTGACGAGACAGATTTCTTTCCCGGAGTAGGTTGTCATTTCTTTCTGCGGTAGACCAGTTGCCAAGGCTATAGAAAACAGTCTGTCCTGCTATTTACCTATAGCTGGGGAGGGAAGAATAAGAGGATTCATACCATTCCCAAGTGAATGGTATGGCATCGACTAAATTCGAACTCGGCATAAAAATGTAGCTATATCGTAAATATTGCAGCAACTACGTTTTGTTTAGTACGAATTATGTTGTGAAAACATTGACTTGAAAATTTAAAATCTAACAGATAGTTTAACATACATGTTAAAGTTTGAATTGTGACCGTCTTTTTCGGAGATGGTTAAGCTGAAAAATGAAGAATAAATTCATTAATTACCATTTGACGAATAAATGGTTATGACTGTCTTAACTTTAAATTAAGGGTTTAAATTGAAATTAAAGTCTTTGCCACTTGCTCTGTCCGTGTCATTCGCAATATAATTTGAGAAACGCAGCTCTATGGATATTTCCGTTAGCATCACATAATATTATATCGAAAACTACAAATTTTAAATGAGTGCTTCATTTTTCAGGTCATCTGTAATATTTTATTAAATGATTTAATGATAAATTTGATTTTAAATTTATCAGATGTAATTTTCCTGATCTACACAGAGAAACTCTGTGAAAGTTTTCCAGAGAAACTGCTTATGCCAAATTAGCTTTCATTTCTATTTAATGTTCTTCATTTACTATTTAAGATTATTTCATATGATTTGACGGGAGATATCTTTTACAGGGTTAACAGAATATTTTAAACAGCAAAAAGCACAGAATATTACTTCTGCACGCTCCAAAAGTTTGTATCCTTTATCAATAACACATTTCAGAAAAAAAACGTATTTCGATTCGTAATATATTTTTCGTCTCGTCTACCTGAATTTTATCCCACCCCCCAAAAATAATTTCGTTGCCTGAAGATAACTGAATATACAGTCGAAAGTACTTGTGTATTAAAGAAAGACCTTATACAGCTTATTATTTTTAAAGACAATGACCATAAAATCCATCAAATGATTTGTAGGTAAAGGCACCTTTAAGATTTTGTTAGTGAGGGCATTTCGCCATTTTATATCATTAAATTTACTAAACTACATTTTGTTTGAATGATTCATTGCTATATAAATTGAACTGCACCAAATATTTGATATATATATATATATATATATATATATATATATATATATATATATATATATATATATATATATATATATATTCAAACATGTTTCATTGAGAGTAATATATATATATATTACGCTTATTTATTTTTATACTGATCCTTTCTACTTCTCTAATCAGTTTCATTCAGGAAATGCAACGCGTTGAAATGCATATAATCAAATTTTAATGCGATTTTCCAGGCTACCAATTTCCAGTGAGCTCCCTTATATTGCAAAAAATGCCATAGCTACAACGGATAAATTTTGAATTTAATAATAATAGCAGAGCGCGTTTAGGAAATGCAGGATATATCACAGTTACAATAAGATTGCATTTGTAATTCTCCCCTGGGGATGATCTCGGAGATCGAAAGTACTTGGGTAGAAAAAAAACTACGGCGGCTTCCTTCATGAATTTCATCATAACATCAGATGTGTTTGAAAGTAAATAAAAGTAATTTGAAAGAAAACTTTGGAATTTTTCTTAGTCTAAATTATTTAACCAAACCTGCTTGAAAGAAAATATGCTACCTATACATAGATACACACACACACACTCACACACACACGCACACACACACACACACACACACACACACACACACACATATATATATATATATATATATATATATATATATATATATATATATATATATATATATATATATATATATTCAAATTCCAGTTGCGTTCATTACATTTGCTTCCGTGCAAATATTATCGGTAAAAGTTATCTCTGCTCTTTTCCTCAGCTAAGGCAATTTTGAGGGACGGACTAGGCTCTTTGGTCATAGATTGAAACCAGTCTAGGAGAAGAAAACCCCTGGATACTCTTTAGGTGACTTTGTGAGCACACTATATACATCAGTTCCCTACATTCAATTCTTGGCACAGGCTATACCCAAATCATAGCAGTCAGGTTGTTAGCTTGTCAAAACTGACCCACTGGAGTTTCACCTATATGTCAAAAACGTGTTGTATATGCACTCAAACATTTTAAAAATAATAATCTAAGATAGATTAGTGGAGAGGTATATAAGAGGATAAAAAGTATAATAAAAGGAGTGAGTTATAATTTTAGACATTTACAGATATTGATTTAAGTTTAGCAAGATTATAATGTTTGATCTTTAATATGCCTAAAAATAATCTCTCGGTGAACGGAATAAAGAGTTCGGTTCGAAATACCAACCACCTGAAGAAGTCTGGAGCCTACAACGGCCGAAACCCTGTGAATATGGCAAGTAAGATGAGGATAACCGTCCGAATATTGTAAATAATGCCAATCAAAATCGTATTGTTAAAAATAATGAGCGTCTTATATATATTCTTTTATTTTCTAAAGCTTCGAATAACTTTTCGCAAATGTAGTTGTTGTGTGAATAAAATGTTTTTCTTTGGACAATATAATATGAATTTTTGACAGTTTATCCACGCAACAAATACACTTGTAAAAGAATATTCATGCATTAGAAAAATAGATATTTAGATGTAATTAACAGAAAATATTTGTTGACTTTGTCAATAACAGATATATATGATCTAAATATATTCCTGTTAAACAATCTAAAAGATTAATATCAATACTGATCAATACATCAAATACATGAGCCGAGATGTGAGGATCACAAAGCAGAAAAGTCTTTGGTAGTGAACGTAATTGTCACTTATTCTCATATAATTACCAAAGGGACAATTTTTATAACCATGCAAACGCACTATATAATAACAATTCTTAAGTATGTTGTCTTTTGTGGCCTTACCTAGCATTGATCTCACTATATTTGGCTAACAAATTTCTGTAGATATTAGACCCCACTATTTCTAAGCTTCATGGATGTGTTCTAAGCATTGGCAGTATCTTGGCTCCCTTCCTGCCAAAGTGAATTTAACCTTTAAGCGTTAATAAACTTTATTATAATTTCTCCTTCTGATGAATTTTTGTCAGTCATTTTGTTGAGCAAGATTCCATTTTAACAATAATACAAATTGTAGCAGTTTTTATTGATTCCCAGAGATTTTTTTCTTTTAATATTTTGATCCATTCTTAAGTATATCTTGTTTAATGACCAATCACAAGTTTTCTTTTGGAAGCTGTCACCGTTTCATTAATTTGGTTTCAGTGAAACACTTTATTTAGAAAAAAATTCAAAATACAAAGTTCATAAAAAATAAAATTCCATATACCTGAATAAATTATTTTAATATGAGATCCTTTGTCTTATTGAACTTATAACAATATCAGTCTTTTAGCTGTTGATTTTTTAAACATTTTTTTATTCTTTTTGTTATGCATGCTGACTTATGTGGTCCTACCTAGGATTGAACTCACCATCCCTTGCTAACAAATTTCTGAAGATATTAGTCCCCACTACACCCCAGCTTAATGGATGTATTCTAAGCTTCGGTAGCAGCTTGTCTCCCTTCCTACCAAAGTGGAATTATTTAAGCTTATTAAAATTTCTTCTCAGCAAACATTTTTCTCGTTGACCTTGTGCCATATACATCCCTCGTGGGGGAGGGTCGTAACTATAACATTTTTCAAGTGAAGTGCTGTTACTCAGTTTTTAGAGCAATATCCTGTTATTTAACCACAGCAACAACAACAATAATAATAGTTTCTTTTTCGAAGCAAACAACATTCTTCCACTGGAACAGGAGGGATGGAGGAGAGGTTCATATGGTTGCAAAGATCAACTACTTATAAACAAAATGATCCTGAAAAATTGCAGGAGACGATGTAGAAATCTTAGTGCAGCGTGGATTGATTATCGTAAAACCTTTGATAGTGTGCCACACTCTTGGATCCTGAAGACTTTGGAAATGTACAAATTCTCCTCTGTGGTAGTAAATTACCTTAAGCACAGCACTGGAATGGGTAACACCACACTATACCTACATCACACCAAAGGAACTGCCATCTACAACAATCTAAATATTCGAAGAGGAATCTTTAAAGGCGCCTCCCTGCCATCCCTTCTGATTTGTATATCCTTAATCCACCTTACGCATGGATTAAACAACAGTAGCTAAACTTACAAAATAAAAAAACTATTAAATCACCTATTTTACATGGATGATCTCAAACTCTGTGCCAATGACGACAATGAGTTGAAGGGCCTCCTCAATATTGTAAAATGTTTCAACGACGACGCAGGTATGGAATTCGGATTAGATATATTTGCAAAAGTAACATTCAAAAAAGAAATAATTACAGAAACACACCTAACAGATTTAGACTTTGTCACAAAGATTAGGGAACTGGAACAAGATGAAGGGTTAAGTACCTAGAAATTGGCGAAGGAGATGGTATACAACATACACAAATGAAGGAGAAGGGCAGAGAGGAGTACTACGGGTGTGTGCGTCTGGTACTGAATACAGAGCTGAATTCAAAGAACCGAATATCAGCCATAAACACCTTGGCTGTCCCTTTGATTCAATACAGGTTTAACATCCTGAACTGGACCATAGATGACCTTAAGCAGGAATACAAGTAAACCACAATACACCGACTGGAGCTGCTAAATGCTTAAAAAAGAAAGCAAAAGCAAAAGCAAATGCAACCGACCAGATACAGAAACAATGACAAGATAAACCGCTTCATAGCCAATAGTCTGCCCGTACCAAACAAGCTAATCTAGGCAAACCTCGTACACATCAGTGGCTACGTAGTGCAGCGTTAAAAGCTGAAACTGAAGGTTTTATACTTGCTACACCGGACCAATGGTTGTTAACTAGGAATTATCAAGGACACATACTAAAATATTGTGTTAGACCCAAATGCAGATTCTGTGATAAATATCCAGAAACAATTGATCATCTTGTACAAGGCTGCACAGTATTTTCACCCACTGAATATAAAACCCGGCATGACAGAGTGGGCCAATATCTGCACTGGAAAATATGCAACTTCTACGGGAAGGAAACTGAAAGAAATTGGTATGAACACCACCCTGACCCGGTTACGGAGATAGGACCTGTTACAATTTTATGGGACTACACAATACACACTGATAGAACAATCAAAGCTAACCGCACAGACATTGTTATTAAAGACCGCAAACAAAAAAAAGTACCTCCTTTTTGATATGGCAGTCCCTGCAGACTGCATTTGTATCTTTGAAGGTCTTCAGAAAGCTATCAAAATACAAGTACCTTGAAATAGAAATCTCAAAGATGTGGAACATGTAAACATCAACAATCCCTGTTGTAGTTGGAGCTCTCGGATTGGTTGGAAAAGATGCCAGTAGACTCACTGAAGGGATTCCTGAAAGCCCATGCCTCAAAGAAATAAAAAAAGATTGTTCTCACAAGTATTGCCATCACCTTACGAAGGGCTTTAGCTATGTAAAATATATTTTGGTCAGTGGAAAATTTCATGATGCCATTTCTAACCTTAGGCCTCTGAGCGGGACCCGAAATTAAATGTGTACACATCAGAAATCAAAGGAAATGATAATAATAATAATATTAATAATAATAATAATATTAATATTAATAATAAATACACGTGAAAATTTTTACTACTATTTTAACTTAAATTTAATGTGTCAATAAAGTCTTATATATTTTCTCGACTATAAATTGCTCGTGGAAATTTCCTCACTGTATTATTAAACATTTGAATTTAACAACATTAACAAAATATTGCAATAGCAATCATAACTATGAATTCAGGTCATTATTTAAAAAAATAAAAGGCTACAAATATAAATAGTTGAAATTGACAAGTTTTTTTTTCAATTTCACTGAAGTAGACGCTAAATGCGTGAGTGTTGTTGCATTTTTGGTTATTTCTTTGGTTTATTTGTTTGTTTTACTCTTTCTTTCTTTCTTTCTTTCTTTCTTTCGTGGTTCTTTTTTTCCACTGAAATCAAACAGCGTCTCTTTTATATCTTTTTTGTTTTCCTACGAATAGAAAGGAATCGTTCGTTATCTATGTGCTATTGGCATGGCGTAACGTACATGCTAAATACTTAATGCACGAAGGGATACAACCACCATCAACGACTAACAACAACAACAACAAATAATAATAATAATAATAATAATAATGATATAAGACGAAGATGAAGAAATTAAATATTTGACATTTTATAATAGTTTTCACTTGATCTTTAACGATTAGCATTAGTTGTCTTGAGTAAATAAAAATGATAATAATTATAAGAATAATATTAACGAAGTGATAACTGAAGATTTATTGTCACTTGGTCTCCAGAAACAATTACCAGGCATCTCATGTGAATATACGAATGCATAACAGTTAAAAACGGGAATGGGATAAGAAGTCATAACAATGTTCATAGCGCCATTCATCTTCTTAATCCCAAAGGGGAGAGGAGAGTGTGAAAAATTTAAGAAGTGTTTCCAAGCCTTGAACCTAATTGTTATCAGATCAACGTCATGTGTCTTCACGATTCAAGAAGGCGATTTGAAACCCATCAACGTTTATCCTAACGCAGACGATGTTGCGACATAATGAAACATTCTGCTCGTCTCTCTTCGCATCGTGATTCACAAAGAAACTAATCAAATTCTAAAATCGCCCATCTTCCACCGAGGGATTATATCTTTCCGTTTTCATCTCCTTCATTTCCCATCTCGTTTCTAGTGGCATTTAAATCATTCGAAAAATTGATTTCGGATTATGATAGCGACCACATCAGAAAGCTATGATTCACGATCGTGCTGGAGAAGTTGACGGCTTTATTATCTCATGCCATGGATTATTACATGTCAGGAAAGAAAGAAGGGGAAAAAATGGAATAAAAGAAGCTAATTAGCGAAATGTTTAGAAAAGACAATCAACAAACATACGTCTTAATCAGAAAACGATTTATATAAACCTAGAAAAGAAAATATTGAAATGATGAGATATGTGATGAGATACAAAAGAGGAAAGCACTTTGTTATTATTGGTTATTGCCTTCTGGCTGTTGAACAAAATGGTGACGAAGATTGCATATCCGCTACAGAAGATAAAGTTAAAATACGGAAGCATGTTGCTTTTAGAATTAGAGGTTTTGTTTTTGTTTTGTTCTTTTGCTTCAGTTCGGATTTGCCTGTAATCTTGTCATTTAAGAGGTAGATTAATAAGTTCGTAGAGTGAAATTGTATTTTAAGCTAAATTCTGAGCTAAACTTTTCACGGTATAAGTTCCGATTGATGCAATTAAATATTCCCCACTGTATTAAAGCCATTCAAAAGGAACAGATTATGTTGGAAAATAAATATTTGCTGGGGAAAATAAGACCATTTTCCTTCTTTGACAAGGGATTATCAGTACTTATTAGTATTGCATTAAGGAATACCTACTTTAAAACAATACTAAAAAAATTCTTAGGCAGGGTGGAGCAATGGATGGCGACTGGGGATTGAGGAATCAGAGAAATGATTTCGAATTCCAGTCAAATCCATTACATTCACTTACGTGCTAATATATGAATCCTCTCATCTGCCACCCCAGCTATGGGTAAATAGCAGGACACACCGAGTTCTAGAGCCTTGGATGCAACTGGTCTACCACAGAAAGAAATGGCAACCTACTCCGGGAAAAAAATCTGTCTCGTTAGTCATGTATCGAAATATATATTTTCGCCTAAGTGTTTATTACGTATGGCACATAACTGACTGAAGTTTTTCTTTGTTAGTTTTCTTTATTTAAAATAATATAATTCATTTCTTTATTCTTATCTTTCTATTAAGTTAACGTTTTATGTGATAGTTTATCCGTGATGTGAATCACCACACAATAATTGTGCTTGCCCTTCCCTTCGCTAGTTATTAGGACCTTTACGTCCTCCCAGTACCTCATAAGTAATAGACTATTCCTTTTTGATTGCACGGAATGACCAAACATATCAGAGACGCTCCTTTGTCTCAATGAAAAAAGGAAAGAACGAAGGCTAAAAATATTTAAAGGTTCCTTCTAATACCTCATAAACAATGAACTATTCCGTTTGGGTCGCATGAGATGACAAAGACCCTTAAAGACGCTATTTAGTTTCAATCAGGAAGTGAAAGAAAGATGGAATGATACAATTTTTTAACGTCTGTTGCAGCGAATTGTAAAAGTTTAAATAACGACCATCATTCATATTTATAATTGTTACTCCAATATTTTCTTCACGTTGATAAGGTCAAAAAATAAATGATTCCATAAGTTAATTTCTACGGATATTTGATTTTCATAGAATTCGATATGAACTTATTCAGTCATTCTGAATTCTTAAGATTCATCAGAAATTTCAAAATTTTCTCCTTTAAAACTACTGAATCGTTATTCAAAATCTCACCTTTTATAGGTTAGTTTAATTTGTTGTTTTTCATAGCAGCATTTGCATATATATATATTTAAACAGATGAACACAGATTCTAAAAAATACATTCGTTAGTCGAACGCAAACAATGACAAGAAAAACCACAAGGTTTATGATTGTGATGCCAATATATATATATATATATATATATATATATATATATATATATATATATATATATATATATGTAACAAATTAAAAAGAGCTTATTATCAAATTCTAAAAGTATCTGGAAACTGGGTCCATTTAATAAAACATATATTTTTAAATAGTTTCCTCAGAAGTAAAGACATAATTTCGTTAGAACGCAAAGTAAAAAATAACGAGTGGACTGAAAGTGAGGAGTAATGAGTAAAGGGATAAAAAGGAAGTGGGTTCAAGATGACAGAAGACATCGATTGATGCTGCATTTAAAAATCAGTAGGAGTACTGGCTGGGAAAATTATATAAAAAAAGCGTTCACGCTATACTCCTGGAGAATTTTTTATAGATATATACAAGTAGAAAAAAATTGGAAAACTTCTGTCTGTCAGTCAAGCTTCCAAAACCTAAAATAGACAGCTAACGCCGTGGTAAAAAAACAACGTTTCTGCGATATTTTAAATTTAAAGAATATTTGTTTAAGATCAGATTAATTAAACTTTATTCTGCTATTATTCTTCAACTAAAGTTCCAGAAGCTTATACCTTATTTTAGAACGACTAATTTAGTAAAGAGATTTTCATTACTCTTATTTGTAACATTAGGAAATAAACAGTTCCAGATTCTAGGGTACATAATGAGAAAAGGGGGTTGGGAAATTGGATACTGACAAGACCGATTGAAGACAAGTGTTTAGAGGAAAGAATGGGATAATCTTCCTAGCGTTATTGTGTAAATGTAGGGCGGGACAACGATTAGGAGAGATAAAAAGAAATGACAAAGTTTATTAAGTGCTACAAAGGACAGGAAATTGTGGACAGTCGTGGGCACTAATGTACTGAGGGCTCGCAGTACTTAGAAGAAGAAAAAGAAGAAGATATAATAAAGTAGAAATAAAAGAAGAAGAAGAAAATTGGGGAAGAATGAAAAGAAAAGAAAAAGTCTAAAGAGGACGAGAGAGTAGGAGTCATGAAAGTTAAAAGAAAATAGTAGGAGGGATGATGAAAGGCATAAACAATAGAAAACGAGACAAATATTAAATAGAGAGAGAAAACGAGGGAGGAATCTAATCAATCAAAGGAAGTGAGAGAGAAAGGGGGCTGTTTAAACATCTTGAAACGAAGCTTCAGTTAGAAATCTTAACATTTTATTGCTTTAAGTTATCAGATTAGCAAAACAAAAGATTAAAAAGGAGAAAATAATTTTCTAAAACGATAAGATTTGGTAAAAAAAAGTTAAATAAATGAAAAGAATTCTTGCCTTTCCGACGGTTCTCTTCCATCATCATCAGAAAATTATGATTTGTGCTTGGTGATAATTTATGAATTCAAAAATATTTGACAGCGCAGCTTATAAATAACCCAAGAGATGTCATGATCACTTGCTACCATTCGACATATAGGATGACTAAACACGGTCACACAAACACCCTCATATATATTTACGCATTCATACATACATACATACATACACACACATATATATATATATATATATATATATATATATATATATATATATATATATATATATATATACGCACACGTGTGTGTGTTAGTTGTATTTGGGTATATGTATAAAGCATAAATTGGTTTATATTCCACAATGTGCAACCCAAGATTGTCCCATGACAAATGATTTAGAATTACGCCTCATTTATGTTGACTTTTTTAAAGGTAGATTTTAAAAGGAGAAAACCAGTAGTATCATGCGCATACTAAGAGAAACAGAAGAATCAGTACTACATATGAAACCCTTGGACAAATTTTTTCATGTCCATCCTACACACAACGCACACACACACGCACACGCACACACACACACACACACACACATACATATATATATATATATATATATATATATATATATATATATATATATATATGAACACATATACATATATATATATAAACACACACACATATACAACTTGAATTTATTAAAAACAGGGATCATAACATTCATCTAGAGGTTTGTGTGTTAATGGAATTTTAATAAACTTGTTTGCGAAGATGTATTCACACCATTTATATCATTAACTTCACTAATCTGTTTTTGTATGAATGATTCATGTAATATAAATTGAACTGCACCATATATTTGATTTAAAAAGAACTGATCCGACGTGCAAATTTTCGGGATAATAGCTGCGACGTTGTCCTATTTATTGAACAATTTAGTTCATGCCACATCGACTGAAAAAAAACTACTACAACAAAAGAATTCTCCAATTACCATATTAGTAAAAAAAAAGCACTCTCTTAACTTTTCAAAAAATTCAACCTTAGCGTTGCGACCGCACGCTCCCAAATTTCTTACCGTTAACAATAACACGTTTGTACAAAAACATATATCGATTCACATCTAATCTTTTGTGTCCCATTATTACCTTGATGTACTAAAATAACAATTCAATTTCCATGACTGATGTTGTCTGTATGAACAGATGAATGTACTAGCAAAAAAGACCTTATACAACTTGAATTTATTAAAAACAGGGATCATAACATTCATTTAGAGGTTCGTGGGTTAATGTAATTTTAATAAATTTGTTTGCGAAGATGTTTCTCGCCATTTATATCATTAACTTCACGAATCTGCGTTTTGTATGAATGATTCATGATACACACACACACACACACACACACACACACACACACACACACACACACACACACACACATATATATATATATATATATATATATATATATATATATATATGATTCAGTCACAACGCAATCGTCAGTTACGGATTGAAAAATTAATCGTGCAGAATTTCATTAGCACTACACTCAATGTGCAATATATATATATATATATATATATATATATATATATATATATATATATATATATATATATATATATATATGACTGAATGTCCGTGTGTCACACTTTTAAAACTTTACTCCTAGATGCCGTAGCCCAACATATACTATTTTGCAATTAGGCCGATCCCGTGATCAAATTGAAAACATTCCGCACTGAAACGGGAACCGCAATCATGAAATTTTGGATTTCCAAGTTTTTTTTTCTGCGATTGTTTTGATGATATTTTTATGTAATTTTTCCGACTAATTTTTCGTAAGATATCAAATTTTTAAATTAAATTTTGTGAATAATTGAAATTAATTGCGAAATCCAGAGAAAGTCACCAATGAAAAAATAAATAATTGTTTTTTTTACGGTAAGTAAAGACCTACGTACATCACGTATAAATTAAGTGGCGACAGAAGAATTATCGTTGAAATTTTAAAAAGATAAGCTGAAACATTAATGCAATACTTAAAATCAGCGATCAGTTTTGAGTTCTGTATTTTTTGTTGCTTATCGCATACGGCAGTAGTATGCCTCGCAAAAAGAAGTCTCCGCTAACAATGGACCATATTGCAATCAAAAGATCCCAGGCTGCAGCGAGGAAAAGAAAACGCCTTACAAATGAAACCCTGATCAAACGGCAGCCAGGAGAGCTTCCAATACCATAATGCCAGGTTTGTTATATTTTAATAAGCACAAAAATATAAAGTATAAAATTCAATTTTCAGCACAATAGGTCAAATACAACAAATTTGACAGGCGACTTATGCAAAATAGGAAAACACAAAATTATTCGTACAGTAGAAAATATCGTTTTAAATTGATTGAGTTGTGTAAGTGTAAGTAAGTTACCTAATTATTTTATCGGTGAAGCTTCTAGACTATTTATTGAGTAGGATATTTGTGATAATAACAGTTAGGAACATCACGTGCATATAGTGTCACCATTGTTAGTCTTACCTTAACAACACGATGAGGAAGACAAATTGAGATAGGGAATTTATTAACTTCCAGAAGTCGGGAAATAGTTACAGCCTATTTCAAACCGGTTAGCTATCCCTAGATCTATGTTACAATCAAACAGTGTGGCATGACATAATTTTCCTGTGCATGGAAGAAAACCCAGATTGTCACCAAGAACTGCACGAAAACTGTGTCGCGAGGTTAATATAAACTCAAGAGTTGTTTTGAAAGACATCGTCCAAAGTTTGGATACGATAGGTATCAGCCTAAAAATTCGTACAATACAACGTTGATTAAATGAAAGTGGGTTGTAAGGAAACCGACCACGATGAACGCCTCTTAAAAAACCATATTACATTCTTGACCGGTTTAATTTTACTAAACCGTTCTTGGACGAAAAATTGCTTTTGGGAATAGGCTCTATGGACTGATGAAACAAAACTTGAACTTTTGGGGCATAATGATGTATAGAAGATATGGTACAAGAAATGTAAGTCTTTCTTCTCAAACAACACAATGGCAGCATTAAAACATGGAGGTGGATCGATGATGTTTTAGGGTTGTTTTAGTTCAAGGGAGACTGGACAATTAAAAGAGGAATAATGAAATCTGCAGACTGTATCAAAATTCTGGATGAATATGTAAAACTATCAAAAGCTAGGTCGACGATTTAGTTTCTAGCAAGATAAAGATCCCAAGCATATGTCTAAATCAGTGACTGCGTGGCATCATAAAAAAAGATTTCAGTTCTGCCATGTACTTCAATGAGACATGTCTTGAATCTGTCTATATTTCTGAGATGAGGTATTATGTACATTATTTACATTATTCGGACTATTGTCCTCATCTTTGTCGCCATATTTATTACAACGTTTCGGACGTTGTACACTCAGGTCTTCTTCACGTGGTTGGAATGTCGAACTGAACCCTTTATTTCGCTCACTGGGGTAGACTGTTCTAGTTCCACGTGCCATTAAGGAATCAGCACATATACTAGGCCACAAAAATCTCCTGAGCCGACCAAGCATAGAAATGAATATAATATGGGAACCAGTAATAAGGAGTGCCAGAGAAAAGCGATAATAACAACAAAGTTGCAATATGAGCTCTGGTATAAAAATGTTTTCATAACAGCAAAAATTTCAATATGAACACTGGTAAAAATTGCACTGAAGACATTAGCATTATAATACCCAGAAATTCATACACAGATGTCTTCAAGGATCAGTGGATAAAGGCTTTGGTTAGATCCAGTGACAGGACCTAAAGAGTCTGAGTTCAATACCCGGTTAAGGCAGTAGAGAACTTTCAGAGAGAAAAATTAACAGGATATAACTGATAACTGACATGCATTAAACAGTCTACACCAGTGAGCGAAATAAAGGGTTCAGTTCGACATTCCAACCACATGAAGAAACGTTGTAATAAATATGTCTACAAAGATGAGGACAATAGTCAGAATAATATAAATAATGTCTTGAATCCTAATAGAAATGTATGACAAGTATGAGGAAATCGTCGGTCAGCCAAAACAAAAAAACCTTTATAAATAAGAACATAGAAGAATGGAAGAAAGTCCCAGAAAAGATTTGATCAAAGTGTTGACTTCTATGTTCACTTTTATATTTACACACTCTCTATCTCTGATATTGAGCACTTTATCCCATAAATATAG
>OZ038505.1:85069494-85071994 GCA_964036315.1 Acanthosepion esculentum | reverse complement strand
AAAGAAAGGTTAAAGGGTTTAGGACCTTCGATGAGCTGATTTCGTTTTGTTTTTTTTCCCTTTAGTTGTTCATAGGCATGATTCCATCCTCTTCCGAATACTCTTTTACCCAACGGCCATGTTTCAACAGGGACATATAAACCAGTGGGTAAAAGCGTTGGTTGAATCCAGTGACTTGACACAAATGGTTCAATACGTGGTTACAGCAAATGTGAAGTTAAATCTGGGAGATTTGAGTTAAAGTGAGATAACTGATACTGAGTCATCCGGAAAAGTCCTGGCAGGTGGAACTAGATCAGTCCATCCCGGTGTACGAAGTAAAGAGTTTAGTTCGAAATTTTAATCACCTGAAGATGGATGGGGCGTATAACAGCCGAAATTTCGTGAATATGACAACGAAGATGAGGACAACAGTCCGAACAATGTAAATACTGTAAGATTTTTTTCTAATGTGCTTATAGTTTTCATTTTGGAAGGACTAAAGAGACTATACTTATTATGGTATCGATCACTTTCCGCCAAATCATTAGTCATATTTAAGGGATCCGTTCTTTAAGACTTCAACATTTTTCTTCCAGGGTGCATTGTGTAGATGTAGTAGTAGAAGTAATCTTAAGCTAAGCGAGATGATGCACCCATGATATTATATTGGCGTGGCTTCATTGAAGACCCCTAACACATTGTTGTGAGGTTGATGTTTAGTTTGGCTTGTTTATATAAAGGGATTCTATAATCTGTACTCGTCGCCGACACTTACATTTATTTAGAATGATAGTTTTCTGAATGAGAATTGCCATCAGGCAAATGTTTTTGTGTACCAAGATGCTATATTATAGCACTAATATCATTTAAGTGATTTGTCGGAAGAAGGTTGTGGGTTATGTGTCCAATGTATATTATCGGTTTAAGATAAGAAGCACAGACTTATAATGCGCAATTAATGTATCTATTGCATTGGGATTTTTTTTTTTAATTATAAAAGATCTTTCTGGAAAACAAAACGGACCACGCAGTAATCTGACATCTGATTACACTTTCCATGATCAAATTAGAAATAGATTCGCACTTAATCTTTCCTTATTCGTGTCAAGACATTGTTTATAGGTAAAATGCTTCGACTGCTGCATTCGCAATCATGTTTTAATTGACTGTCATATTCCATAAATATTTGACAATTGTGAAACAAATCCTTTATTCAGTCGCCCTAATTTCTTTAGCTGTTTCTCATATAAAAATCAACTGATAAAAGATTGAAAAAAAAGAAAGCTAATTTATTATCACGCGTTCAGACATTTATTCTAACAGGGAATATATGTGAATAAAATTGGCGAAATTTATCATCCACCTCCTGTGTAACGGAATATGAGATCTGACTGAAAATGGATTCCTGCTGCTATTTATGGGTTGGTGCTAACCAGTCTTCCCTTTCCACTCTCGACATGGGCCCAAAAGCATCACCGTGTCTTTGAAGGCGTCGAGTTACGTTTCAATATTCAACCCTTTTCTCACAGACGAGACATCGCAGGCCTCATATTGTTCTATCGCTATTTCCATGAAGAGTTTTCAAATGAACTACCCTCTTTAGTTCCACCAGCCCTAAATTTCACGAGGAAGTCCCACGCATTGAAGCGATCCACTCTCATTCCCTTCGTATTCTATTGGTTGACATGTAAATTCCACTCAAGAAAATTCTTCCCAAGAACCACGGCCGTTTGGAACAGACTCCCAAGATATAGCTTCCCCGATCATTTAGCCTGTTCATGTCTATGGTTGACGATTATCTTACCCAAATATCTACCGCTTACTCTCTCGTTCACTACCTCGAGTGGCCCTTGGGGTTTGTAGAGGGAGGACACCAGTGTAAAAAGAAATAGGAAAGAACCAAAATAGAAAAGACTTCGACCGTGTTCAAAAGCGAGTGTTACGCATAATTTACAGACTTATATAATTATTGTTTGCTTTAGCACATGGCATAAATTACCCGGTATGGATTAAACACACTTCAAGAAATAATTACAGTGTTGATATGAAATTACTTCATGATAATTAAGCATAAACGCTATCAGCATTATATATATAGTTTTACATATACGGACAAAGGATATTTCATAGTCATTATTTATGTGTTGTAAGCCGAACAAGATAGACTTTGATGTTTTTAATACAGTTTCTCTTATTGTCATATTCATTTTATATATGACGTACGAGGGACGAAGTCGATCATTTTTATAAAGTGGCTCTTGTTTTTCTAGTCATTATGTACAGGGTGTATAAAAATACTTTTACAAAGTTTAGAGACAGGTTCCTAGCACTAAAAACAGGTACAGTTAAAGGGAGATGGCGCTTTGTTTTCATGTAGACGAGGTTACATTTGTCATTCGTATACATTTCCGGCTAATCTAGACCGTCTTCAACGTTGAACGTGTGTAGTAGTTAGTTAACTGAGAAGTGTCCCGTTTAATAATGGCAGAATATTCGTATCGTGACCCAAAGTTTGTAC
>OZ038505.1:85056994-85066994 GCA_964036315.1 Acanthosepion esculentum | reverse complement strand
TAGCTAGATAGATAGATAGATAGATAGAAATGAGCAGAATAGCAGATAGCTAGATAGATAGATAGATAGATAGATAGATAGATAGATAGAAATGAGCAGAATAGCAGATAGCTAGATAGATAGATATCAGTCTATATTTCTGAGATGAGGTATTATGTACACTATTTACATTATTCGGACTATTGTCCTCAGCTTTGTCGCCATTTTTATCACAACGTTTCGGCCATTGTACGTTCCGGCCTTCTTCAGGTGGTTGGAATGTCGAACTGAACCCTTTATTTCGCACACTGGGGTAGACTGTTCTAGTTCCACGTGACATGTTTAATGGATGTCAGTTATCAGTTATCTCCTGTTAATTTCCCTCTGAAAGTTCTCCACTGCCTTAACCGGTTATTGAATCCTGTCACGGGATCTAACCAACGCCTTTATCCACTGTGCACATGTGTCCTTGAGGACATCTGTGTATGAATTTCTGTGTATTATAAAGATAATGTAATTATTCCTCTTCTTAATTGTCCAGTCTCCCGTGAACTAAAACAACCCTAAAACATCATCGATCCACCACCTCCATGTTTTAATGCTGCCATTGTGTTGTTTGAGAAGAAAGCCTTACATTTCTTGTACCATATCTTCTATTCTTCAAGTTTTGTTTCATCAGTCCATCGTCCGAATAATGTAGATAGATAGATAGACAGACAGACAGACAGACAGATATAAGCGGGAAAAACATACAGATAGATAGATAGACAGACAGATAGATAGATATAAGCGGAATAATAGATAGATAGATAGATAGATAGATAGCTATAAGCGGAATAACAGATAAATAGATAGATAGATAGACAGATAGATAGATAGCTATAAGCGGAATAACAGATAGATAGATAGATAGATAGATAGATAGATAGATAGAAGCGGAATAACAGATAGATAGATAGATAGATAGATAGATAGATAGATAGATAGACAGACAGACATGAGCAGAATGATATACATAGCTTGCTAGCTAGATAGATAGACTGACTAGTAAACTAATCGGCACTTGCTCGGTATCACTCTAATTTCTAGAGGCAATAGGTATTTATGACTATCTTTATTTTTTGGTCTTTCTTTTGTTTTTTCTTTTGTCTTCTCATGGTTTTTCTTTTTGCAGGTTGAGCAGTGCCATGGTTGATATCTGTTGCTTTAACAATAGCTTGCCTAATTTTGATATATACACGCATTCACAAACAGACACAGAGGACGTGTTAATTTTATAATCACCAAAACGAAACTCCTTCTCTATTCGTCGGAGGGACGAAGCGTTTACACCTTCCATAAACAAGGCTGATGATAACCTCCAGGAGGGTGACTCTATCATACATATCTACAAGTTCATCCATGCCTTGTTGCCTCAGCTATATATTTAGAGTTCCTTGATAAAATCGAAAGAAGAATCTGCATTGTTATTGCTCCTAAACTGGCATTTGGCTTTCAGTGATGTTGTAATGTAGATTCTCTGCGCCATTTTTAATGAATATTTTCATCTTAATTGTCCTTATGAACTTGCCTCTATGGTAAGTAGACGTTATAAATTTAAGGTCAATCCTAGAGAGGCTGCGATGTCTCCTCATTTGAAATGGCTAGATGTAATCTTAAATTCTATGCTAATAATATTCTTTTCTCACACTTCTCGCTCTTGAAACTTTCTTCCGGCTTCTTGGCTTCCAGTCAACTTTGATCTTGCATAATTTAAATGCAATATCCATCGTTATTTTTTACTTAATTCCTGTCGTCCTGGGTATGACGATAAAATAAACAGGCATCAAGGCCACTGATTAAGAGGTTGTGAGGTGCCTGGTAGCGCCTTTTAATTGCCGTTGTTCTCAAGTTCTCCCAGACCCAGGGTGGTAGCAACTGTTAACGTCCCAGCTATGGGCAAATAGTTTACGCCAAAGCGGGGATCAAAACACTATAATACTGTAAAAATACGTGTTATCGTAAAAATAGACGAAATAACCTTTCGATAAAACTATATTACCAGCAATATATTCTTGAAAAGATAATTGCCAGCAATACAAATCATGTTGACATTAAATAACCCATTGAGGTGTCGATATGCACTAAACCAAACGAAACAAAACACAAGTTGTGCGTTGTTACCCATTAACCTAATTGTTTCATTATACTTTTAAATGCAAAACGGTTAAAAGCAGAATGAAAAAAATTACGGTAATGGATAACCACGCACAACTTTGTATAAATACTAATATTTAGTTTTTATATATATATAAACTTGTATAGTTTTGTATTATTGCACTCCTGAAGAATGTCTTGGAAAAACATCGAAGGTTCTTGGGAAATTAAAATAAAAGAAATTTAAACAGCTATAGCTCATTTCTCTCATCCTTTATCATCAAGGTTATTCGGAAGGTTATTCGTGAGTATGAATGGATCTTGTTAAAAATTAACAGACATAATGTCTGTAATTTATTCAATCAGACACGCCTAAAAGAGAATTTGCTGCCTAAATACGCAAACATTTTACATATATATATATATATATATATATATATATATATATATATATATATATATATATATATATATGTATAACAACACACACACGCGCGTGCGCACAAACACACACACATATATATATATATATATATATATATATATATATATATATATATATATATATATATATATATAGATAGATAGATAGATAGATGAATGTCTTTTTATGTTTGATCATGAGCCGCAATAAGTTACGTATAGTGGCTTTAGTTTTGGGAGAAAATAAAGACAAAACCTGTCAAACATTTGGATATTCTTTTATTATGCTGTTCCTCGATCTAAGCTTTCGGCTCATATAAACCATCATCAGAGTGGTTATATGGATATTATGACATCTTGTTATGTTTATATAGAAGTTTCCTATGCGACGATAACAGTCGCGGAATAGCAGACGCAGGTCGTAAATTCGTAATGCGGTTCAATGACGTCGTACATGAGCCCGTGAGAGAAAGAAATGTCATCAACAGAACCATTCGTTTAAATGCATTGTAATATATTGTGACTGATGTGAAATATAATTTTGTTGAGTGTGAATTGAGGAACAGAATTTTTGTCTTCAGTTTCTCCCGAAATTAAAGCCAGTATACGATTCTTAGAACGGCTCATGATCAAACATAATAGTATTCGTTGTCTTTTATATTTAATAATATATGATTTAATAATGATCTGCTGCCCCAATACACTAAGTATATATATATATATATATATATATATATATATATATATATATATATATATATATATATATATATACTGATTACATTTTTACTTTAATATCTTCCTCGTAAAGAAATTCGTGTTCAGCTCGAGATTCCTAATAGAATGACCGAAAGTTAATGGCGTAAATGGATGGTATATACATATATATATATGTGTGTGTGTGTGTGCGTGCGTGCGTGTTGTGTGTGTGTGTGTGTGTGTGTGTGTGTGTGTGTGTGTGTGTGTGTGTGTGTGTGGCCAAAAATATGTATATCCACATGTAGGTATATGTGTAAGAGGGTTTGTATGTGTATGTGTTTTACAACATGATTTATTCCATTGGGTGTCTCGGTTTTACTTACAGATTTGGGAATCTATTATTTAGATAATTTATTCTAACTTTAAATTGTCAAGGACCTAAATCATTTACATACAACTAAAGGTTTTGGCCATAAATATACTCCCACTCCAGCCCATATCCATGTCACAAACTCCTTATCAAAACGAGGCGTCTCCTTAAGTAGCGACGTACATTTTCACCGATTGCTGACTTCCATGTCTACTTTTATATTTACACACGCTCTATCTCTGATATTGAGCACTTTATCCCATAAATATAGCACACTTTAAAACTATACTTCTGCATATATATATATATATATATATATATATATATATATATATATATATATATATATATATATATATATATAATGTAAAAAGTATTTAATATAATGGATGCCACAATAATAAAAATGAAAAAGCCAGTAGTCAAGAACATTAAGTACGAATACCGCCTCAATGTGCTGACCGTGTTTGAAAAAAAGAACACCCATGTAACATTAGATGCATACACACAACCCGTACATTCAGTTAAAAATTAAAAATATAATGATCCTTGAAAGTGGATAAAAGTATAGCCGAAAGCGCTCGGAATTACAAGACATTTGAACAGTTTTTACACACTTTGCGTCCAGAAAAGAAAACACTTGTACCAACACAAGAAAAATTAAATAAAAAGCTTAATTGCAGTACATTGTCAGTCGTCTTTAATGAAAGATGTATAAAAGAGGGATTTCTGATGTAAGACGCAATATATATACACGACTCTCCCGTCGAATTCGACGCATGAGGGTCAAGCACATCAGTTCCGAGGAAACCGACAGCCCGACAACAGCACACGAGATTTGATTATATTGGTGAAGGTTTCGTGCAGGACCAACCACACTTTTTGAAGGGACGAATACAGGGACCTGGTGCAGCGAATGCCACAAGGTCCCCAAACGACCCTCCGCAGGTTTTGAATTCAGAGTTGTCCTTCTTCTAGACCAGTTGCCATCCAAGGCTATAGAACCCAGTCTGTCGTGCTATTTACCCATAGCTGAAGGGAGAAGAAGTCGATATATATATATATATATATATATATATATATATATATATATATATATATATATATATATATATATATATATATAAAAAGTTGTAGTTTCTGTTTGTCAGTTATCGAATTCCTCCTAGAGGTTTGGACATGGACCGTCATAAACATATATATTCTGAAACTACATTACCTAGTGTACGTGGATAATTATATTTTATTTTGATCACGGGGGGGGGGGCACTGGAGGGGACAGAAACTGAAATTGTTTTCCCTTTCATTTAAATTAAATTTAAATAAGGTAATGAATCATGTCCAAAATATAGAAGGAGAAAGCCGGGCGATGGAGGTCACATAGGCAAGATCAACATGATACAACATTGATGTCAAGTTCAGCAAGAAATCAACAATCAGGCGGTAGTGCCTTAAAATACATATTTGTTGCGAAAATTCTACACATATCAAAGTGGTCAGAACAAGCTGCTTTGCATAAAGCTCCGACAGATTTTTTTTATTTTTATTTAAATTAGATTTTAATTTGAACAAGTGAATCACTCCTATCCACAATATTGAAGGGGAAAATCAGAAGATAGAGATCGCATCGCCAAGATATACAGAGTAATGTTGAAATGCATCTATTTTTCTCCACAAATTATCACAATAGAAATGATTGTTTTAAAATCAATCATCATTTTCTTACAAAAAATTGTGTAACACGCAGCAAGTTGCGGATAATTAGGTATATATATATATATATATATATATATATATATATGTATATATATATATGTATATATCTATATATATTCGGTATATATCTATATATATATATATATATATATATTCGGTATGTATATATATATATATATATATATATATATATATATATATGTTTCATTGAATATGTCAGAAAAGCTGCATTTATTTAGATTTTATATAATTTCTCATGGGATCTTATAATTTTTCCTTTTCAGTGGTTAAATTATGTAAAAGGTGTTCAATTGTTCTTTCTTTCCGAGCGCTTTCGGCTATACATTTAGACATTTTCATGGTTGAAATATATTAACTGTTAACAAAAAATAGTTTACTGTACGTATGTATTTATATAATGTTTCATTTTCAAAACACGGTCAAGATATTGTGTTCATGTTCATCGTTGATATAATTGAGTGTTCTTTTTTTTCTTTCTTTTTTTGAAAATGGTTAAATTTATAGCTGAAAGTGCTCGGAAAGAAAGAACAATTTCACAATTTTTATATAATTTATCCACCAAAAATTAAAAATAATTATATGATCACATGAGACATTGTATAAAAATTAAATCAAAGCACCTGGTCTGTCATATTCAATGAAACGTGCATGAAAGTAGGATTGCTGCCTATATATATATATATATATAAAGAAATACAGTCTTAAAGTGTGCTATATTTATGGGATAAGGTGCTCAATATCAGAGATAGAGCGTGTGTAAATATAAAAGTGAACATAGAAGTCAACACTTAGAGGCGACAGTCTGTTTCATGCTAGATGCAAACGTCAAGCCTGACGATTGCATCTAGCATGAAACAGACTGTAGCCTCTAAGTGTTGACTTCTATGTTCACTTTTATATATATATATATATATATATATATATATATATATATATATATATATTGTGTTGCTATAGCAAACTGAAATAGACTTGGTAAATATCTTTATTTGCTGCATAAATAGTTTGTTTTTTACTTATTCTTCAAATTTGTTCGCGTCCGTGTTTTTTGTGTGTTTATTGTGTTGTTGAATTAAATAATATAAGAAATCATGAAACGAAAACTATGATATTGACTTGTTTGTTTACGGCTTACCAAACATTGGCGGGTTATTTAAAGTAAGAAAATATCTTTTTAGATTGTGATAATTTTGAAAGGAGATAATGATTTACTGACTGAAGTCCTAGTAATTAACACATAGCTGGTGGATGAGTAGGTAATTTTATACCTTTCCCAAGATTATACATCTTGACCTGACTGGAAATGAAAGCGGGCTATCCAATTTTCAATTCCGAGCCGTTATAGCACAAGCCACACATCCAGTCTTACAGTAAGGGATATTCAATAGCGGTCACCCATCTAGATACTAACCAGGCTCGACGTTGCTTAACTTCGGTGTTCGTACGAGTATCGATATTCCGACCTAATATGGCCGTAAGTATCATATAATTGGTATATATCTATATCATTGTTATATGTTGAGGAGACTCATTTACATATGACGTCACAAAGACTATAAATAGCTACGGCTATTACCCATGAGGCAGTTGAGTGCATACTACTTCCATCGAGTAGGTAACACAACACACCAATTGTTATATATTATTGTTATATATTTAATAAAAATTGAACCCTTCTGTATTGGAAATACTTTGCGTTATCCTATGAAAAACATACCAGATTATTAAAGGTTGCATTGGTCGAATGGTATGGATAAAAATATCTGGCAATGTTATTTTTTTTATTCTAATAAAGGTCTGCAAACATACATATCTCTGTGTGTACGTTACATGTTTATATTTTTGGTGTGTGTTTTCTGATTCCATCGAGCACTGAATAAATTATTCTTACACATTTTCTGTCCGTTGATATGAAATGTAAACCGTTCGTCTCTACTGTTTGTCATAAAACAATCACGAACTTTGTCCTAATTTAAACACACGAGAAAACCATTGTCTCATTATTCAAAGCAAGGATGACATACACGGAAAATTGGAGAAGTTTTAGCGCTAATGGCTTTTGGCATCTGTTCAAAGACGCCATGTTTGTCCATTGCTTTTATACCGTCCAATTTACTAATGTTTCGTTTCATCTCGATTTTGCTAACACCAACAATAAATGAAAATCGAAGGAATCACAGAGAATTCTACTAAAACAACCACAAACTGTTATCGATCCGGGAAACAATTTTACATCAGCTTGAAATCGAAAGAAACATGTAGATAAATTGAGACAGTCTTTATGCATCATTATTGAACATCACGTCACGGGCTGAATTTAGTTTCGAAGAAGAGACGAAGAAACACTAAATAAAACGAGGAACTAAATAGAAACGAGCTACGGCAAATATTACAGTTTGAATTAATTGATTTAATAGCAATTTAATATCGTATAATTGGCACAGTTTATTTTATTTCTACTAAATTACAGTTTGAAATTTGTTTATCCCCCTGTCGTACTCAATGTGTTTATGATATTTATATAGACACTATCCCTGACATTGAGCTGTGCGCACTTTAACCCATAAATATAGCATAACTTTAAACTATATTGTTCATATATATATATATATATATATATATATATATATATATATATATATATATATATATATATATGGAGTTATATAATATCGACAAGTTATGTCTATTAATTTAAAAAAATACATTGACAGACAGAACTTGATATTATTTAACTAAACATGTTTGAAAGAATCTTTGCTGCTGAAATACACCTTATATATATATTTATATATATTGTTTATACGTTATTTTATAGATACAAATGTTTAGGTAAATGTAATAAACAGCATTAATATCATTTACCTGCCTAAATATCCGAGAAATCTCAAAGAGAATATGTGTTCTCCGACTGGAATCTAACCTGTATCACACACAGAACAGGAAATATATTAAATAATTGTCGGACTTTGTCAATTTTATAATATATGATATCATTTGTTTACGTTAAGATACGCTTCGAGGAGATGTGAGTGTTCGAGAAAATCATGCAAAGTTTGTAGTTTAACAACAGTAATTTAACCTTGCTTACTAGACGCTTTTTCTGTAGCTAAATGATATAGCACGTCAGGCTATATGAGGGATCTGTCTAGGATACAAGTTCGATTCCTGTCGGAGGACACTTATTTTCTTTGAGATTTGTCGGACATTCAGGCCGGTAAATGTTGTTAATACTGTTTATTATAAACAGAGCATTTACTTAAATATTTGTACCTATAAAAATAACGTATAAATAAAAATATATTAAAATAATTGTCAGACTTAGTCCCTTTCATAATATATATATATATATATATATATATATATATATATATGTATATATATATATATATATTATTACAAACCGTGATCTAAATTTATTCGAAAAACAACACTAAAGTTTATATTTTAGAAGTACTCTAAATGAGGAGCCAGTACTTTCAGAAAGCGGGAAAAGAAAGAAGAAATAAAGTGAAATTAACAGATCTTGATCAAAGATTATTTATTCTGTGTAAAATACACTTTCTCCTTCTTGGTCACGTAATAGATTGATGATTTGACCGGATACTATCCAAACTTTAAAGCCACCTTGAAGTCTCTGAGATAGGGAAGAAAAAAGAAAAGGGCATGTGACCTCTTTTCGCCCGCACATTTAAAAACTCATATTTGGAAGTTATGAGTCACATGTCAAATTCGTGGCGCGAAAATAAAGACCTCCACCAAGTCACTCCCTCTTCACAATTCAAACTGAATGGACGTCCAGCTAAATTTGGTATGATCTGTAAATTTAGATGTGCGGAATTGATAGAAATCTATTAAGGTTTCTGAGTTAAAAATATTTAGTAAAATTTTGATTCAAAGAAATCATAATCCCGCATGTTAAAAGAATCAGATACAACAAAAAGATAGATATATTACCCTGAGAGACAAGAAAAAGAACGTATTCTTAACTCAATCCCTAGACAAGACGAAAAAGAAAAAGAAAGGAAGGAAATAAATCCATTTCATAGATAAAAATCTACCCAGCAAGAAGAAGAGAAAAGAATAAAGATAAAAGATGAAAAGAAACATAAAAGAAAAGAGAAATATATAACAAACGCTAAAAGAAAATAAAGATAAAAAGAAAAAGATAGATTTTTTCAAAGAACACATGAGATCTTTATTACTATTGCTTGTTTTATCTTTCCTCATTTTGCCTTTTTGTCATTTGTGATTTCATGCATGTTTGGCACAATGTCGTTTGTCAATATAATTTTACCTTTCGTAAAAGATAAGTTCCCCCTTCACATTGTTTTGTCCCATAATATTTATTCCTGTCTGTTTTGTTTTGCCCTGTCTTTCATCTTTTAATATGGCCCAATATATTTAATTTCCATTTGTGTATATTAGTAATAAAATGTTTATTTCTTATCCCTATATCTTTGTCGTCTGTTTGTCACCTACCGTGTTTGTTCATTAATTGATTCCATTTAGCTCGGCCGTGTTTGATCAATCAGATGACCATTGGTTACTTTGCCGCCCACAACTACCATAACAATAAAAGAGGGTGGGTACGTAAATATATATATATATATATATATATATATATATACAAAGACACACAGACACACACACACA
>OZ038505.1:85049494-85051994 GCA_964036315.1 Acanthosepion esculentum | reverse complement strand
CAGTCAAGCTCTGAACTTCTCAATCTCACACGCAAGTGGTTACCCTGTGATCCCGAAGGATACGCTTCTCTTCTGGGTCTCTCTTTCACCTCTATTTCTAACTCGTGTCGTACTATGCAGCTCTGTCCTCTTGCTTACACTGATCATGCGGCAGGGTTAGTAAACATCGCTTTCCACTCCCATAACAACTAAGAACATCCTACCAATATAATCCCATTCATCTTGTATCCTTTCGTCAATCACCGTTAAACCCAGGTTTTTTCTATCTCACTTTCACCCTCCGTAATCTCCCGCGCACTAGTGTCATTCCCCCCTTGCTCAGGGGGAGATGATTAAAAACAAATGATAATTAATTCCCTCGACTGGGACGAGAAAATTACAGATGGCTTTCTCAAGTCGGAAAGAAAAGAAAATCATGCAAAACTATAATTAAAAAAGGAAGGAAAATCATTAATTTGAAGCAACAAAAAAAAAATGTCGATTTGAAAAAAAAATATTTAGGGGAAATGAGATTATTTTCCAAAGTCTGTGATCATTAACATTTACCGACAAACTGGATCGACGCTTGTTGATATTATCTTAAACACTTTAACAGAAATATTGTTTATCCATATTGTTTATCCATATTGTTTATCCATATAAAATGTCTAAATATACATACATAATATATATATATATATATATATGGAGAGAGAGAGAGAGAGAGAGGAAGAGAGAGCGAGATTGGCTGAAAGAGACACAGACAGACCGTTTCATGCCTGAAGCCGTTTTCCCTGATATTTTTTAATGTTTATGTACAAAAGGTTTTCTACTGTAAACACACCAAACTGAAAATATATATATATATATATATATATATATATATATATATATATATATATATATATATATATATATATATATATATATATACACCTTGTGAGCCAGAACCTACCCATCAAGTTTTCACCGAACAAATCTTCACGGTACAACTGGATTTTGCTCTAATTAATGTATTGGCCACTTTTCCGTTTTTACTTAATTTACTCTGTCGGTGTTTGTTTTTTCGTTTGACTAGCCATTTAGTCTTTAGTCGTTTCTTTTTTTACCCATTTTTGCTCTGATATCGGTTTGTTCAAACCTATCTTTATTTACCAATTTTATTATCCGTTTTTTTTTCACAACGCCAGAGTATAGGTATTAAAATTATATATATATATATATATATATATATATATATATATATATATATATATATATATATATATATGTAAACACCCACACATATATGCATACATACATATCTAATATAAGCATACGTGATATATATATATATATATATATATATATATATATGAATATAGTTTTAATGTGTGCTATATAAAAAAGGGCTCAAAGATAAAGTGCTCATTATCATAGATAGAGCGTATATAATTATACATCATCTCTGAAATGGACCCTCACAAATCATGTGGACCTGATTGCATCCCAGCAATAGGCCGTAAGAAATATGATCTTGAACTAGCTCTTCTCTCAAAATCTACATTAAATACCCAGGTGATTATTGCTTTCCGGATTGTTGGAAATTCCAGAATTTAGCTGAACCACCTGATTCTTTGACCTATCAGCCTATTAGGTTGAT
Organism: Acanthosepion esculentum; assembly: GCA_964036315.1. Classification (NCBI taxonomy): domain Eukaryota; kingdom Metazoa; phylum Mollusca; class Cephalopoda; order Sepiida; family Sepiidae; genus Acanthosepion; species Acanthosepion esculentum. The sequence goes on along the minus strand of OZ038505.1, from coordinate 85,050,373 downwards.
ATCTCTATTTGGCAAATTACCAGAGATTAAGATTTAACGTTGGCTTCGTTATATTCGCATACGCACAAATACACTTATTAGTAAAACTTGTAGCAGTAAACAATTATTATCTCAAAACAAGAATTCTTACAATCTAAAAATAATTTCTGGCTTTAAATAACCTGCAATTTGTTGATAAGCTGTAGATAAAAACTCAATAAAATTGTTGTTTATCGTACCATGCTGTTTTGAAAATCTCAGTTTAATTTAATTCAATTTAGTATCTCAACTCTCAGGGTTTTTGTTCCTTCCGCTCTGGCCAGGTATTGAACTCACAACATTTTGGGTCAAGTTACTTTATGTATTACTCAACAAACGCTTTTATCCACTGGGTCATGTCACCCCAATGACGTAGGTTTAGAACAGTCTACCCGCCACACCGTGGATTAAAAAGTTCAGTTCACAATTCCACCATATTACGAAGGTCCGAGCGTATAATGGCCGAAATGTCGTGAATATGGCAATAGTCTGAGCGATGTAAACAGTGTTAATATATAAATGGATACTAATGTCAAAACCCGTCGGTGACAGTCTGATTCATGCCTGATATTAATCATCAGGATATGAGAATTGTGTATTTATATGTGCAGTTTAATGGTGCACTATCTCTACCAAGGTATGTTGTATTATCCTAACGGTTATAGGCAATTGGCCAAGTGGTTAAAACGTTCGCATTCTGACCTTGACACCCGGTTTCGAATCTCACCACGGTCGATTTATTATGATTTATTATAACTTCCTGGTGTTACTGGATTGGAAATGCATGAAAAAAATACCAAGGGATGACTCAAGGCTTGTGAGTGAAATTGGGTAAATTGAGCCCTTGGATTGCTAGCACGA
>OZ038505.1:84966994-85044494 GCA_964036315.1 Acanthosepion esculentum | reverse complement strand
CCTGTTTGGAATATGGAGAAGGTGCAATCGCTTTTTGTCCTAAATTATATACGCATGCACACGCCGTACTTTGAAATGTATCACTGCCATCACATTACTTATATGAGGAACCGCTTTCAGTATTTACAACCTTACAGTAATGTAAATTAGTAAAAATCTAAGATGAGTTGATGATGCCCTTGTATGAGGGTGAGATTAACAGAAAAATAGGTTGGGAAAAAGAAGGTTATATTACGAGATTATTTTTCTCCAGCCTTTCTAGTCCCCATATGATCAACACTTTAATATGACAGAATTCTGATTAATACTAATATACCGATAAGCTATAGTTTTAAATAGTCCCCCCCACTTTCCACTTAGGATACAATCTCTTCCCTGTCAGCAGGTTTTCGTAGCGCCAAATTGAGTGGATTTCGATCATGGCTTTAGGCATTCGGATGGCTAGCCACACTGATGAGCTGTGATACAGCGAAACAGTCTGTCTGCGAATAACACATATATACGCCCCCGAAAAAAATAAATTTCGGTCGAGCACATTAGAAGGAAACGCGCGAATTTGTAATCAGAGATTGCTACTACTTGAATTTCTATGACTTCTATATATCATCCAAAACGTATAAACGGATTTGTCATTTTTACTATATATATATATATATATATATATATATATATATATATAGTAAAAATAACAAATCCGTTGGTATATAATCCATGTGGATCCTAGTTATATGAAATATTAAAACTAATCCTCAAGCAGATCTCAATATATTTATTATTACAGAGCAAATAATCTTTCCCCTACCCCAATATTTCCCCTACCCCTATATTTCCCCTACCCCAATATTTCCCCTACTCCAATATTTCCCCTACTCCAATATTTCCCCAACTCTCTTTCCATTATTCTATTACATCATTTTATCTATATTTTCTAAAGTTATTTTTGAACACCTTTTTATTCCTATTTTAATTTTAATTTAATATTTCATCCTTCATATAAGCCCAAATTAATTTCATCAGGTTAATATTCGGGTTTAATTTTATAAAACTTCTTGCTTTAAGACAAATTCCTTCCACACTCCACTGACCCATGCTTCGTGTCTTTCGTCTGACGGAAACATTGAAATGAATAAATTCTGTATTAGTTTTTCGGCTGTTTTTTTTTTCTTCTTCGTTTTTAGGTTTCACAGTTAAATTTCTATTTCTGACAAGGACTCAGTCCACACAGGGGTTGATAAATCAGACGAGAGATATCTTCGTCTGCCGAAATAGGCTATTCTACATATGAGATAATATTGGACTTTATTGTTCATTAATTATATATATATATATATATATATATATATATATATATATATATATATATATATATATATATAGATAGATAGATAGATAGATAGATAGATCTTCATTCAAGCACGTTTCATTAAATAATATAGATTTATTGCCAATTTATTTATTTATTTTTTCTACTTCGTTAAGTAACTTCTAGATGTTAAATGTTAAGACGAAATACATCAACGAAAGAACCGTCGTTATGCTAATACAAGTATCCATACCAGCCATTGTCCCAAGCGGCTTCGGCCACTTCGTCATTTTCAAAGGGATTTTATTTTGGTGTTAGTTTTTGGTGCTTGGATTGTGTAAGATGTATTTTTTGTGTGGTTTTGAATACTAGTAGGAGAGATTATAAAAGGCCTCGTGTATTGGACATCGCTGTAATTCGAGTGAACTTCTTTTATGTTTAAAAGTCTTTCATCACGCCGCTTCCATTTTTGAGGGTAGGAGAGAGATGTTTAATTTATATATATATATATATATATATATATATATATATATATATATATATATATATATATATATATATATATATATATATACGATGTGAAATGAGAACGAAAGTAGCATAAATTCTAATGTTCACCACATTATTCCAAAAGAGATAGTAGAGAGATAATTATTTATCATAATTTTATCATATAGACAAAAACAGTTTAATCACTACAAAGATGCAACTTCGTTTCGTATATATATATATATATATATATATATATATATATATATATATATATATATATATATATATATAAACAGATGTTGTTAAATATAACAGACAATGAATGTCTATTATGTTTGATCATGAGCCATACACAACTTCGTATGGTTGTTTTAATTCCGGGTTAAACTAAAAACAAAAATTGTCCACCATTTGGATATTTTTATTAAGCTGGCCCTTGATCTTAGCTTTCGGCTCACATGAGCCATCTTCAGATTGGTTATATGGACATTTAAACAAAGATATTCATCATCAAATACGATATTCTCTTACGTGGGCATAGAAAATTCCTATCTGACGATAACGGTCGCGGAATAGCAGACACATGTCGTAAATTCAGAATGCGCTTCTATGACGTCGTACCACTTGTGAGACCGAAATATTAACAACATAACCATATGCAATTTAATGTCCTGCGACTAGTTTGAGTTGTAATTTTATTGAGTGTGGGTTGTTTGTGTGTATTAATTGTAGTAATTTTATGTATATGTATAAATATATACATATGTGTTGTGTATGTATATGTGCGTTAGTATATTATTGAAATTCATTATCGAAAGACCTGACAATAATTTATATATGATGTTGGATTTCAGCAACAAGGAAATTTGATTGCAAAAAACTGATCTTCATTTTTATGTATTCATCGTTTTTTAAGCGCCGTGTATATGATAATATTCTGGGTCTTTTGAAATGGATAAATAATATACCTCACATAATCTTCAAAAACATTCAGTTCGTTTGATAGAAATACTGTTCGCTTTTATTTTGTGGTATCTGTATTTTTTAGCCAACATCCATGATGTGTTTACAGATGTACGAGACACATTTTGAATGCTATCAAAACACACTGACATTTTGTGTTCTATTTCATTCTTATTTTTTCGGCAATGCAACAGAACCGAGATATTCCAGTGCATTCAATTATTAGATAGAGAAGAATCATCAAACTACATTAGTTTGCATATGGCTGTATAGCATTGAGGTGTCGTCAAAAGTTCAAGGTACGATTTTTTGAAAAGATATGTATGAAGATAATTAGATCCTAAAACTTACTGAAAAGATCTCCACTAAAACCAGATCAGCCAGTTATATGCCATGAGTGATAAACGCTTAGGCGATCATGTCTCTTTCGCGAGACAGATTTTTCGCGCATTAGGTAGCCATTTTTTCTGCGGTAGACTATATGCCATCCAAGGTCTCTCCTGCTATTTACCGATAGCTGTGTGGAGAAGAGCATTCAAAACTTTCCCAAGTGTATTAGCACGTAAGTTAATGTAATGGATTCAACTGGAATTCGAACAGGTTCCAAAATAAAGTCTGAGGATTAAAACATTTGGTCAGATTCTGGAAGTAGTCCAGGCCACGAAATTTACAGTGATTTTCATTCTCTCACTCACTCTCTTTCTCTGTATATATATATATATATATATATATATATATATATATATATATATATATATATATATATATATGTATATATATATATATATATATATATATATGTGTGTGTGTGTGTGTGTGTGTGTGTACATGCGTGCGTTCGTGTGTGTGTAGGAAATTTCATGGCAAAGTGTAATGTAATTTTCATGAGGAACATTTCCTCATTTAGGAATTCATCTGACGAAATTCTATTTGAGTAAAAGCGCATGCGCACACAAAGGGGGGCGCTGAAAATTTTAACTTTTAAATTGAAATGTTATATATATATATATATATATATATATATATATATATATACGTAAAATTTTAAATTAAATTTACAATTAATATATATCAGAAAATAACATCATATATATATATATGTAAAATTTTAAATAAAATTTACAATTAATATATATCAGAAGATAACATCATATATATATATATGTGTGAAATTTTAAATAAAATTTATAATTAATAGATATCTGAAAATAACATATATATATATATATATATATATATATATATATATATATGAATTTCTTGTGGGCCCGCCGTCCTTCAGGACTAAATTTCTTATATTGGTGCGGTTACACATGCGTACGAACGCTGTTTTTTTTATTAAATTTTCGCTGTGGTTCTTATATATTTCACCATTCCTGACAGAACTTCTATTATCACAATGTGCGATATCTAATAACCAAAACTGAAAAGGAAAATAATCTAAATGAAATTGGCTAGATTAAAAAATATATTAAAATTTAAACTTCCCAGCATCCTTTGTTCGTGCGCATGTTTAGTCGAACCAACATAAGAAAATTTAGTCCGATGAAGTCCTGAAGGACGAACTTTGTCTACTATGTCATACATTTTCCCCAGTTTATATATATATATTGTTGTGGATTCCGGGATGTAATCCGGTATCAAATAATAACAAACGCCAAGAATGAATATAGGAAATAAATGTATTAACGTAATAATACAAACTGGTAATACAGGTTAGTAGTTCCAGGAATGCGGGATGAGTTGACAAATATATATAAAGTCTTTGATATCGACGTATCGCTGTATGACTTCTTACTGATTCTAAGAGCTCGTGACTGTGACTCTTGCCGCTACGTTATTCTACCGACCGACTCAACGTTCCACTACTACTATTACTACTTGAGTGTTCGGGTATTCACTGGCAGTAGTATATGTATACCCTGGGTGAGTCCATTTGTGTAAAAAGGGGAGACCCATCAACACCCCCCTCCTTAGATCCCTTTTGGGAGGGGGAGTTAGTATTTTTTCTATGGTCGATAATCAGAGGTCGGTAAATTTTCTCTTCCTGTTTGACCTTCTAATTTCTGTGTCTTCCTGAGGTTTTTGAATGTCATTTTGCATTTGGTCAATATGTCTTCTGTGGGTAAACTTTTCGCCTTGTACTGTGTACATCATATTTCCTAGTCTGTTAATTATTGTACCAGGTTCGAATGATCTATTGAGTAATATAGTTGTATGCCGGTTTTTGTTCTTGTTCGGCAATAACTTATCAAACACAGACCGTATTCTGCGGGCAAACGGCACGTTTCGCTTCTTTTTTACTGCTGGTTGGACATTTTCTTTTAATTCAATTCTTGCGGCAAACTTGTTACCTCGTTCTAAACCGCTCGAAAAAAATTTATGTAACTCTTCCTTTAACTTTGTCGCTTCTGATGGGTTGCTCTTTATCTTTTTACAAAAAGAACTGATAAATCCCATATTACACGGTAAATCCCATACGTTGAACTTCTGTATCCAGTCTGTGCCCACCAGATTTTCTGTATCTTTCCTTACGAATATCTTGAGTTTTTTTTTGTTTATCCGTGGAATTTCACATTTAAGATCACTTCCCCTTCGAATTTTATACGCCTCCCTGTCACTGACTTAGCAATTTTCTGCGTATGTATCATGGTCAGTCTATTAAGCTTTCTCCATGTCTTGATGTTAATTATCGTTAGATCCAAACCTGTGTCTAGTTGTAATTTTATCTTTTTATTTAAAATTTCAAGCTCCACGTATTTTCTTATGTTAATATTATCTTCGTCATGCATTCTAGTAGCTCTTATCTTACTAGTAAATTTTCAGTTCCTACATTGGGATGCCCTGTGACCCATTTTTCCACACTCTAGACATGTTTTATATTTAAAACGACAATCCTTATTCCAGTGTAGTCCTCCACATCGATAACATGTAGATGAGGGGAGCTTATATTTGCTTTGATTTTTGTCATAATTTGTCCTATACGTTGTACTTTTTCTATTATTATATAATTTTTGTTTTCTTTCCGGTGAGGGTGAAAATCTTTTTTTATTATTATATAATTTTTGTTTTCTTTCCAGGGAGGGTGAAAAACGTAAACTTTTGTTCAACTTACGTATATATGCTACCCCTCATTCCTCGATAACCTCCGAGTCATTCTTTAAACTTAGGAATTTTTGGCAGTCTTTTGATAATTTTTGTAGTGTTAATCCAGGCTCATTTTGCAGGTTTGAAAGCATTCTTTTGCACATTTCACTATCCTTTTACAAAAATAAGAGACTTGAAATTGTCCGGAGTTAATTCTGCCAACTTGAAGTCGTCACAATGTTTGTTCACGACTGCGACGAACGTGGAGTAGTCCTCCTTTTCGTCCTTTACGAGGTTAAGACATTTCCAACTTTTGTGAAATAGTGACGTCTTTGGACTGAAAAGCTCTGTAAGGCATGTAACTGCTTCGTCAATCGTTAACTCATTTGTCTTTTTTGGCAAGATGTAATGCACAAATTTTGTGTATTCTTCTGTTCTTAATTTTCTGAGTAACAGACGTAGCTACTTTGCTTCTGTCCAGTTTTGACAATCGATGTCTTCATGACGTAAATAGTCCCCGATATTTTTATCCTCTTCTAGGGAGTAATTGAATGTTTCTATCGTATTCCACACTGCGTCTTGGGAAAAACTCGCCTCATTTTCGATATTTTGTTGTTTGTTACCCGCTACCTTCTATATTAGTTCCTGGAGTTGCATTTTTTTTTCTTCTTTTTGCCTTTGTCTTTCTTGATTTTCCATCTGTGTTTGTAGTAATTGATTTTGCCACATCTCTTCCATTCTTTCTTGGAATTGGAATTGTTGTTCATTTTGTCTTTCTTGTAGTTGTAATTTCTGTTCATTTTGGTATTTTACAAATTCTACTAAAATACTTTTAAAATCCTCCATGATAAGAGTTTTACGAAAAACTCGATTTTCCGTATTTTAATAATCGTAAATCTTTGTCGACAAATTGTTGTGGATACTGGTAAAAAACGGCAATTTTTTCTTTTGAGTCTCCGAGAAGTGCAAATTCTTGTCGGCCAAGCTGATGTGGTGAGAAGAGAGAATTTTTTTCTTTCCGTCTAGGTCCCAATTTCTCGTCACCAAATTGTTGTGGTTGGCAAGGGGAGAATTTTTCTTTTTTCTTTCCCGTGTGATTTCGAATTTTCCTTCTTCCCGTGTCAGTTCGATATCTTCGTCGCCAAGTTTGTTGTGGAGAACGAGGGAGAATTTTGTTTCGTTTCCCTTCCGTGTGAGTTCGATATCCTCGTCGCCCAGTTGTTGTGGACAACGAGAGAAAATAGTTTTTTTTCCTTCCCGTGTGAGTTCGATATCCTCGTCGCCAAGTTCTTGTGGATTCCGGGATAAAATCCGGTATCAAATAATAACAAACGCCAAGAACGAATATAGCAAATAATTGTATTAACGTAATAATACAAACTGGTAATACAGGTTAGTAGTTCCAGGAATGCGGGGTTAGTTGACAAATATATATAAAGTCTTTGGTATCGACGTAACACTGAGTAAGTGCCCGTGACTGTGACTCTTGCCGCTACGTTATTCTACTCGACCGACTCAACGTTCCACTAGTACTACTACTACTTGACTGTTCGGATATTCACTGGCAGTAGTATATGCATACCCTGGGTGAGTCCATTTGTGTAAAAAGAGGAGACCTCCTCAACATATATATATATATATATATATATATATATATATATATATATATATATATATATATGCATCTAAACATTTATACATTTGTGTATGTGTTTGTGTGTATGCGTGTGTGAGAGAGTGAGAGAGTGAGAGAAACATCCGTGGTTGTGCATTGCTTCAGAAGGACAAACATGTCTTTAAGATCCACTTGAGCGTTCATATATATATATATATATATATATATATATATATATATATATATATATATATATATATATATATATATATTGGTATAGATATATAGTGACACGCTTGTAATTACTATATCTTTACATGTTTGAATTTATCATTTTGAATAATTTTCTTATCATTTTCCGCATAAAATGACATTTGTGTTTGTTAAGCGATGCAGAAATGGTCAGACCAAATTGTTTTCTTCGATTAAAACTTTATTTATGCATTCATTTTTGTCATTTTTCTATTGTTTTTGTCTATTTTCTCTCGTAATGTTTTAACTTAAACAAATGTTTGTTTCTCTCTTAATGAAATTAGAAGAATGAATTGTTACGCACAAAGTGGGAAATGTTTTTTTGTTGTTAAAACTTAATTATTCCAAATGAAAGTATTTATATACAGTAAGATATGTTATTTACCCTTTAGAAACAACAGTCGTATTTTTCTCACAAGATGTTTTGGTATAGAGAAACAGTTTGAATTCACCTGAATATGTAATTTTTAAAATTGAATGAATTTTTCAAACTGATATTATCCTCTCTCTCATTCTTCTATCTCTCTCTTATATATATATATATATATATATATATATATATATATATATATATATATATATATATATATATATATATATATACATATACATATATATATATATATATATAAATATATATATATATATATATATATATATATATAGAGAGAGAGAGAGAGAGAGAGAGAGAGATATTCAAACTTTATTATTTTGTTACTCATTTAAAATAGACGCCCATTTTTTTAAATTTTTGTTTTAAACAGATTATATGACGTTCAACATTCTGTGCATTCCAGTAGTTTGTAAGGAGGAAATGTGCTTCCTTTAAACAGAGCTATGATGCTGTACGTGACCGAACCGTAAAGCTAACCAGATCAAACCTTGGTTTCCGATATAAAGTGGGGACGCAGGATCGATCTCTCCTGGAGAGCACATATTTTTTTATTAACAGTCATAAGAACATTATGCACACTGTTTAAAACAAAAACAACAAATGGAACGCCTATAATTATGTTTGGAGTAATAAAAATCCCAGTTTAAATGCTCCCCCATACATATATATATATATATATATGTGTGTGTGTGTGTGTGTGTGTGTGTGTGTGTGTGTGTATGTGTGTGTGTGTGTTGTGTATTTAGGCAGCATTTTTCATTAATGCATGTTGTATCTCCAACGAATTAAATAATATTTATGTTGGTCACACCACAAATTCGCTTTCACGACGCTTGACACTACATTTGAATGATAACTCTAACATTTTTAGGCATCTAAAACAACATGCCTGGCCGCGTACACAATTCCGGAAAATCCTTGTTGAAATTACACGTATGCTTAAACATGAAAACAATAAACAATAACTAAATTTTTTAAAACTATTTACATAAAACAGTTGAAACCTAACACGAACAAAATTAGCTATGAAATCTACACAAATAATCTTAAATGCCTATAATTGGGAACAGAAGCCATTGCTTTATACCAACGGCTTCTAATACTTAATAATTCTCGTGAGGTCATGTGTTACGTCATGAGGTGCCGTGCGATTTTCGCTTCCAGCGTCTTATATGTACGAGTTTGTCATTGCTTGGAAATCCTCCATGTAAACAGAAACATACTATCATCACTGTTTTGTCCGTGTATTGCATACTATACTGTAATGTAATTGTCATCATTGAAAATGGCTTAAGTAGCCGAAAGCTTAGATAGGATTAAAAAATATGTATCAATATTGTAATTTTTTTCTTCGTTTAATGGTAATGTTATTAAGCTTATCAGACGATATGATTAGAATTTATATAAAATAAATGGACAACACTTGTCTATATTATTTATATATATATATATATATATATATATATATATATATATATATATATATATATATATATATATATATATATATTGTAACATTGGACGTCGCAGTAAATGGACGTGATTTTTCACTGCTCAAAGAAAATGATATCTTATTTTTTTAAAAGTGCTCATTATTTAATTATCTATTTTTCTTATATTTTCCTTCTAATTATGTTATCACTTTATTATATAATAATGCATTTAATATGCAATTATCAAAATACATTTTTTTTTTAAGATAAGTCAAGGTATAGATCGGTTGTTTTATTTTTCAAAATAAGTGCTAGTTAATTATTTGTAGCCATTTCATGGTGTTGGTTATTACCTTTATTTAATTCATGGTTTATTATTGACTGTATCTCGGCATGAAACAAAATGTTGCCGATGGTTGGTGACCTCAAAGTCTACTTTAATATTTACATACGCTCTATTCATGACCTTTTGCACTTTAACCCATAAATATATTATAATTTAAAACTATATTTTTATTACTTCAATGTGTCAACCGGAACCTTTTCGAATCAATCCGAGGGCTCCAAATACAACTGGAATTATGGCTTCTGTTCCCAATTATAGGCATTTAAGATTATTTGTGTAGATTTCATAGCTAATTTTGTTCGTGTTAGGTTTCAACTGTTTTATGTAAATAGTTTTAAAAAATTTAGTTATTGTTTATTGTACCACATTTCTGAGATTTCTGTTTGAAGATTTGTGTATTTTGACTTCTTCTTCTTCTTCTTCTTCTTCTTCTTCTTCTTCTTCTTCTACCTCTTCTTCTCATCCTCCTCCTCCTTTTGTTGTTGTTGTTGTTGTGATTCTTCTTCTTCTTCTTCTTCTTCTTCTTCTTCTTCTTCTTCTTCTTCTTCTTCTTCTTCTTCTCCTCCTTTTGTTGTTGTTGTTGTTGTTGTTGTGATTCTTCTTCTTCTTCTTCTTCTTCTTCTTTCTTCTTCTTCTTCTTCTTCTTCTTCTTCTTCTTCTTCTTCTTCTTCTTCTTCTTCTTCTTCTTCTTCTTCTTCTTCTATACGCCGTGCCTATTCAGAATGTTAGTAATCCTGGCTTTCCACAGGTACCTACCATTTGTAGTTCTTACTAAAACTTGTCTTTTCTTTATCGCACCCAGTTCCTATTTTGTCACCCATTTGTAAAATCACGTTGGTTATGTTTCTCGCTGATTCCCTCTGTGCCTTTTGTCTTGTGAGTGTCCGAATCAATAAGTCTTCTTTCCTCATATTTGTGCTCTGGAAATGTTAATTATCGCTTTCTGATTCTAAGTAGAAGCGACTATTCTCTTAAAAAGTTACCGTTAGTCACATGTTCAGTCCATTAGGTTTACAGCTTCCCACCCAACCCCCTTCATGTGTGAATAGATTGTTCATCATTCACTGGCATATAAGAGGAGGGATAACTGTTAAGCACTTTTTTATTTGTTTCTACCTAAATTTCTCTGCTTCTTACTACTTTGCTTAGCTTTTGGATGATGGCATCTTTCGCAATTTTAATACGTCTTCGGATTTCGGTGTCATGTTTTTTTCCCTTTGTTAGACTATGTTCCAGATTTTCCAATTTTCATACTTGTCTGATTTCGATATCTCTAATCCGTATCCCTTTTGTTAATCTTCTTCTTCTTCTTATTATTATTATTATTAATAATAATAATAATAATAATAATAATAATAATAATAATAATAATAATAATAATAATATTATTATTATTATTATTATTATTATTATTATTATTAGTGTATGTTATGTTTCCTGCTTTGTATCCTGTAGAGCCGGATCCAAACTGTGGTCCGGGACACTGTTAGTAAAATTGCCCATTCCTTTTCTCACGGGACTCAGAGCTCCGATTATTCTTTGTAAAGTCTCAGTCTTCATTCTCCACATCCTGTTAATCTTGATCTGCAGGTCCTTGTATTTGAACAATATCTCGATAATTTTCATGGAGGGGTTTCTCTCAGTTGGTACTGCTATAAGTGTATAAGCATACAATTCCTGATTTTCTTCTTCTTCTTCTTCTTATTATTATTATTATTATTATTATTATTATTATTATTATTATTATTATTATTATTATTATTTGTACTTTTCCGAATTATTTTCACTGGAAATCAAGTTCCTTCACTAGCGAAGGACTTTTTTCACCCCTACTCTTGCCAATTTTATTAATTGTAGTTTTATTTCAGTTTTGTTCTGTCAATTCTTACACTGTCAGTTCTTATAAAACTATTCTGGTCTATTCCTTGTATGTCAATAAAGATTCGCATAATCAACAACTTGAATGTCTCTAATATTCTTTATAAGAGTCAGGTCAAATCTAAAATGGGAATCATTGTCATATGAGGGTAAGAACTACCCAATGGACACCTTTCAGTCTTGAGTTCGGAAGCGTTTACCTGGTCTTCTTGGTGTGGGGGGATTATTCTCCACTTTGAAAGATTTTCCCCACAGAGGAAAGTTTGCTAAACTCTCTCAGCAATATCCCTATTCTCATGGATAATGTTCGAACGAGCAACATTCCCAATGTCACTAGTAAACATCTTCCCAGCTAAGACCAACCATGCTACATTACACAGGTTCAAAACACCTTCATTTCCCTCGTATTCCATTGGTTGTGAGGAATTACACTCTGAAAGTTTCATCCCAACGACGATTATTCTGAGGAACGGACTCCCGACTGATTTGATTACTTTATATTTTTATGGTTTACTAATATTTTTGGATTACGTAATGTCTAAACATATTTAGCATTATAAAAATAATCCTTTTTTATGCGTGTGAATATTGTATTGCCAATGTTTTACATCCTATTATTTAACCCATATCTTTCCCAAGTTTATTTTCGCTTAAATGAATGTAACGAGCCTGATCGGAATTCGAACTCAGATTTTCGATTTCTCATTCTGAAGCACTATATATTTCACCAATCGTATGTGCACTCCCCAGAGGATGCTTCCCCGATCACTTCTATCTTCAAGTCTATGGTTAGCTTCATAAACTCATAACCTACACGCTTTACTTCCTCTCTCTACGTTTTTCTAAAATTCTTATTCAGTAATCCTCTACCTTGAGTTGTTCTTGAGCCATATATTGAATGAAACGTAGTATTAAAACATTTCTTTTACGTAAGACAGATACATTCCCAGTTTCCCATATTATTTACTTTGTCGTCTAAAAGTTTTTCGTGGAGCTCAGAAGATTGTGAAGATTTACCGTTTTCAGTTATCTCCATTTTGCTTTGAACATTGTCGCATGTAATTCATTTTCAATTCTCTGTTATATTTAAAGAACAATTAGTTAGGACAGTTGGAGAAACAATTTAGCAAGATAGTTAAGATGATACATTTGACATAAAAGCAAGTTCCCAAAAGCGGATATTAATTATATGCCAATTAACTGAAAACATTTTAAACGGTGATTTTGCGTGTCACAGTTTTTAGTGCGCGTCTCGTTCCAAGAAAGCACTTTGGATTTCCAGTATATAGTGTCATAAAAAAAATGACCAGAACATTTTGAAAGTGTCATTATAGCTTCCTGATAATGTAGGAACGAAATTAAATAGAACTTTTTCTTAACAAGATCTAATGTATTTACAGGCCTTCATAGAAACAGTTGCACACCTTATCAAATTGTATGGCAGGTTGGAAACCTGTCAGGATAAGACCTAAGCATTAATCTTAACAAGATATTTTACAATATTACTTGGCTGGAAGCAAAAACAACGAATATCACTGTAGCTTGTCCTTAATGAGATTTCCAGTAAGTCGCAAGCGTAACTCCATTCGGCAGGGGGGAATTTCTCCACGATGCATTAAGCATGAATTCTGTGAATATTGGTTCAGAATGATTATGTTCTTCCCATTTGGATTCGAAGGGCTTCTGGAGAATTCTTGAACCAATGAGACCTGTCCAGCGAAGCCGTCTTACCTGCTGCTAAAACTGGTTTTATAGGTTTGGTACAATTATAGACGCGTATCTATGAATACCATCATCTACAGATATGTTTTACTTAGATGCCAGAATGGAATGCAGTTAGATCCGCGTTTCTCACGCAGATAAGCACCTACTGACGCAATAGAACAGATACACACGCACGGGCAGTAGCATATATATATATATATATATATATATATATATATATATATATATATATATATATATATAGAGAGAGAGAGAGAGAGAGAGAGAGAGAAAGAGATAGATAGATAGATAGATAGATAGATGTGAGTGTGTGTGTATGTGTTTAGGCAGCCATCCTTCTTTTGTGCACGTTTCATTAAATATAACAGACATGAGGCTTTGATATAGTTTTTTATACAATTCCTCATATAATCTTATAATTTGCTTTTCTTTTCGGGAGATAAATTATATAAAAATTGTCTAATTGTTCTTTTTTTCCGAGTGATTTTGACTATACATTTAGCCATTCTCAATGTTGAAGTATATTAACTGTTAACAAGAAATAGATTGTTGTATGTATGTATGTACATGCTTTTCATTTTCCGAACACGGTAAGATATTTTGTCCATGTTCATAGTTGATATTATTGAGTATTTTCTTTTTTATTAATAAGTCTTCCATTATTTTTAGCCTTATTTTGCATGTAGATGATGCTATTATATTTGTGTTATCAAAACATGAATGTTACGAATATTCAATGAAACATGCCTATATATATATATATATATATATATATATATATATATATATATATAGATAGATAGATAGATAGATAGATAATAAGAAAGATTAATATAAAATCATTATCATCAACATCAACCTCATAAACAAAAATATTATTGCATAGTGGATATTTAAATGACTCCTTCACAACATTTCAAAACTAGTAAAAAGCAAACGAATCCTTTGTATGGTATGTACAAGTTGATATGAGTGTGTATATAAATGAATGATTTTGTTGTTAAATATTTCTGTCAGGTCATTATGTATCATCGGTGAAGTGTGTTTCATTGTTTTTTTCGAGTGTGGCTGTAATGGTTAACAAGCTTGTCCCGCTAGATTAACTACGACTTAGTTGTGAATTCGATCTTTACTGGATGCATCACACATTTGGCCTTGTGCCACAACTAAACTATACTTAGTAGATTGCAATAGTCTAGTCGTTTACATTTACTTGCTTTTCTCGTTGATGTTTCTTAACATTTTTGCTCTTAAATATCCCACATTGTAATAATGAAAGTCTTCCAAGAAATGTAACACTGGAAGCATATTTGCTGTGTATTATCTAGCAATTAAATAGCTTTCTATATAATTTCGTCTTGCTAGATTGGATTGCTTTCTCTTTTAATGAAAAGAGTTATTTTTAATCAAAATTAATGTCAGACTCATTACAGTGAGCACTTAATGAATTGAGTGTGTCTGTGAAACCCAATCATCGGCCTAAAACCTCATCAGATCAAAACTTTCATATAGGATGTCATGGTTGGGGCCATATCAATGCAGAAATATTTAAACTACCATCTGTAAACAACGGCTTTCTAAGATCAGTGGTAAAAAAAGCATGTGAACAAATAAAGCCTGCGGGGCCTTGGCAAAGATCATCCAACTTTGAACATAGTGGACTAGCACTGCGAAGTCACGAACCAACTTCTTTTTTTTTTAAGCTTTTCAATAGCACGCAAGAGGTTGGACAAAATAAGTGGAACAGGTGCAAATTCCACTCTTATATTTCAAAGACCTATTATATTAAGAACTTTAACTAAAACTTCGTAATTGCAGGTTATATCTATTGTAAATATATTTATTTTTCTAATTTACTGTCTTTGGGTTTATTATTTTTAGAATTTAGTTAACTTTAATCAAAATGCGTGACAACTATATGTCCGAAAATGGGCAAATTGTTGGAGGTCGCATGGCAGGATCCTCAATCACTAAGGTTGATGAACTGTTTGGATTTTCAAGAGCTATCATATCAAGAATTATGACGCAATTCAATAAACAGGGTAACACCTCAAGCAAGCATAGCAATTCGGGCCGGACTTGTAAACTTACTGAACCGACGTGCATTGAAATGCAATGTGGCGAAAAATCCTCGGACTACTGCGGCCAAAGTGACTGCTGAGTTGAATAATCATCTGAATAGTCCAGTTTCTACTAAAACTGTTCGTCGTGAGCTCCATAAGGCTGGATATCATGTAAGAGCCGCCGTAAGGAAACATCTCTCCACTCGCAACATTCAGAAGTGGTTAAAGTGGTGCAGAGATCACAATGCCTGGTCTGCAGACCAATGGAAGCAAGTCATATTCTCAGACGAGTCCAGTTTTTCTCTTTTCCCAACTTCAGGGCAAGAAGCTTACAACCCTAACTGCCTTATTTCAACAGTGAAGCATGGTTGTGGATCAGTGATAGTTTGGGCCGCTATATGATAGAAATGTCACGAGCCAATAGTTGCAATGCGTGGTAGAATGAACAGGAAACAGCAAAGATTACCTGAACATTTTGGGTAATCATGTTCATCCAATGGCCCGGACTTTATCCCCTGATGGTGACTGTATCTTCCAAGACGATAATGCTCCAATACATACCGCTTGAGTGGTAAAGAATTTGTATGAAGAGCATGAAAGTGAGCTAGAACATATGGTGTGGCCTCCGCAATCGCAATCCTCCACCGTCGTGTCTTAAAGAGTTGGAGCAGGCGTTAATGGAAGAATGGCTGAAAATTCCTCTGGATGGAGTCAGGAAGCTGTATGATTTCATTTCTAGACGTATTAAAGGTGTATGTGAGGCTAAAGGATGACCAACTTCATATTAAACAAATTTTCGTTGAATTTAACAAGTGTTTCAATTATTTTGTCCAACCCCTGTATATATATATATATATATATATATATATATATATATATATATATATATAACAAATGAATATATAATGACCAATAATAAAGATGAACATTTATGTATATATGCATACATATATATAGATATGTATATATATATATATATATATATATATATATATATATATGTGCGTGTGAAAAATATATATATGGCGTATATATATATATATATATATATATATATATATATATGTGTGTGTGTGTGTGTGTGTGTGTGAGTGTGTGTGTGTGTGTGTACACATTTTATTTTTATTTTATTTTATTTTATTTGAGGTATGTTTTTAATTAAGCAGTATTTTTTATTCAACTACTTCTACCGGCCTGAATATTCGAGATAACTTCTCATTAAAAAACAACCCACCCACTGATTTTTTTCCTTTGATATAAAGTAAATTTACATGTGAACAAATGGAATCACCCCTAGGGTACTTGGATAAGTACATTTCCTTTTGATCAAAAGACATCGACGTTGGGCAAAAAACCTCGACTGATTTTTCCCCCTTCGTTTTAAATTAAATTTAAATTTGAACATGGAAATGTCATCAATGCAAAATATAGAAGGAATTCTGGGTCCGCCAGAAGATGAGACAATATGGGTGTCAAGTTGAGTAAGAAATCACCAATCAAAGGGTAGAGCCTTACAATATATATTTATTGCAACAATTCATCTGTAATATCAATTTTGAAATTCGCTCATCAATTCATTCAATTAAATATTGCATCAAAGATATATCCACGTGGCGAGATCGAGCTGTGTTTGTAAACACCTGATTTACATTAAATATAAATTTGAACAAGGGAATAACTTCTATCCAAAATATAGAAAGAGAAAGCCAGAAGATGGAGGTGACATAGCAAGGCAATTGAGTAAAACTGGAATGTATCACTTGTCACCAAAAATTATAACCAAGATTTATAATCAATCATCATTTTCTGTGCTACACGCAGCTATGCATAGGTAATTTGGCTATTATATATATATATATATATATATATATATATATATATATATATATATATATATATATATATATATATATATATATATATATATATATATATATACATATATATATACATATATATATCCACAGACAGACTGTTTCCTTCTATCACAGTTCATAAGTATGTATCACATCTGATTGCTCCAAGCCGGGATGGAATCTCGACAGATTTGGCATCAGTCACAGACTCTAGCCTTAAAGCTAGAGATTTAACGTTTTATATACGTGATGGATCATCTGTCGCCATTCAGTGCTGATAAAACTATATATATATATATATATATATATATATATATATATATATATGTGTGTGTACATATATATATAGATATATATATATATATATTAATTTTCACACACACACACACACATATATATGTATATATATATATATATATATATACATATATATATATATATATATATATATATATATATATATATATATATATATATATATATATATATATATATATATATATATATATATAGTGTCATTTTACTCCACAAATTATAACAATGACATATAATCAATCATCATTTTCTTAAAAAATGTGTAACACGCAGCTAGGTATGAGTAATTCGCTATATATATATATATATATATATATATATATATATATATATATAACTTGTCAGCTGCCAATATACCACATAACACCTTTAAGCGCTTAGCCTTGGAGAAGGGTAGAATGGAGATCAACGTGTTTTAGTGGACTCAAATTTTCAATCTGCTTGTCTAAATCATCTTCAAGAAGCGAGAGCAAGAACTAAAATGTCAGCCCATCTAACAACAGTGATCTCATCTCACAATCCTCACTCTTGCGCCATATGTGGCCTCCTTTGTAAATGCCACTTAAGATTATCGCACAAAATTTCATAACTGAATCAATGAAGCTGACGCGGTGAGTCCATTATATATATATATATATATATATATATATATATATATATATGTAAAGTTTCATGACTCGCAGGCCCATACACACACACGCATGCACACAATTACATATTACCCTTTGTCACAAAATTTTGACATTAATTCCCCTTTGATCAGTAAGTTCCCTTTACTAATTGTTTCTGTCTAAAAACCTAAGGAAATTTTAATTATTGTCTTCAAAAGTGTGTGCAACAGAACCATGAAATTCGTAATCCCACAAATTTGGAGGGGTCCAAATGTCCACTCAAGCAATTGTTTCTTCTGTAGGGTGGTCCCTTCCAGACGTCGAGCTGTCAAGTAGGTGGCTATCATATATCTAGACATTCTGTCATCCATCGCCTCAAAAAGACAACATTTCTTAACATCTACGAAGAATAGGAAATTATAGAGAGCCATGTTCGTTTACCTTTTAAAAGGACATGGCACATTAAAAAGAAAATATGGGTGATATCACATATCAGTGAACTCTTTATGACACTCGAAGATACGTTAGGTCGTAGACGTAAATAGACAACCATGTGTACTCAAACACGTCTATTGACTAAATATAATTTTTAATGTAATTTACAATGTTTACAAAGAACAAACAAACTATGTCTGTTTAGTTTTTATTGTATTTTCCCAATTTTCGAATAACGTTGTATTGTGTTCCAAATTGTAGATAAACTGTCCAAATTTCATGTTATGTTTTTTTTTGTTCAAGTACATTCGAACTTTTTTTAGGGAAACTTTGGACAAATACTTGCTCTCCTCCTCTCTCACTCCTATATAATTCAAATTTATCTGTATCTCACTCATTGAAACCGTCTTTGAACTTCTCTTTAAATCTTCTCTCTATTAAATTTTAATCGCCACCTTCACTTTTAGGCCTTCCTGTTCTTCTCTCGTCTGTTACCCCTCTCTAGAGCTTTCTTTTACCTCTCACATTCGTCCCCCACTCTCATACATACCCTGTCACTAAATTTTATTTATTTCTGATTTTGTTTTGAATTTGTAGGTCTGATGAATTGGATCGTAATTACGATTCCAATGTAATAAATTTTAACCATGGAATATTAGTGTTTTAGCCTTTTTATTATATTCTTACTCTGTTCTGGATATTGAGTACTACCTGTGTTATATCCTTCTGGAATTATATATATATATATATATATATATATATATGTGTGTGTGTGTGTGTGTGTGTGTGTATGCGTATATATTTATATATTTTCGATATATATATGTGTGTGTGTGTCTCTGTGTGTGTATTAACCAATAATATTATCAATATATATATATATATATATATATATATATATATATATATATATATATATATATATAGTTTTACGGTATGCTCTGTTTATGCGGTAAAAGTCCTCAATATGCGAAATAAAGAAAAATTTAAATGTGGATGGACTATATATATATATATATATATATATATATATATATATATATATATATATATATATATATTAAATAAAAACAGACCACTTTAAGGTTCCATATATTAAATTATTTCACCACAGCCCTTTTAAAGGCCAGCGGATCATCAGATTTCATTTCCAAATGTTGAAACGAAAAATGAAAAACAAAAAATGATATTTTATTTAAATTATTAGCTCCGATTTACATTGAGCTCACTGGATTTTATCCTCCTTGGGTCTACCAATACGGATTGCGTATTTTTTTCGTAAACTATATATATATATATATATATATATATATATATATATATATATATATATATATATATAAAGAAAGAAAGAAAGAACAGTAAGATATATAATCCGGTGTTCTTAATGATATTTTTATTTTTACAAAACATTGCTAAATGTAAATTTACAGGGTATAAATATTATAAATTAACTGATTTAAAATATGTTTTGTGCTACACAGTATAACTATGTTTCAGAAATGAAAGCTAAAAACTTCAAATTTAATTTTGTAATTAAATTAAAAACATTAGTTCCATTTTATCTTCAAGCGAATATTGGAGTAACTTATTTTTTAAATTTACTGAGTTTTAAACGCACACAACAATTCATATTTCACTGTTTCCAAGGATACAGAGAAATCCAGTCATTCAGACAAGGGGTGGTAGTGTGTTCATTTTTATTAACCTTTGTTGAATCAGTTATTAGTTACGTTTGAAAAAGGGGTTAAGTTTAGGGAGGGTCTGGATGTATTTTTCAATGAATTCTGACATCCGTTAAATGCATGTCGTCAAGGGTTTTTTTTATTTTATTGTTAACGGCAAAAATTATTTCGGTATTTTTTCCTACTTGTATACTTAAAGAGTTTGGTGGGGATGTTTAGGTTAGATTACGTTTTATTTAAATACAATTTTAAAATATTTTCACTCATAATTATAAATAGACTATATTTCTTTTTAAAACAAGTAAATGTAATAGAATTACTTACATTATATAAAATTATTTTTTCATATCATATATAAGTGTGTATATTACCAGCTCGAATTTTTTAAAATGTAATTTTAAACATTATTTAAGGAAAACTTTTGACAATGACTGCAAAAAATAGCTATTTAATTTCTCTGATTCAGTAAATCTTTAGTAAACTTAGTAATATATAGTTTCTCATGTATGCACAAAGGACATATTCTAGATTTTCTTATTAGTATCCATTTTACTGTAGGTGTTTTATGGGATTCTTTTAAGTGCCAGAATTACTTCGAGAGAGATGTTTATTTCTATATTTATTTATCCTAAATGAACTTTGATGTTGATTGTACGTTTTTTGAACTCATGGCTTGTGCAACCAAGAAAGAGTTGAATAATTCTAAAAAGAGGGAAAGTAGAGATGAAAAATCGATCAAGAGGTCACAACAGTATGAGGGATCATAATTTCAACTTAGAGTTAATACATTCTTATTGTTCAAAGTAGACCACAATATTATTTTGAAAACCTCGGAGAATTCCAATAAGATCTTTTTAATCATTTCTAACATACGACGGTTCAATTCTTAATCTAATTCTTGCACAATTTTAATGTTGCTTTGTTTCGACAATTTTGCTGGTAAACCTATGAATCGAAGTTTTAGTGAGTTTTAAATAACCCATTGAGGTGGATATGCCGTAAAACAAACCAAAACAAACCATTGCGTCATGTCAATCATGTAGGTAAAGGATCCCTGCCTGAAAATCTGCATTAATTCTAGGTTTTTTATTTCTTTTTTTTTTTTTTTTTGAGTTCACACTCCAGTGTCTGACGCTGGTGTTGTTGGTGGTGTTGGTAACGGAGGGCTCAATTTAGTGAAGCGAGATTCAGACTTCGTAACGTTATTATTTAATTCCAACGAATTGTCGAAGCTTACCAAGGGCATATTAGTCGAACAATACTGACATTACATCTTAGAAGTGTAGTCATTCTCTAGTTAAATACATTGATTCGACATTCTGTACTAAACCACAGATAAGCAATACAGTCTAAAAAATCTATTCTGTGGTCTATGTCTCTTCTGAAGATTTAATCTTTATAAACTGACATAAAATGCTAAATTGGATCAACAAGTGTTATACTGGAGAACCATACAGCGAAACGCTTTTCCCAGCGTCAATAATACGATGTTAGTGTTGTCTATTCAACCAGATTAGCCGATATTTTATCATCTGCAAATGTCCCACCTTCCCTGGCTCCGACCCCAGTCGTCTGTGCCAAGAGGCAGCCAATAATGTCCGTGCAGTTTTCAATAATTGGAGCAGTGCCTACAAATCTGAGCAAGATTTGTGCAAGAGTCAATATTAGTGGCTTCATTATCCGCTCTCATTAATAGTCGATGTTTGTTAACCTTCATCAAAGAAGAAAGCGGCTTGTCATCGCCATGTTGGACTGGAGAAGCAATCGGCGAGAGATATGAGAAAGCAAAATGTCTGCATCCTCACCGATTTCTTGACTTGCTTGAATGAGTCTTTCAAAAGAAGTGAATCGAATAACAGACAAGAACGACATCATTATTTCTAAAATCTAAGAATGCATATTTAGACAGAAAAACTTTTAAAAGATATTCTGTCAGTTTTAGAATTGTTATCAGGATTATTGTTATATTTTACAGTTGTGTTCACCCTGCAAAAGGCCAAAGGACCACTCGTAGTAGCGGGTTACACATTGCGAAGAACAGCTTATGCGGATATGTGTAGAAGGTAACGGTTAAAACAAGACATGAACAGGCCAATAATGTAGTGATTGGCGAAGTAACCTATTGTCAGTCGGTTCCACAAGGCAGTGGTACGTCGAAAGAAGCTACTTCAGTGGAGGTTAGGACTGGTGGAACCAAGGAGTGTAGTTCACCATAAGACACTATGTGGAAATACCGAAAGAGCAGCGTCGCATCTGTCAGAAAGGGGAACATAATCTACCAACCACACAGACTCAGATGCCCTTTTGAACTTTATCAAGACTGAAAAAGGAAGATTGACTAGTCCCTTGTCATATATGGTAGCAGCAATCTATTTTTCGGCTCGATCCGGCTTTTGCAAAAGGTAGATAATGGCGGGAGGCGTCAGGTACTTTCTACAGTGGTACAGCCAAACCACCATCTTTATCGATGGATTGTATGCACGAGTTCTTGAGGTCTGGATTCAGTTTAAGTCCCAATACGCACCCAAGACAGGGGGCCTCCCTAACGAAACATCCATACATCATGATTCGTGATAGTACTGGTTCCGACCGACGATGATGGAAGGTCACTAGTGAGAGGCCAACACATAAGACACTGGGGTACAAATACAAAAAAAAAACAACCATGTCACCAAGTCTGATAAATGTATATCATTACACAATTGTTGATAAAAGCAGCGCATGATGTTTCATAATATATCTTAAACCGGTGTCCAATTAAGCATACGTTCAGATCGAGTAAACCAGTCCATTCCGATGGTCTTCAATTGAAGACGTTCACAAGCATCTAGATGTGACTCACAAGTCAACTTTGCTGGGTTGTTCCTTAACAACCGTTTCTAAATCCAGCCGTGATATTCCCACATTACTCCCACTCATGAACACGGATGCAAAATGGGTCTATCCCTACGGGACATGGCTAAAACTGGTACTATAGCTAATTCTAACAACTAAGTCAAAATATATACATTTTAAACTTCCAGTCAGTTATGATTGGGAGCCATGAGATCCATGGCTAGTGTAGTATCAGAGCAGTTAACATTATCAACACCATCATCATTATTATTATTATTTGCTGAAGCATAACTACGGACAATAATGGGTATGTCCCCATTCACATAATTACAGTAGTAAATACTGTATGTTGGTCTGCTGTTGGAGATACGTCTTCAGCTATGCTGGTCAAACTATCTACCTCCGGGCAGAGAGGATCCCCAGACGAGGCTATGTCGAAGGACAGAATCTCGTCTCTGGAAACAGCTACCTGACCCCGTTTTATACGGGGTCCATGAGAATTTTTGGCCAAGCCTACGGGCTCGGATACCCCACATTAAATTCGGCCTTGTCCCATATATGGCCGCGCTGGGCGGTTGGTAGATATCCTGCAGTTGTAGATTCATTATGGAATTCACTTGACTCACTTCTAGCAGTTGACTACTTCTTCTACGCGCCGCTGGCAAATCTTACATGTGTCGTTCTTGTCCTAAGTATTATCGTCCATTACCAACCTTCGTGTGATTATTCTATTCCGTAACCTTCACTAGGTTACAACATTATTATTAATAGTAGTAGTAGTGACAAAAAAGTATTAAGTAATCAGGTTACTATTTGCTTATTCAATTTTGAAGTATGAGGACATCAATATTTCTGGTTGGAGTTGGACTCGTCGGTTTATATGGAAAATGATCTTAAAAAATAACTGAAGGGATTCCTAGTCTCCTATGCCTTAAAAAATTCAAAATATTGTACTCACATGTACAGCTTACACATTACGAAGTGCTTTATATGTAAAACTTGTGTGATCTTAGGTTTTTATTTAATTTTGTTTACAAAATATGATTAGTGGTAAATATCATGAAGTCATTTCTGACATTAGATCTCTGATTGGGAGCCGGAATGAAATGTGCAGATAAGAGAACACCAATGAAATAAAAAAAAATATAATGCATATTGTAATGTATCTTTGAATATATTTAAAAAACTATAAAAATACAAGGATATTGAAGTGGAAATCTGAAAAATGTGGCTAATAATAATAATAATAATAATAATAATAATAATAATAATAATGAAGGGATGAGAAATAATAATAATAATAATAATAATAATAATAATAATAATAATAATAATTATAATAATAACAGGAAGCAAATGCAATCCACCAGATACAGAATGGATGGCAGGATTAACATCTCCACGGTCAATATTTTGCCCGTATCAAAGAAGCTGGTGTAGACAAACCCCGTACCCACCTGTGGCTACATTGTGCAGGATTAAAAGCTGAAACAGAAGGTTTTAATCTTGTTGCACAGGACCAATGCTTACTAACTAGAAATTACCAACTCACTATAAAATATTGTGTCAGCCCCCAAATATCTAGGAACAATTCACCATCTTGTATCAGGTTGAACGGTATTGGCACCCAATGAATATGAAATCCGGTATGACAGGGGGTTAATATCTGCACTGGAAAATATGCAACTTTTACTGAAAGAAATTGGCATGAACAATACCAAGACCCGTTTACGGAAATAGGACCTGTAACAAATTTATGGGATTTTACAATACATACAGTGGAAACAATAGCCCAGACATCGGGATCAGAAACCACAATCAAAATGTACCTTCCTACTGATATGGCAGTCCCTGCAGACTTTTGATGATCTTTAAAAAGCTATCAAAATTACAAAGACCTTGAAATCGAAATCTCAAAAAAAAAGTGGCGCCTGGGAACATCAAATATACCTGTTGTAGTTGGAGCCCTCGTATGGAAGGGATACCTAGAATCCCATGCCTCAAAGAAATACAAAAAATTGTTCTCACGAATAAAGCCACACCATACGAAGGGCTTTTTCTATGTAAAATATGTGTTTGTTTTATTTTATTTTTTTTTTATTTTTGCAGTGGAAAATGTCATGATGTCATTTCTAACCATAGGTCTCTGGTTGGGACCCGGAACGAAATGTGTACACAACAGAAATCAAAGGAAATGAAATAATAATAAAGTTGATGTATCAGGAATAAGAATGTAAACAGAAAACCGGTACAGACACAAATATATGGATTATGGGCAAACTACTGAGACTATTGATCGCTTAGTGTCTGGTTGTCAAACTGTGATAATAAAGAAATTAGTATCATTGACTAAGCTGGGTGCTGGTCTCGAAAAGAACCTCCAGCCAGTGGTTGATTGGGACAGGAAATGACTTGTAAACTTTAATGCTTCCAAAACGAAACTGCTATAATTTATCCACCACAGAGAAACCCTTCCTGCCTCCCATCAGAATGACTGAATCTCAAATCCTTGAGAACACTACGTTGCGCCTGATTGGTCTCACGCTGTCCACTGAAATGAGGTGGAGTAAATACATTGGATCAATAACTTCATCTACCGCAAGGAAGGTTGGTTCTCTGTGTCGTGCCAGAAAGTTTTTCTCGTCTGAGTCCAGCCGTCAAATCTATAAATCAACCATCCGTCCTTGTATGGAATATTGCTGTCATTTATGGTCTGGTACTCCCGCTGCACGTTTTGAGGTTTTTGACAAAATCTAGAGACGAATATGCAAGGTGATAACTCCTGATATGGCATCGAGTCTTCAATCGCTATGCCGCAAACATGCTGTGGACTCCCGCTCTCTCTCTCTCTCTCTTCTACAAATATTTTCACGGCAACTGTTTCGACGAGCTACTTACGCTGGTTTCCGGACTAAAAGAATTTAAACGAGCTACCAGGCTCTCGGTCTCACCCTTTCACTGTCAAAACGGTTAAATGTAACAGTCTCTTCTTCTCAAACAGCTTCTTCTCCCACACTTCCCGTCTATGGAACTCCCTTCCCTTTACTTGCTTCCACGATGACAATTATCTTCAAATATTCAGGTGTAATGTCAATCGACATCTGACAACCTGAATTTGTTTCCTGTCCTTCTCTGTGTTCTTTCATCAAACACGCCTCTTTACTATTGTTCTTAGTCCCCTTGCGTGCTTCCCACCTTGCTTGTTAATCTACGCCGATAGATTGTTCTAAATCTAGATCGTATTGTACTTTTATAGGTTACGTTTATAAATAAGTAACTGATGAATGCCGAACGGTACAGCGGCCGAAACGTTGTAATAATATGATGTGTGTAAAAAAATATAAATTATGATAAGTGATCAGCCATGAAATTCAGAGAGAGAGGGGGGAGAGATAGTGAAAAAGAGAGAGAGAGATCGGGAATATTAATTAAAAGTTATAGAGAAATCTCATTTCATCGGTATGGTACTGTCATCAAATAAATATAAATCTTTTAACGGATATGATAAAATAATATTAGGATCTTGTGATTGGAATTAAACAGATGAGGTACATTAAAACAGCAAGCCTATTTATAATAAATGGAGGCATGGGTTTGATTTGAACAAACTTTATCAATATATATGGTGGGCACTATTTGCAAGATATTGAAAATAATACACTATCGATGTAAGAATATATCAATACACTATGTGTCAAATATCCGAATTTGTGCAGAATGTATAAATGTACGGCTTTACTTTACACAATCTCGTGTATTCAGGGGCCAGGATCCCTTCAATCATAAAACACCCTATCGCTATTCTGCAATGATATCTGTGTCCACATTACATATGTTTACGTATATTCTATCCCAGATTTTGGGCATCATTACCCTATACATACAACATACCCTAAATCACACACCCCCATATATATATATATATATATATATATATATATATATATATATATATACGACAGGCAAAAAATTTAGGGGTACCCAACATTTCTTCAGAAGATACCTTAAAGTAAGATATTTCCTTTTTCTTTTTTTAAAGTAAAAGATAAAACTTCAATACCTACAGTATACCAGCAGAGTGAGGGATTTGTTGCTCTGCTTGAAAATTGATTGCGAATGTCTACTGTCCAATGTTTTTAAAAGTATTTGGGAAAATTGCGAATAGATTTTAAAAGCAGTAATTAAATTATGTGGTGGTTTTAATGAAAAATTAAATATAACGATGTTGTATTATAATCCTTTATAGTTAAGTGAATATTTATTGTCAAAATAAAAACAAATACACACAAGTGGGGGAAAATTTAAATTCTATACTTTTTCTTAAGAAAATGCAAAAAACTACCTTATTTTAAGGTGTTTTTAAAGAAATGCTGGGCTGCATCAAACAATTTGCCTGTAGTGTATATATATATATATATATATATATATATATATATATATATATATATATATATATATATATATATATATCGCCATTTAAAAGCCTCTCCAGACAAGATATTTATGAGAGAACTGAAAACATAACATAACAGTAATTGACAATAATTTTCCTAACCAAAGTGTCGAAAATTAAAGTTCCTTTAGACAAATAATAAAACAAAATAATATAAATAAAAGTACCATGAAATTACTAGAAGACTATTCTAGAAAAACCAAGTACAGAGTAAACACAGAATAAACGGCAAAATCATTAGTAACCTAATTAGAAACAGGTCACGTGATGACAAAATAAAATTCATTAAACTCGCCATTTCTTACCAAACAAAAATAAATATAACTCTAAATATATCATCAGCATCGACGCAACAAAAAGAATGATGAATTCAACAAACCAATTTGTTCATCTGTTGCCGACTTGGAGAAATCTTATCAAAAAACTTCAAAAAAACTTATAATGGTTTCATAACTACCACATTATCGCACCGTTTTAGCTTTCATTTATCTGGTATATGTACGAGGGCCATTCAATAAATAAGGTGAATTTTTCGGTATAATAATAGATACAGATAGAGCTTACTTTTTTTTTCAACGTAGTCTCCCAGCACTGTCACACACTTTTCCCATCTGTGCACAAGCTTCCATATTCCCTCAGCGTAAAAATCTTTGGACTGATGTCTCACCCAGTCGATCAAAACAATTTTGACTTCATCGTCACTTTTAAACTTCGTGCCTCTCGTGAACGCTTTCAAGGGACCAAACAGGTGAAAGTCTGAAGGGGCAAGGTCTGGGCTGTAAGGGGGATGAGAGAGGAGTTCCCAGCCCAGCTCGTTGATGGTCTGCACCGTTTGGGCTGCTGTGTGAGGCCTTGCGTTGTCATGATGCAAGATGACTACTTCTGACTGATAACCCCTGCGTTTTTCCCAACAGATGAGCTCAAAGTCCTTGCAATGGTCATCCACTGTCACCCTTCTGTCAGATTTAATGAGGTCATTGACTTATTCGATCACCTCAGGAGACCTCACTTCTGTAGGCCTCTCAGACCTGTCTTCATTCTCACCACTGCTCCGTCCTTCTTTAAACAATTTAGCCCACTTGTAGACATTTTCTTGGCTGAAACATGTGGCACCATAGACAGTTGACATTCTCTTATGAATTTCAACTGGTTTGCAACCTTCAGCATCCAAGAACTTGATAACTGACCGCTGTTCAATCCTGGAGCATGCTTCTTGGTCGGCCATCTTTGTTAATCGCCAAAACTCTCAAAGTTTGTTTTAATCTGCAAAAGAAATTAATTCCATGTGAAAAAGAAGTAAAACAAAAAAAAATACAAAAGAGTAAGATTCTATCTGTATTAGAAGTCCTTATACCGAAAAATTCAACTTATTTATTGAATGACCCTCGTATAACTGAGTGGGCTATGCAAACAAAGCATGTATTTTAAGAATAAATATATAAAACAGTAAATAATACCAAACTTAATTCCGTATTCTTCAGTCTTTCCAAGTTTTACCTATTTCACTCATATTCCATCACATAATTTCTTTTCGGGACACATCGCGCCATTCTGACAAACAACTGGTATATAGATGCCACTCACTAAAACCCAGACGCCTATCCCCATGTTTGATAGGGGTAAAAAAAGCACAAGTGGTTTTGAGGAATAAATATTGTTGTGGAAAGTTGCATTACGTCATGACAGCAACAGGCCTTTTGAGATTTCGTTCATTCCTATAATGGTCAAATCCACGAGATCATGCCAATGTTTCAACCATCTTGGAATTATGCATAAGGTGCAGGATCCTTGCGTGAATAAACTCTTCGCTTTCACATGAATAGACTTGCAATGTTAATATTCTCAAAAGTCACGGTAGCCTTCAAAGACATTCTTCACATCCACTTATCAGACTGACATATTTACATACCTTTCATTAGTCCTAATCTAAAAATATTTGACCACACTCACACGATTTATATTTTTCCTTTGTTAATATATTTTCCATTAAAAAAGAACTAACAATAATGCTTTTAATCTCAAGGGTAAAAATGATTAAGCTATTGTTTTTCATGCGCATACATATATATATATTGTGTGCCTATTTATTATGTGAGCATTTTTGCAGCATGTTTTCCTTGTTTCGTTGAACAATTTAGACAAGTTTTGCTTGCTTATTTTGAAGAGGATGCGTTCATATTTTCGGATGAACTTTCTGGTGTCGGCTTTAAAAGAAGACGGAAGATTACCGTATTGATACGTACTGTTTTATTCCGAATTCTTTCAACATTAACACCTTGTCATCCTCTGTTTGTGTTTTTAAGACAATATATATATATATATATATATATATATATATATATATATATATATATATATGTGTGTGTGTGTGTGTGTGTGTGTGTGTGTGTGTAATTTGGCAGCAACTTTTCTTTTAAACATGTAGTATTGAATGTTAGAGACAACATAGTCTTGCAAATTTTGACTAAAAATATTGACCCTGATGATGAACAATGATGTTTGAAAGCGGTAGGTCATCGTATGGACAATACATATTTCGAAATTATTTTCAAATAAAAAGTCTCATTAGAGAAGATGAGAAAATTCAAAAGAAAATATGCAATACTATGTTGTCTTTAACACTCAATACTACATGTTTAAAAGATATATATATATATATATATATATATATATATATATATATATAGAGAGAGAGAGAGAGAGAGAGAGGGGGGGGAGATTTAATAGCCCCGTTAATAAAATTTGTATAATAAAAGCCCAACAAAATGATACGAGTATTGTCTGCCAATAAATTTTAAAAAGCATTAATATGTGGTGGTTTTATTGAAAGACTAAATATGATGAAGTATTATTATTCTTTATAGATAAGTGGATAATTATTGTCGAAATAAATGCAAATACACGGAAGTGTGTGAAATTTTAAATATTACCCTTTTTCTTAAAAAAATATCTCATTTTAAGTTTTGTTTTTTTAAAGAAATGCTTATTATATATTAAGCTTTTGAATAAACGGAAGCACGAAGAGAGGGATTTTAATGTCGGAAATTTCGAACACGCCTGTGTTCTTTTTCGAGTTTTTTTTTCAACGATTTTCCCAGGAATATCAGGAATAAACAAAGAAACGAAGAATGGAAGAATAAGTCCCACTTCTTTCTTTCTTTGTTTATTCCACGTATGGTTGAAATAGAACACAGACCTGTTCGAAAATTCCGACATTAAAGTCTTTCTCTTCGTGCTTCAGTTCATTCAAAAGATTAATATATAATAGATATATTAATTTCATTGACAATATTGGCATCATTTTGTTGGCTTTACATTTTTCACATTTTATTAACCAGCCCATTAAACCTACATATTATAAGTAGCACACGTTATATATATATATATATATATATATATATATATATATATATATATATATATATATATATATATATATATATATATATATATATATATGTATATATATATATATGTATATATATATATATATTAGTAGAAGTCTTATAAGTATACTCGATGGGAAAACATTCGGTGTCTTGATCTGCAAATAATCAAACCAATACCAAAGGGGAAAAAAACGCTATATAAAAAGGAAAGAACCAAGAACATGTACGTTAGCCGAAAATAATCGTCCAGCATGAAAGTCCAAGGCCCAAAGAAAAAAAAACCGGATACGAGTACGCAATCCCCCCTCCCCTCTTGCGTCAATTTTTAGAATAAATGATTCTCCCCAATCCTCCCCGTTTGTTTTTTTTTGTCACGTGGTTATTGTTTTTTTGTTTATTGACTATATGTTTCCGTTCTTTCTTACCTTGTTAGCCGGCCTTCCCTGACGATCCATTCAGGTGAAACCGTGATAGGTTTGTCTGGCTCTCCAGGTCTAACTATATATATATATATATATATATATATATATATATATATATATATATATATATATATATATATATTACTTGCATTATTTACATTATTCGGACCGTTATCATCATCTTCTCTGCCATATTCACAACTCTTCGTCGGGTGATTGTAATTTCGAGCCGAACCTTTTATTTCGTCCACCAGATTGTTCTAGTTCCACATGTCATGCCTCTCACAAAAGTCTCAGTTATTTTGTTTTAACTCAACTTTCTTTGTATTGAACTCACAACTTTTTCGGTCTAGTCTAACCAACGTCATTATCCACTGGGTCATGTGACCTCGAGGACATCTGTGAATGAATATTTGGGATTTATAAAACTAATGTCTCAGCAACCATTTTTACCAGTGCTCATATTGCTTTTTTTTATATTATTTTATATTATTATTATATTTATTTACCAGAGCTTATATTGCAATCTTTGCTATTATTCATTGCTTTTCTTATTACAGTCTTTATTACTGGTTCACATATTGTATTACATTTCTATGCTTGGTCGGTACAGGAGATTTTTGTGGCGTAGTGTATCTGCTGATTCCTTAACTTTTCGTACTTTCCAGTGATGTTCTCTGTCTATTAATTCAACCTCATTCCACAGGAGTCGGTGATACCGTTTCTCTTTTTATTGCTTTACGATGATCTTGTAGTCTTACGTTAAGGGATCGGATTGTTTCTCCTTTGTATTTCTTACCACAGGATCGTAATGGTAATCCCCTGAAGAAGGCTGGAGTGAACAACGGCCGAAACGTTGAATATGATAGTTCAGGGTTAAAATCTCCGACTGATGCCAAATCAGTCGTATTTCGATCGCGGTTTAAGGAAATCGGATGTCTACACACACTGATGAGCTGTGATACAGCGAAACAGTCTGTCTGTGGATGACAATATATACGTTCCCAGAAAATGTAATTCCGGTCCAGCACTGTTGGAAGAAAGCGGGAATTTGTAAACAATGACTACTATTGCTAATGCTGCAAAGCTCTTCCATGAATTGAGCCCTCTCGGTCATTGGCGTGTTTTTTCGAAAAATAAGTACGTAAAAATTAGCTCAACGGTAAAACCATCGACTGATGCCAAATCAGTTGGGTTTCGATCCCAGCTTGAGGCAATAGGATGTCTAGTTACACCGATGAGCTGTCATACAGCGAAACAGTCTATCTGTGGATGAATATACATATATATATATATATATATATATATATATATATATATATATATATATATATATATATATATATAGATAGATAGAGAGAGAGAGAGAGAGTCATCCACAGATAGACTGTTTCACTGTATGGAAGATTTAAGTTTAAAGATAGTAAAATCGACCTTGCTAACCAGACGCTTCTCTGTGGCCGAACGGTTAAGACGCATCACGCGAAATGATGGTTCCATATATATGTATGTATAAAAGAAGAGAGAAACCGCAAACGTTTTTAGTTGTAATATTGTTTTTTAAAAAATATTATGCTTTATTTTCCATAAATGGAAAATAAAGCATAATATTTTTTTAAATCCACATTACAACAAAAAACGTTTGTGGTACATCTCTTCTTTTTAATATACACACATTTCTCTCGTTGGATCTACTATAACCTCTTCCTGTTATATATATATATATATATATATATATATATATACATATATATATATATATATATGTATATATATATAAATATATATATATACACATATATATATATATATATATATATATATATATGTTTGTATGTGTGTGTGTATGTGTGTGTGTACATACTGCGTCATACATTGATATCATGTGACCTTCTATAGATCCAAATCATTAACAATATTAGAGCATATATGTTTGTGAGAGCGTGTGAGATGGTAGTGGACGTGTGATTGTTGATATATATGTTCATATATTATTCTTCCTCTGTCTACCGTGTCCCTTCAAGGTGTTGGCGTTCATGCCTTTTCAGACCTTTGTAGCTCTTAAGAACCTTTGTCTTTATGCCATCTCTCCTAAACCGCGCTCCACCATCTATCTGGCCAAGTTCGCTAGCCTTTTAGCTTCAATCTGTCCTTTAGATATCAAAGCTTTCAAGCCCTCTTTCCACATTATGTACTCTAGAAATGTAAACTGTCTCTTCCTGGCGTTAAGTATGAGTGTTCATCCATTTTGTTTCCATTGTCTCGAGAACTCCTTCGTTGCAAACATGTTCAGTCCTTGCGATTCTCTGCTTCCTTTCGTAGAACCACATTTCTGTTGTTTCAAGTCCCTTCTTGTCCAGCTTTCAACGAGACAGAGGAGAGCAGATAGTGTTGTTTTTATTTTTTTTTTGTATATACATATATACGGAAAAAATAAAATAAAATAAGAATAAAATAAATAAATAAACAAAATAAAATAAGCAAAATAAATTAACCCAAACAAATTACCAAATCACACCTGTTATAATACTCGAAATAGAATAAAAGAATAAGAAACAAAATAAATGAACCCAAATAAATAAAGTAAATAATAAACAAATTAGCAAACCATTATGAGCAAAATATTAGTTAGACAATAAAAATCAAACCAAAAAAAAAAATAATAACAAGTAAAATAAATTGATCTAAATTCATCCAAATAAATAAACTATCAAACCGATCCCGATAAACTAACCGTTAGAAAAACAAATAAAGATAATCAATCCAAATAAATACATGAAGTAATAAACAAATTAAAAACTGTTCCCGCCAAAATAATTGTTAGAATAAGCTACAACAATCAACCCCCAAATTCAATAAATAGATTTAATTATCTTCCCAAACCAAAACAAAATGATTAAATAAGCGATATAAACAAAATTTTACTTCTTTAATAAAAACACCGATTAAAATAAAAATAAAATAAATACATAAATATAAGATAAATATAACATAAAAGATAAGAAATAAAAAAAATAAAAAAATAAAATATAAAAATAAATAAAAAAAAGCAAAATAATTTAACCCAAATAAATAAATAAACAAATAAACGACTTCCGGTAAAATAACCGCCAAAATAGACTACCCACAATGCCACACTGACCCGTATATATAAATAGACGAGATAAATAACAGCACTCGTGGCCTGACAATTGCATCTAGCATGAAACAGACTGTCACCTCTAAGTGTTGATTCTATTTTCACTTTTAAATTTACATTCTATCTCTGATATTGAGCACTTTATCCCATAAATATAGCACACCTTAAGACTATATTTCTTGCTATATATATCTATATATATATATATGTATATATGAAACGTGTGTATATATATATATATATATATATATATATATATATATATATATATATATATATATATATATATATATATATATATATATACACACGTTTCATTGAATTTGGCAAACAAGGAAAATCTTTAAATTATTTTTAACATATACTTAAACTTCCTTTTTGGATCAACGAAGGAAATACAGAATCTTCGTAATTTTTATGGTTTGAAGCTCACTCTGCCAAGTCCTTAGCCATTTTCAAAGGGTTCGTTGTTTTTTAACGTTTGTATTCTAATGTATATTCTGTAGCAGTAGCATTAGCAGTGGTAATCTGAGCTGAGCGAGAAATTTCGCCCATGAAATTGTGTTGATGTGTCTTCAAAGAATATTCAACATGCATTGCCATTAAGGACACATGGCACAGTGGATAAAGACGTTGGTTAGATCCAGTGATATGATCCAAAGAGTTCAATTTTTGGTTAAGGCAGTGGAGAACTTAGAGAGGTGAATTAACAGGTGGTAACTGATAACTGACATTCATTAATCATGGCATGTAACTAGAACTGTCCACCTCACCGAACGAAATAAAGGGTTCGACATTCCAACCACCTGAAGAAAGCCGATACTTTGTGATAAATATGGCAACAAAGATGAGGACAATAGTCCGAATAATTTAAATAGTCTACATAATACCTCATCTCAGAATTGTAGACAGATGCATTGCCATTATTGTTAAAAAGTCAGATTTATAATTTTTCAAATTCTCCCCCTGCAAGGCAATATAGCCACGAAGACGCAAGTGATATGAAAGAATTAGATAAAAGAAAAACATTATTAAGAGGCGATATCAAGCAAAAAGTAATCAAGAAAGCAGTAGATAGCGATTGAGATTTCATTTAAATTTTTGAAGATTAAAGTTGGCTGGCAAGCATGGCGCTGGAAGGGAATTCTACAAGTGAAAACTGCGAGAAAGTAACTGTTAGATTATAAATTACGGTTACATCAAGCCAATTCAATTCTGACTTGATGAGACCTTATTGCTAATCTAGTCAGTCATGTGGCATGTGTGATATACGCTTAGGCGATCATGTATCGAAAGATACATAACTGATGAGGTTGATTTTTCTTTCTGCAATAGACCAACTGCCATCCAGTAGAACCCGGTGTGTCCTGCTATTTACCCATAGCTTGCGGGGAGCAAAAGAGGATTCATACCTTTCCCAAGCGTATTAGCACGTAAGTGAATGTAATGGATTTGACTGGAATATGAACTCGGATCTCCGATTCCTCACTCCGAGCCGCTATCCATTACTCCACCATGCCTCCACCATGCTAATCTAGGACTGCGCCTAAATTTATGAAGTCTAGATACAATAGCGAAGAGTTCATCCGTACAATTATATTGAACATATTCATAGGAAAGGAACTGGAAAGCAGCTTCACTGCGGTAGGAAAGTCACTGAAGCAGAGATGTCTGGTCAGGACAAATAACTTTGCTGATTCTTTGGATTGTATCAAGTATCTCTAAATATATAGCTGGATTCACCGACTAAATGTGGCAACAATATTCAAAGCATGGGTGAATGGTAGACTTTGCTTGTCTTTTTTTTTTGTTATATAAAGGTATTCCATAATATATATGTTTATAAAGTCTGCATCGATATTTATATTTATCTAAAATGATGCTTTTATCAACAAGATTTTTTTTCTAATGGGCGCAGGCAATTGTGTCTGTGCGTCAAGATGCCATTTCTATGGCACTGATATCCTTGAAATGATTTGTCATTCTTCCTGAAATCGTTGTTGTTGTCATGTGTCCAATGTATATTATCGATTTAAGGTGGGAGGCGCAGTCTTGTAATGGACAATTAAATTGATATACTACAGTGGTCGTTTTAGTGTTGTGTGCTGTTATTTACGATTATGAGGTTGGCATATACATATATATATATATATATATATATATATATATATATATATATATATATATATATATATATATATATTTATGTGTGTGTGTGTGTGTGTAATTTGGCAGCAACTTTTCTTTTAAACATGTTGTGTTGAATGTTAAAGACAACATTGTCCTGCATATTTTCTTTTGAATTTTCTCATATTTTCTAATGAGACTTTTTATTTGAAAATGATATCGAAATAAATATTGTCCGATATTATTTTCAAATAAAAAGTCTCCTATGTATTTAGGCACCAATCATTCTTCCAATAGTTTGTTGTATGTATGTTTTATAAAATGTTTTCATTTTTCAAAACACACTCAAGATATTCGTAACATACTTGGTGACAACACAATAATAATAGCATCATCTACATGCCAAAAAAGGTTAAAAATAATGGAAGCCTTCTAAAAACAAAAAAAAAACAACTCTTAATAATATTAATTTGAACATGAACGCAATATATTGACCGTGTTTTGAAAAATGAAAACATTTTATACAACATACATACAACAAACTATTTCTTATTTAGGGGTTAAAATATTTAATCTCTGAAAATGGCTTAATGTATAGCCGAAAGCGCTCGGATAAAAAGAACATTTGGACAGTTTTATATAATTTATCATCCGAAAAGAAAACAAATTATTAGATTGCATGAGAAATTGTATCAAAAAATAAATAAAAGCAACTTGTCTGTCAAATTCAATGAAATATATATATATATATATATATATATATATATATATATATATATATATATATATATATATATATATATATACCCAAGTATAGGATTGCTGTATACGGAATAAATTCCAATAATGAAAACTTACTATACTTAAAAGAGTGGTCAATACAGAGTAGCGTTTCCCCTTGCGAGGGGTAGTTAATTAATTTGAACCTTTTAAACCCCTTTATTCTACATTCAACATCATCACTTGATAAAACACCAGAGGCGTTAAAACAAAATGGCTATTTTTGTAGTGTTTTTATAACATATTTATGTTATAATGTTTAAATAAATGATTATATATATATATATATATATATATATATATATATATATATATATATATATATATATAGGTAACTATATTCCTCTCGAAAAACCTTCAAATTCTTGATTTACCTATAGTTAAATCAATCGCGAAGGGAAAAAAGGTTTTAAAAAGTTAAGATACAGGTTCAAGGCCCAAAGAAAAAACCCGATACGAGTAAACAATTAACTAAAGAGCTCCATACAAACGTATTTTTAAATAAATAATTACATATATATATATATATATATATATATATATATATATATATATATATATATATATATATATATATATATATATATATATATATATATATATATATAAAATTCTAGATAATAAAGACAAAAGGAAAACTTATATTAGCCGACAGGTTTCGTTCAATGAGTGATTATATCAAGGTAAATGCATGGATTTTATTTTGTAACAAGTATTTATAGTTACCAAAACTTTTCACCTATCTTCATGAATATTTATGAGCGTTTTATTTTTCATTAAAAAATTTTGAAAAACATTTTGCTCTCGTCTGTAAATACTTGCATTTGTCTAAATAAATTAATGCTTTAGGCCTTTCGTCCACTGAGTGCATCAAGCAAAGTTGAATAGTGCTTCTAAACAGAATTTTCTGACTCTTTATAAAACCGCTCAATTTCATATCCTAACGTAAGCAAGGCAATTTCTCAAGAAAGGAATAGATTTTTTTTCTTAATTTATTAATCTATCAGATATTATAACTTATTTTTACTGGCTGATATTTTATAACATTATTTTTACTGGCTGAGATATTTAAAACACGTCAGAAATAATGGCGGTTTCTACTAGGGGAATCAGGTTCGAGTATTGCCGGAGGACTCATATTTTCCTTTAATAAGCTTTCTTGAATGTTCAGACCGGCTGACGAAAATAAAGATTTTAGTAAATAAACGGATCGTCTACTCAAATATGAGTTTATACTAAAAATAGTATTTAAGTAAATGAAATATGTCGGATTAATATTAAAAATCCATCCCTTTCTGTATGTGTATCTCTCGCTCTATCTGTCTCTCTTTCTCTATCTCTCTCTCTATCTCTCTCTCCCCCTCTCTCTCTATCTATCTATATATATATATATATATATATATATATATATATATATATATATATATATATATATATATTGTGTATATTTAGGCAGGAATTTTTCATTGATGTATGTTTCATTAAATAATATAGACAAGTTTATTCTATTTATTTTAAGTAAGTTTTTTTTTTATATTGTCTGATAAGCTTAATAACATTATCGTTGAAAGACGAAAAGAAATCAGCATAATGATACATGTTTTAATGCTATCTAAACTTTCGGCTTACATAAGCCATTATCAAAGATGACAGTTGCATTTCAATATATCAAACAATACACGGACGAAACAATAATGATATTCTGTTTTTTGTTGCATTATATATAATATATATATATAATCTAAAGTTAAAGCTCATTTACTTCCAAATTAACTTATTCTACCCGATTTACATAGTGCTCAATGCGCGGACCAAGTATGAAGAAGAGTAATTTATGACATTTTTATATTAAAAACATGTTTATTTTAAAAATGATAGACACCAAACACATGGCATCTATGTGTAACTTTACTCTTTATCATTTTATATTTTTAAACTGGATGCTCAATTCCTTGATTTTTAAGAAAGCATGGATAATCCATTCCTTTCTGTCTTCCGCAGTGGATTTAAGTCATTGTTGGCCCCTCTTATAAAAATTGATTCTTCATAAATACCTTTAAATGAAAACTGTGCTGCTAATCTTTTTTGGAAATGTGAAACGAAAATGTCATATTTTAAATTCTCTTGACTACTTTTTCCTTATTAAAATTGTTATAAATAAGTAAAACAAATGTTTGAGAGAGGGAGTGTTGTCGAGAAATTGATTTTATTTTTTAATGATGGCACTCCAAGCAAGGCATGAATGACACTAGCAGGCAGGCGGTTACAGAGAGTGAAAATGGGGGAAATTATTGGGTGCAGGGCGTATTAATGAAAGGATAAATGAGGATCGGTGTTCAAGACAACTGAAGATGGCGATTGACGTTCCATTTAATTTTTCGAAGAGAGTTGTTTTCAAGGAGGCAAGTAAACGGAATGGAGTTCGACTGTTGGTATGTGGAAGAAAAGAAACTGTTGGAGTAGAATGGCAGTTACATTTGACTACATCAACAGTAAAAAGGTAGGACCAAATGCCAGTCTAGTAACCCGCTAAAATTCATGTCGTCTGGACAGAAGAGAAAACAGCTCGTCAGTGCAGTTGCCATAAAAATATTTGTAGAAAAGAGAAAAGCAAACGACATCACATCTTTGAAAAAATTGACTGAGGTCGAGATGCCAAGTAAGAATCGATTACATTGCAGATTCATTTTTGGATTTTGTCAAGAAACTCGAGATGAACAGCAGGGGCACCAGACCAGATATGGCAAAAGTATGATATACCGGAAGACAAAAGCAGATATATTTTCCTAGCACTACGTAATAAAACAGGCGCAAACGAATGGGAACTCAACAGAAAAATCAGCCTAATGAACCACATGAGAAAACTCTGATTCTGATAAATAGAGCGGGCGACATAATCAGGCCAAAGATAAGGTTAAGAACTGCACAGATTCGTCGAAGACACAGGAGCAAGGAAAGCGGTATTTATGCTCAGAATGTTATCAGAAAGACCAATACAAATGCAGAAGGACGTGTGCCTGTGTTTTATAAACTACGCGGAGACGTTCGGCAAAGTACATAACAAAGACATACTAGAGCTGCCAAGCAGCCTTGACATATGCGATAACGTCATTAGAATAATCAAAAATCTCTATTGGTATCAAACCTCTTGCATGCGGATAAAAAAAACGAGTTCAGCAGATATACCAAAATAGAAAAGGTTGTAAGACAAGGATGTGTATTGCGCCGAGACAATTCTGAAAGAACTGGGAATCCTACCATGATTCATCATTGTCGTCCACAATCTTAACAACATAAGATATGCAGATGACACCGTGCTGATAACGGATATGGAAAGGAAACTGCGAAACATATATGGTCATCAGCATAAAGTAGAGCGCAAAATGCAATTTACTGGCCGGTAACGCTAAAATTAATCAGGTTCAGACACTTAAATATCTTGGAAGTGATTTAACAGAGGACGGAAAGTGCAACACTGTGTTCCGAAGACGCATTCCAAAAGCTAAGCAGATTATTAAGAGACAGGAAATTTTTGTTGGAAACAAAGAAAAGATTACTGAACTGTTACGTGATATCTGTCCTCCTGTAAGGCAGCGAACATGTATGCAACAACGATTTTGGGGAGAATGGAAACAAAGTAGAATCTTCTACTTAACAAGAAGAGGCAGTTGAAATTTCTAGGACACGTAATGAGGAAGGAGGTCTTGGAAAATCTGATACTCACAGGACGGTAAAGTGAAAGAGGGACAGGGGAAAGCAACGTGTGACATACTTAATGGGCTTGAGTGGATGGAAGAACTGAGTCAGGGAGAAATAACAAAAACAAACAAAGGGAGAGGACGAGGTGGAGCGCCATAATCGCCTGCGTCCCGAAGAGACGCGTCCCATGAAAGAAGAAAGAAGTATCTGACAAGTGCGACCTTCGGGTAACATTCCGTGAATTTGGTCAACCTCGTCACATTTCGAGATCATGTTTTTTGAATGAGAAAATCCCATGCCAAGCAGTCACAGTCAGATCAATGGTGACGTGTGGAATGACATGTCTCCTGAGAGGAATGTTCGACAAATGCTACTTGAAAAGATCGGAGAGTTCAATGTTAATAATATTGAGACAAAACGCAAGAAAGATAAGGTAATGAGTTCAAAAATAGCGAAAAAGAAAACAATTAAACAGCAGACAATATCGACGTTTCTTCCAGATGTGTAAAATGTGACGTCAAGATTGTGGTGAAAAATTTCACAGTTTTTGACTCATTTTAAATCGCTTATATCACCGCATGTAACGCTCAACAGAATCAGTTATTTTTTACCCAAGTCGTGTGTCATTTGTGAATTTCTTTTTCAAAAGAGATAATTATATGTTAAATATCTATTCTTGAATCATTAAATAGCTTTTTATTCGGTAAGGTTTTAATAGATTATGTAGTAATGTGTCTCCGAAATCTGAAGTTATATTAGATTGATTTGTTTTTTTTTTACATCTTATCAACAATTTGTTGATTAATTTAAATCCAAAATATATTTTGGATATTAAGAATAATTATTTATTTGAGAGAGCATAATGGCTTAAAATCTATCTTACAGATAACTATGAATTTTCCAGATATAAAACTTACTATTTACCGCAGTTCTGGATAGGGGAGAAGAGATGTTTTCCATCATTTCACAAGAGTATATGCGCCTATCTGAACTCGAATGAAATTCGAGATTACAAAACCAGATGCGATGGTAGAACGAAAGATGATTATCAAAAGCTAAGCAAAAATATTAAGAAATATGAAAATTTCCTGACAAACAAAGAAAAGGATGTGAAGTGTTATGTAATATCGGTCCTCCTATATGGCAGTGAATGCCGGACAATCACATTACAGATGAAGAAAAACTCGAAGAAAAAGACAAATGCTTATACAGAGAGATACTGAGAAAACCACGGACTGAAAATGTGAGCATCGACAAAGTTTTAATGAAAATCGAAAAGAAGAAAAATTATACGTAGAATGAAAAAGAGACAGATGATACGTCTAGCACACATACAGAAGAAAGTGAATTTAGAAAATTTAACACTCACAAGACATATTGAAGGTAATTGATAGATTGTTTTATCAACGTTTTGCAGGTTATTTAAAGCCAGAAAATAATTTGAGATTTAAAGATGTTTTTAGAGATAATAATGATTTACTAATGCGAGTCTTAATAATCTCTATCTATAAAAGGCAGGATGTGTGTGTGTGTGTGTGTGTGTGTGTGTGTGTGTGTGTGTGTGTGTGTGTGTGTGTATGTAACGAATGCACGGTCGCAATTTTCGACGGATTTGCACCCAAATTTACATGCAAATGCTCCAAGTTAGTAAATAGGCAGAGACCGACTTTGCATTTCCCAAATTCCATCGATGGTGGAAATAATCGATTTTTCAGCCTTCTACGGTAGTTTTCATGTAGTTTGCGGCGATTTTCTACTGGCCAGAGTGAGAGACTATAGCTGGCTGTCACGAATAGGAAAGAAGTTTCTATTGGCCAGCGGGAAAGTCAACAGCTAACTGACACGAATGTTAACTAGCATGCTAGCATGCAAAAAAAAATCCATAGCTGCATTCGTCACAAGTGGGAAAAATTTAAATCTGCATGGCATTTTACTCCAATTGGCTCATTCGCTTGGTTAAACTCAACGTTGATTCTGATTCCGCAGAACTGGGTTGGGTGTGAAATAATATTTGTTGTTGACATTCTTTTTCATTCGGCTTTTCCAGTTACGAGTCCTTATTTATATCTTATTATACCTTATTTATATCTGATCGTTTTGTGTTCATTTTTTTAGTTCCTTTTTCGTAACAGATATAATGTTTAGTATAGAGCTTAGAAAAAATTCGCAGTGTGAGATAGGCAAGAAGTAAGGCATCTAGCAA
Source organism: Acanthosepion esculentum (assembly GCA_964036315.1). Classification (NCBI taxonomy): domain Eukaryota; kingdom Metazoa; phylum Mollusca; class Cephalopoda; order Sepiida; family Sepiidae; genus Acanthosepion; species Acanthosepion esculentum. The sequence goes on along the minus strand of OZ038505.1, from coordinate 85,000,994 downwards.
CATCAGCACGGCAAAGGGCACTCCTTTAAAGGCAAGGAAGGGCAAAAATATTTTAAGTGATAGCAATTGCTGTATGAGTCGTACGATTTTTGCACGGGCAACGCCGGGTCATGCTGATAGTTAACCTATAACTGGAAATGGAAGTGGCGGATGCATACCACGGGCATTTGGGAGTGAGTTAATATGAGGTTCTAACAAGGGTCGATGTTGCTTAACTTCGGTGACCGTACGGGGACCGGTGTTTCAGTTTGGCCGTAAATCCTATATTGAATGCAGGAAGAGTCGAAGAAAGCAGAGAATGGCCTACCTAAAAGGCGTATGCTAATGACTGGAAGAACAGAATTTAATAGCCAAAAAGAAGTCAATAGCTACAAAGGTAAGGGAATTGTGGAAAACCATGATCGCCCACTTCCTCAAGGGAGACACGACACATCGAACACGCAGAATGAGTGCGACAACAGCATAAAAACAACATGACACGGGGATAAATAGATACAAGCAAAAATATAGCCATCCTGACTAACCTTTCGATAATAGTATAACACGCATATGCATCACAGCCAAGGATGGCTATATTGTGACATCTTTGCGGAAAATTTAGAAATATGTTTATTTCATACAACCCAGTCTAGCTAGTCTCTGTATGAGAGTAATCCCATTTATCTAGATGTGTATTCCAAATCTTCTAGGTTGACTGGTGCCCACAATTAAAAATAACCCTATCGACACCCGGCCATGATGTTCCTCAGTACTCTCAATCATGCGCAGAGTTGAAGCGTTCATCAAGTCCTACAGAACACAGTCAACTCCTTAAGATAAGACAACTGACGGGATAATGGGTGGGAGACAATGGGAGTCGAGAAACATTAACACTCACATTTTAAAGACAAGCGAGACAGTGGAAAACAGATAATAATTTACCTAATGATTCTTTAAATGATCTTGTAAATGTTTGTCAGAAACGTAATTATTAGAGAGAGAGAGAGAGAGAGAGAGAGAGAGAGAGAGAGAGAGAGAGAGAGAGCAAAAGCAAAACAAATCTTGCTCTTTTGTAAAAGGGAGCAATTTGGGGAGAACGATCATCACCTATAATGAAATCGACAGTAAAATATCGAGCTGAATATATACATCTATACGAACTAAGAATTACACACAATATATACACAAATATGAATCTTCTGATGTAAAACAGCATTTACGCACAAAGGATAGAAAGATGTGGAGAGGCATAATCGCCTATATACTGAAGGGACGCGGCACAAAGAAGAAGAAGAAGAATATATTGAACTTAAATCATATTTTGGTAATTTTATAACAATCAAGATTGCCTCGACACACACACACACACACACACACACACACATACGTATATATATATATATATATATATATATATATATATATATATATATATATATGCAGGTGATTGAAAAGTAACCCCCTGTTTTGTGTATGAGTGGCAAGCCAGGAGGCCTGACTTAACACCCAGTGATTTTTTTTCTTTGGCTTTGGTTAAAGCAGGTAGTTTACAGTAGGTACCAAGACTCTGGGAGAAGTTGAAGGACAAATACAAGAAGTTATATCTTCCATACCACAAGAGTTCCTGGTAAAATCGAAGCGATGGTCGGCTGGAGAAACTGATCGCATAGTTTGGTTCACATATAGAATTTTAAATAAAAACCTCATGCAAAACGCTTTCTGCTTATATCCATTTCTTATGGTTAATTAATTAATTATAAGTATTTTAAATTCGGGAGGTTACTTTTCACTCACCCTGTGCGTGTATATATATATATATATATATATATATATATATATATATATATATATATATATGTATATATATATATATATATATATATATATATATATATATATATAGACAGACAGACTGTTTCGCTGTATCACAGCTCATCAGTGTGGCTAGACGTCCGGTTGCCGCTAGCTAGGATCGAAACCCGACTGAATTGGCGTCAGTCGGAAATTCTACCACAAAGCCGTCGGCGCACTGCAGAGATGAAGGTGAATTTTAGCGTGTTTATTTTTAGATTTTAGATAAACACACAGTGACCGACAGGACTCAATTCTGCCGAATAGTCATATGTGCGTGTGTGTGTATGTAAAATATATCAAATGGCCTGAAGATTGCGTTCAAGCATGAAACGTATTCATCAAATTGCATAAGAATCAGAATTTACACGGAAATGCACAAAATACATTCTGCCATTTTTAATCTCCAAATACTGCTATTAATATTGTTCATTATTACATGTTAATTCACTCCATGTGATTCTACTCATCAAATTACAACATAGTCAGCATCAAACGGGAAATGCACACATTGCACCAAATCTGCAAGTTACAAGATTCTAATATTCTTAATAATATTAACCAAATTAATTTTAATTGACATCATGTAATTCTACTCATCAAATTAGCTAGACCTTTTAAACTGGATATGCACTAACTGCTCCAGAGTGGGCATTATTAGGCTACCAAAACTGTTATTAATGTCACTCAAAATTATTTTAAATTGACACCATGAGACATATTGACCTCACTGCCCACTGATATATGTATATATACATCGAGCTCTTTAGTTACTTGTTTACTCGTATCGGTTTTTTTTCTTTGGGCCTTGAACCCGAATCTGTGCGATTATTTTCGACAGACTTTCATGTTCCTGGTTATTTCTTTTTTAAAAACTGTTTTCCCTTCGAGATTGATTTGGTTATTGTTAAATCAAGAATTCGAAGGTTTTTTTGAGACGAGTATAGTTACCTATATATACATATATATATATATATATATATATATGTGTGTGTGTGTGTGTGTGTGTGTGTGTGTATTTTAAGACATTTTTATGTTTATACATTCTTTTTATAGATACAAATATTTAAGTAAATGCTTTGTTTTATAATAAACAGTATTAAATTACATTAACCGGTCTGAATATCCAAGAAATTTTCATAGAAAATATTCGTCCTCCGACAGGAATCGAACCTGTATCCTATACGGAACCGTCATATAGTCCTACGTGCCTTTAATCGATTTTGCCACAGAGGAGCGTTGGGTTAGTAAGATCGAATTTACTGCCTTTAGACTTAAATCTACAATGAATCTTTCACGTACATTCATATCTGCTCATGGCCTATCCAATTGTAAACAAATGACGTCACACATTATGAAATGGATAAAGTCCGACAATTATTTAAAGACATTTTTATGTTTATACATTCTTTTTAAAGATACAATATTTAAGTAAATGCTCTGTTTATAATAAACAGTATTAAACAACATTTACCGGCCTGGAAATTTCTCAGACATTCATGCCAGTAAATGTTGTTTAATACTGTTTATTATAAAAACAGAGCATTTACTTAAATATCTGTATCGATAAAAAGAATGTATAAATATAAAAATGTCTTGAAATAATTGTCGGACTTTGTCCATTTCATAATATATATATAATATATATATATATATATATATATATATATATATGTGTGTGTGTGTGTGTGTGTACATCGAGAAAGGGGAAGAAGGAGTACATATATGCATAAATAAATAGATACTGAAGCACTAAAAGTAATAGGAGAACAGTATTTAATGATAGATAACTGTCATCCTGGAAATACCCACATAAAAATCAGCTGCAGCAATTACATTAGATATTCAGAGTCAACACCACCTGGGTTACACATAGCAAAGTGATTTAAATTATTAAATTTAAAAAGAAAATTGCACGATAGTTGATGCCAGATGGATGAAATTTTCCACTTTTGAAAGTGTTGCATAAAGCCTCCCTTGCTCTACGGCGTCACACGTGTAGTGAGAATAACTGACTGAATGAACAATTAGCTACCGTAGAGAGAGCTGTGAGCGACCGACCATGTGTCATTCCTGATTATGGCCAAAGGCCTCTGAATAAAATTGGCTGCAGTTAACAGACACTGGCTCAAATCATATTCAAATTATATGTAGTGGATATCATGCATATCCGAACGATCAGTTCATCTTTAGATTTCATATATTTGGATGCAGATGTTCCACCGGGGTGCCACTGATGACACAACGTCAACGGACACAAAGATAATTAGACCCTAGAGGACTGGTCAGGTCTAATGAGTTGCAGACGTTTTGGAATGATAGCACGGTTCGTTTGTGGCTCAGACCACATAAGATCATAATTAACCCTCTAAGAATGGCATTTACATTTCTCTGTTTGAGGAGAATTTGCCTCGATTTCATGGTCTCCAAGTACCTCCAAAATGATGTGTTATTCACAACGAAACATTTAACGTGTTAAAGGCACCAAATTATAACTAAATATTTTAAAGATCATTCTGGAAACTTACGATGAATCTTGTGGAGACCAGGTGCCGTCATTTACAGGAGTTGTTTTCTTTTTTCACTCTGTACAAGGGAAAAGAGCCACTCGAGTTAGAGGGTTACAAAGTAAGATGTAATATGCAATGTTTAGCAAGAAAAAATGGTAGGTTAAGATTGTAGTGATCAGGGAAGAACCTTTTTGGGAGTCGGCCCATCAAAATAGCGGTTCGTTGTAAGAAGCTGGGCAAGGGAATCTGGTAATGCAGTGGATAGAACCTCGGGACGAGAGATCTAAGAGCCGATTTTGCATTTCAGTCAAGTTTCGTTACATGCACTGTCGCTTAAATAAACGTTGGAAAATACGAGTCCATGAATCCGCCAGCTATATAGAACGGTAGACGGAGACTTCTTTGGAAAACTAATCTAGAAGTTCAATTCTGAATCCAAAACCCACTGAAACCCTGGAAAATTACATACAATGCAACTACTAAAAGCTGCTTTTACAGTGATTCTATAATTTAGATTGCGGCCAAACTTAGGTTCATGTGTTTCAGTAAATAGCCCCTGTTTATTTAACGGCTTATATCATCAAACGTCTTATAAATAAATCTACATCAACTTTATCTACATCTATGTCCTTTTAAGTGGTTTACACATTAAAATACAATATATATATATATATATATATATATATATATATATATATATATATATGGTAAGTAATTGATAGGAAATATGTGAACAATTATGTAAGAGGGAATTCATGAAAACTGGTTGGATGTTTTCTTTTCTTTGCTTCCTTATTAACATCTATTTCTTGTAGAAGCAAAACAAGTGAAACCCCAAGAAATACTCGTTACCTTGGCAACACTTCTACCTAAGATGTGGTTGTCTTGAAATATTTCAACAGTTAATAAAATTTCAGCAATAAAACATCCGTAAAGTCATAATAGACATTTTTCAATTGGAAATATGTTCAAATGCAATGCAAATATGTTTGTTTTATATAGGAAAATAAGATAAAGAACATAACTCGATAAAAATAAAACGCTTTTAAACAAAAGAACTTGTGGATAATTATAATTAAATTATGATATATATATTAATGAGAGTATAGGAATTAATTCCTTAACAAAGTAACTCCTTAAATAATATGAGTTATACCTCTTTTATAATAATGTGTTCTAGTATTTTGAGTCTTTCCTTACAGTGAGCGCCGTGTAGTAGTCTGGTAATACACTAATGTATTGCACTCTCTCTTAGGTTAGCTTGTCAATTATTGATAGGTTCCTTCACTTATCCATTGTCAGGTCACAAATTGCCAAAATAAAATTAACATGATACAAATATTAGTAGACAAAACAAAGGTAATACAGTATATTAATAATTACTAATCAATATACGTAGAGAATATAGAAACTTAACTAAATATCAATTTAGAACAATTCATCCACAATTATGCTACTTATTCAATAATTAAAAATGCAATAAAATGATATAGGCAAAATATGTCAGTGTCATTTTAAAAAAAGACTGTTTACACACACACACACACACACACACACACACACACACACACACACACATCCGCACCATATATATACAGGGTGTCTAAAAATCCGTGTGGACTTTAAAAAATTATAACTTTATTTGTATTTGCGATAGAAATAATCTGTTTTAAATGTTATAAAGTTTGATGAGCGTAGTTTTAAGTATAGCTAAAATAACTAATGTGATTTCAGGCATTACTGTAAATCAGTGGCAAATCTCAGAAATATAGACATATATATATATATATATATATATATATATATATATATATATATATATATATATATATATATGGTGTCCATAATGTTCGTGTGGACGTTACAAATTTATAACTTTATTTGTATTTGCGATAGAAATAATCTGTAAAAAATGTTATAAAGTTTAATGTACCTAGTTTTAAGTATAGCTAAAATAACTAATGTGATTTCAGGCATTACTGTAAATCAGTTGAACTGCATAATCGTATTACCCTTTGTATTGCTAATGATGGGGGACATGTGGAAACTTAAATAAAATTTCAATAAAACCTTAAAAAACTATAGATTTACTTCTTTCAAATCCTTTTTACAAATTGTTTCTATCGCAAATATGAATAAAGTTATATTTTTTAAATTGAACACGAACTATATGGACACCCTATATATATATATATATATACATATATCTATCTATCTATATATTTATTTATTTATAAATATATATATATATATATATATATATGAAGAAATATATTCTTAAAGTGTGCTATATTTATGGGATAAAGTGCTCAATATCAGAGATAGAGCGTGTGTAAATATAAAAGTGAACATAGAAGTCAACACTTAGAGGCGACAGTCTGCTTCATGCTAGATGCAATCATGGCCCAATGATTGCATCTAGCATGAAACGGACTGTCGCCTCTAAGTGTTGACTTCTATGTTCACTTTTATATTTATATATATATATATATATATATATATATATATATTTATATATATATATATATATATATATATATATATATATATATATATATATATATATATAATAGTTTTAAGGGATTCAAGTGCTCAATATCGAAGACAGAGCGTATGTAAATATAACATTGGTAACTGGAATGGATGATTGCGTTTAGAATGAAACAAACTGGGTTTTGACTTCAATGTTCACTTAAGTGTGTGTGTGTTTGTGTGTGTATGTGTGTGTAAAGAGAGAAAAGGAAAGAAGAAATTTAGAATCACATAATTGTATAGATACAGTTAAGATAGGTATATACTTAAATACACACAATTGCGTATATGACCATTATATGTGATAGCTGCTATCTCATTTCAAAATAAAGGCATCGCTTGATAACGCACAACTCCAGATCATCACCGATCTAGATATAGAAGTTGATCTAAACATTTAAAAAAAAACTCAAACCAACGAGGAAACCAAAATTAATTCATTCAACGAAATGATACACAAGAATGCTCAGGACATGCTCGTTGAATCAAGAAACAAGAAAAATAATATTATTCATAGACGGAATTTAAATCCTCTCTCATATCTTCAAACAACTTTCTGTCAACAGTAGAAGTAAATTTTAAAATATATTCAGGACTAATAGCGTTTACGCTTTGTCGACACGAAACAGGCTTATGTAAGTACCCTAAGGCACTTACCATATTTGAATCCCCAGATGTTTCGTATTATTATTTACTGCTGTAATGTGCGTATTGTATATCTCAGTTTTAATCCGTACACACTTTTTCTATATGTCACGCCCATTCAAGGCCCAGGCGATAATGGTTCGTAAAAAGTTTCCCTCCCTTGTAGCTATTAGAAAAGTTTGCCACTTTAACATTCAACACTGTCTTCGCTCTTTCATTCATTCCTACAAAATCGCTAAGTAGGTTACTCGATGTTTAAATTTTCACCATTCAATATTCAATATGCCCTGTGAGTCTCTCATTTTCCGATCTTTCTTTTCTTGTCACAAAAATTTCCTCGTTCCCTTATTGTGATAATAAATTTGTAGCGAGAGGCTTATAACGTTTCATCAGTCAGAATGCGGTTTTATGGTGGAACTAATTAATCACCCACATGCCTAGAAAGACGCATTTGGACTCTATAATGTTTGGAATGTGACGTATGGGCAGAGAGAGATAGAGAGAGAGAAGTAGTATTCGGGTTTTCGTCTGGTCTGGCTCTTTCAAAGGTAGAGCATAGCAAGAGGAGACAGATACGTACTGCAGCGGTACAGGGGACCGACCTTTTTTCTAGCATATTTAGCGATGGATTGTATATACACGTCCTCCTTGAGGTTTGGCATGAAGTCCTAATATTACGTTGAAGGGAAGGAGTTACCTTGAAAGAACGCCAGCTCATTATCACTGACGAAGTTCAGGGTTTACTCAGTGATTATGTAAAGCTACACATTTGTTTTTTTGAGGTATTGGATATGACCAATGTCACTAATTTCTATACATTTGGCTATTTCTCTGACTGAAAACTATTTATATAGTATTATAGTTTATTGTTAGACCGTCCCTTTACTGTATTGTTTAAGACTTCTGCACTTCTTATGCTAATAAGATTATGTTCACAGATAAATCCTGGTAGGTCTCCTACTGCTAGGATCACTTGTTGTAGAACTTAAATCCGGTGGGTAAACAACTATTTTTCTAGTTGCACTTTCTTTTTGTATGCACTTTCTCAACTGTTATTCTGTATGAATCTACCTTTTATTTTTTCGAGTAAACGTTGCAGATTATTGCACTATCTTTCCCGTATACATTGTGTTTTCCTCACAGTTCAATTTTTTTTTTTTATATAGTACATCATCAAATGCTTTTTCGTAATCTATGAAACATAGATAAGTGTTCTTTTTACGTTTGTATTATTCGTTATGATAACAAGTTTGCTCATGATGATGGCCTTTTTTTTAGTTTTTCACACGACTTCTTAAACATTGTACACATTTTCCGTCCTTATTTCCCCAATAATTAAATAACCCTATTTTCTAATAATTTTATTTCTTCAAAAAAATACATTTTTCGTAGAAAGTTTCTCTAAACTTCAGATAGATACATAGATAAATATAAACATAGATTCACATGATCATATATGCATAAGACAGACAAATATATGTACATCGGTAAATACGAGGATCTCTATTTCAAACGCACTTATTGACATAACAGCATAGAAAATGAAGATCAAAATCTTTTCTTTTTCGATAACTTTCAAATAAAATAAAGGTGAATAATTTTAAAACACTTTTCAGGTACACTGTTTAACAAAATTCAAACTATTTTTGTCTTTGATCAGAAGGTTTTACTTCTAAATTGCATCTGTCGATTGTTCTCTTCAAACTTTGCTTTCGTAAGCTGGACATCGATGTTTTGAAACGAACCTATTTTCCATTACATTCCAGATATATTAGGTCATCCCATAAGTTCTGTCCGAATTTTAACTTTTTGTTAAAATGAACGAAATTTAAAGAGAAATTAATCTCAACACTACCATAAATCTGAGCCAGAATGAGTAGATTCGTATTCTTCCTAAAAGGTTCTGTGTCGATTCTTGAAGCGTGTTTCATGTCATTGTCTTGGAAATTGTATACAGTACCCATTCTAACCTGAGAACGTAGAATAAATGAATTTCAAAGAATAAACTGATATTTTTTGTGAATGCAATTTCCCTTCAATCCTGGTCATTATTTTGTTTCCGTTATCGAATGCAATAAGTCAGCCACAAAAATAATGCGTCCACTTACTGGTCAGTTCCCCTGCTAGGATGTTATATTTCAACTTACATGCTGTGTTCTTTCTGAAAACGTAACTTAGACTGGTATAGCTTAAATCATCTATTTTTCTTTCCACGGTCCAAATAAGTGTATTACGGAAATTATTCCGAGGATCTAATAAACTTTTATCCCACATGAGATATGCGGTGAAAATTTAGAGCATTTTCTTTTCAGAGAAAATGAAAAAACGGAAAGTATATTAGGTCATCCCATAAGTTCTGTCCGAATTTTAACTTTTTGTTAAAATGAATGAAATTTAAAGAGTATTTTATAATTTCTAATGGAGCTGAACACTATTTTTATGTTTAGATGCATTTAAACTGATCAAATTTTATTTCAGAGAACAATAAAATTAAATTTTGTTTGATTACAACCCTGCTAACGTGGAAGTACCCAAGAATCATTTGAGGCACATAATGCTTTATGAGATCAAGAAAGGAAACTCAGCAGCCGAAGCGGCTAGAAACATTCACTCATTTTATGGAGAGGAATGTGTGAATGAAAGAACTTGCAGAAAATGGTTTGCAAAATTCAGAAGTGGAGATTTCACCCTTGAAGATGAATATCGAACCGGACGTCAAGTTGAGTTTGATGAAAAGCTTCTTGAAGCAGCCTTTGAAGAAAATCCTGCTTTATCAGTTGAGGAATTGACAGTGGTTCTCAGTTCAAATCATACACCTGTTCATCGTCATCTTCAACAACTTGGAAAATTTCCTAAACTTGGGAAATGGGTGCCTCATGAATTGTCTGAAATCCCGAGTTGACATATGCTCTTCTCTCCATTCTCGCCAACTTGTTTCACCTTTTTTGGATAGACTTGTGACTTGCAACGAAAAATGGATCTTTTATCGAAATGTTAAGCGTCGTACACAGTGGCTTGGTAAAGGGGAATGACTCCAGCCATAGCCGAGAAGGAAACTTCATGGGCACAAGGTTCTTCTTTCAATCTGGTGGGATTGCCAAGGAATAATCCACTTTGAATTCTTACCACCTAATGCAACAATTAATGCTCAAATATACTGTCAGCAATTAGAGCATTTGAACCAAGCTTTGAGGATAAAATGACCTGCTCTAGTGAATCGAAAACGGATGATGTTTCATCGGGACAATGCGCGACCACACACAGCAAGAATCACGTCACAAATGATCGAAGAACTTGGTTGGGAGAAAATTCCTCATCCACCTTATTCTCCCGACCTTGCTCCTTCAAACTACCATTTGTTTCGTAGCTTACAGAATTATTTGGAAGAAACAGCTTTTGTAACACAGGAAGAGGTTAAAACTGACATTTGTGAGTTCTTCGAATCAAAGCCAAAAGAATTTTACAGTAATGGAATTAGTAAGCTTGTTAATAGATGGAAGGAAGTCATAGATAATCAGAGAAAATACATTGTTGATTGAATCTGTAATTAAATCTAACATTTGGTTACTTGTTTTCTTTATTCAAAATTCGGACAGAACTTATGGGATGACCTGATATTTAATGCTGAATTGCTGAAGGAGAAGTTTCGAGAAGTTTCAAGAACGTTTGAGAAGTTTCCAAAAGTTTCAAGAATTTCTAGAACGTTCTGGCAACCAAGTATCGTATGACGAAACAATTTATGTGAGGACGATATTTGTGGCCTGATCCGTGAACATATTTTTATTTTATCTATGTATCAACTTAAATCACACAAAATTGCTCCTGATTGTTTGTGTTCTCACTTGTGTTACGCTAGAAAAAATCAATGCTACTTCTGAATCATATTTCGTTTCGTTTCTATTTTGCTCGAACGAGAATATTCACCTTGGCCAGTGTTCCCAATGGTAATAGGAAAATTTCAGAAATATCACGATCCTGGTCACAAAAGAAAGTTTGAAGAAAATACTAGCCATTTCTAATCCTTTCTTAATTTATTTAATAAATTTAATGGAAAATAACAGTTGTTACCCAAGGACAAAACTCGTGTTGCACAGTGGAATATATGAATGAAATTTGAACTGATTCGGCTTTGCAATAAATGTAGGCGTCCTAATTTTATTTATAATAATATTGTGAAAAAAAGAATTACGGTTGTTGTTGTTGTTAATGATGATGATGATGATATTTTATGTAACACGTTCATACCACACTTTCGTTACTAACAGTAATTTTGACATGTTATCATTCATTTTTTTCTATTATTCTACTATCCATTTTCACAAGCACCTTAAGAATACCACACTCTTTCCCTTGGATTCTTTTGTATTTAATATGTCTTGTGAGTGTAAACGTTTCTAGGCCATCTTTCCTCATTATATGCCCAAGAATGTTCATTTGTCTCTTTCCGATTACAAGTTTACAATCATTTAAACTTCCCTTTTTCGATTGCATTAATAGTATTGGTCGTTACACCAACTATCGCAGAAAATCTAATCTATCAGATTTTTCCGAATTCACATTCTTATGAGTATTACATAGCAATTCATTAGTTTTTCTTTGTTTCTAACGATATTTTCCTCTCTTAATACTTTGCTTAGTTTCTGATAAACATCTTTCGCTATCTATATGCAGCTCCTGAATTGTCTCCCATTTTACATTTTTGTGTCTGCACTAATTAGGTGCTCGGTTTACCAATATATTAAATAATTTTAGGAAATAATCAATTTCATAATATGCTATCATTGTTTATGTTAAGATATATTGCGTGAGCAGATATGATCGATCGAGAATAATCGTCGAACGTATTTCTTTATAAAAAAAGTAATTGGGACTTTGCCCACCAGGCTCTTCGTGGCTGAATGGTTAACAGAATGTCAGGTTAAATGCTCGTTCGCATTAGAGTTATTGGTTCGGAGAACCATACATCTTCTACGAGATTTATGAAATATACCGACCGGTAAATGTAATTAATACTGTTTAATTAAAAGGCAAAGCATTTACTTAAATAAATTATATTTTTGAAATAATGTATCAACAGAAAATTTATTAAAATAAGTGTCGGACTTAATGCATTTCATTATATATATATATATATATATATATATATATATATATATATATATATATATATATATATATATATATATATATATCTTACTGGAATTTTTCGAGGTTTTTGCAAAACTATTTGACACTACTTTGAATAATAAGAATGCATAATTCCTCTCCAAAAGTTAACAGAAAATTCTGTTGAAATCGATCATAAACATAAATAACATGTTCGTCATTAATTAATCATAGCTAAGGATCAGAAGCTAATGAAGGATTGAAATAAAGCGCATATATATATATATATATATATATATATATACACACACACACATATATATATGTATGTATATGTGTGTGTGTGTGTGTGTGTGTGTGTGTGTGTGTGTGTGTGTGTGTGTGTGTGTGTGTGTGTTAATTTAGGATCATTTTCCAACTTCATGGAGATGATCCTCGCCCACTCTAAACTTCTGATTTTCTGTCCTGGAATAAGTTGCTCACAATTTTCACGCACGATTTCATTTTCAAGTCTTTTTTCACTGCTCTTTTCTCAAATGCTAAACCACTTATGGATTGAGTTGGATCTTTTCTAATTTATCTATTTAGCTCTAAGTTCAAATGATGATGCATCTTCCTGTTGTGACCCTCCAAACCACTTTTCCTCCCTACTATTCTTGAATGAACTTTATAGATGGAAACAAGAGTATGAATGTTGTTACCATTACTGAAAGTCAGAATTTTCTTTTTTTTCTTCTCATCATTGCCCAGTTGGGAAAATTGTGGGTTTGATGAAAAGCGATTTTATACAGGTCTCTTTTTAGCTGAATAATTAAAATATTTTTTCAGTGATTCTGACCAGAGGATAGCTGAACGTCTTAGCTAAAATGTTGGAAAAAAGAAATTCAATTAGTTTAGTGGATCTTTAGATATTAACCATTTTTGTGGATGGATAATATGCTGTTACACGATTTGGACAATTTTGCTGTTACACCCTATATATATATATATATATATATATATATATATATATATATATATATATATATATATATATATATATATATATATATATAATTTTGTGTTAACAGCATAAATTTAATTACATTTTTTAAAAATTTTAAATGATCAAACAGTGTTAGAATTAGCCGGTTCATTATACACAATTTCCACAAGTTACTTTCCAAGTTTCCACACCATATCAATCGATTTATTCGACCGTAGAAGAAACTAACTCATATCAGAAATTCCTTGTCAGTATTATTTAATAAAATATATTTAATTTAATTTATATTTATATATTTTATTTACTATATATATATATATATATATATATATATATATATATATATATATATATATATATATATATATATATATATATATATATATATATATATATGTATGTATGTATGTATAAGCTTTAAAATCGACCATATTTGTGTTTGAAACTTTTCAATATTTTAGATTTCTAACCTAACCAATTTTTTTGACATAATAATTCATAATATATTGAATGTTTTCGACAAAATAAGAGATTCTTCAGGCAGACGATATCTATACAAAGAAAAAGAATAAAAACTACATGAATAAATATAAGATATGAATTAAACAACTGTATCTATGTTCGTTTATTTAGAATGACTCCGAGGAAATTTGTAAAGCAACCCCCCACCAAAAAAAATGAAACTCATCAGACAATAATACGTACGAGAGAGGAAAGATGATATTGAACGCATTTGAAAATACATTTTCTCTTTTGATGTCACTAGATACGAATGAGTTACAAACGAATAAAAACCATGATGATAATAGGCTAATTGTGTGAGTATTATCGCAATGATAATAAATTCAGAAAAGCACGTAAAACAAGGAATGTATTGTCTCACCAGACTTCACAGCGAAGTAATCCTGAGAGAACTGGGAGTCTTACTAGGAGTTATTATTGGTGGATACAATCGCCATAAGATATGCAGATGATACAGTTCTGATAACCGACGAAGTGTAGAAACTGCAATAATTCCTATACAATGTAGTCAAGGAAAGCGAGAAGAAAGGACTAATCATTAACTGTAAGAAGAGAATACATGGTTGTTAACAAACGGGATACGGATTAGAGATATTGAAATCAGACAAGTATGAAAATGGGAAAATCTGGAACATAGTCTAACAGAGGGAAAAAAAACATGACACCGAAATCCGAAGACGTATTAAAATTGCGAAAGATGCCATCATCCAAAAGCTAAGCAAAGTATTAAGATGCAGGAAAATTTAGGTAGAAACAAATAAAAAAGTGCTTAACAGTTATCCCTCCTCTTATATGCCAGTGAATGATGAACAATCTATTCGCAAATGAAGGGGGTTGGGTGGGAAGCTGTAAACCTAATGGACTGAACATGTGACTAACGGTAACTTCTTAAGAGAATAGTCGCTTATACTTAGAATCAGAAAGCGATAATTAACATTTCCAGAGCACAAATATGAGGAAAGAAGACTTATTGATTCGGACACTCACAAGACAAAAGGCACAGAGGGAATCAGCGAGAAACATAACCAACGTGATTTTACAAATGGGTGACAAAATAAGAACTGAGTGCCATAAAGAAAAGACAAGTTTTAGTAAGAACTACAAATGGTAGGTACCTGTGGAAAGCCAGGATTACTAACATTCTGAATAGGCACGGCGTATAGAAGAAGAAAAAGAAGAAGAAGAAGAAGAAGAAGAAGAAGAAGAAGAAGAAGAAGAAGAAGAAGAAGAAGAAGAAGAAGAAGAGGAAGAGAAGGATGAGTAGGAGGAGAAGAAAAATAATAAGAAGAAGAAGAGTAGGAGGATGAGGAGGAGGAGAAGAAGAAGAAGAAGAAGAAGAAGAAGAAGAAGAAGAAGAAGAAGAAGAAGAAGATGAAGAAGAAGAAGAGGAAGAGGAAGAAGAAGAGGAAGAGGAGGATTATTAGGAGGAGGAGGAGATGAAGAAGAAGAAGAGTAGGAGGATGAGTAGGAGGAGGAGAAGAAGAAGAAGAAGAAGAAAAGGAGGAGAAGAAGAAGAAGAGGAAGAGGAGGATGAGTAGTAGGAGAAGAAGAAGAATAATAAGACGAAGAAGAGTAGGAGGATGAGTAGAAGAAGAAGAAGTAGAAGAAGAAGAAGAAGAAGAAGAAGAAGAAGAAGAAGAAGAAGAAGAAGAAGAGGAAAAAGAAGAGGAGGATGAGTAGGAGGAGAAGAAGAAGAAGAAGAAGAAGAAGAAGAAGAAGAAGAAGAAGAAGAAGAATGTAGGGTTGTGGATATTGTTTGATACTTGGTCATCAACGAAACTACAAGATATCTATGTTATGAAAATCAGGAAAACAACGCTGAAAAAATTTAATATAAGAATCGGATAGAAAGTATTGCGTAGCCTGCTTACGCACTTGAATGGGAAAAGAGATTAAGATATCATTGCTGGCCAGAACGGATGCATCAGAAATAATTAGATCAGAAAAACGGAAAATGACGGTTCCGCTGAGAAAACATGAATGCAGCAAAGTGATTCAAAAGGAATACAAAATCAGGCACGAGACAACAAAGATAGACAAATACAGGGTATTTGGCAAAAGACGTTGGTGTGAAAAATGTAGTTCTTCCCATGCAGAAATTTTTGAAAACGAAAAGAATAATAAAATATGTTTATGGTGAAAATAGTTGTTTCTTTATAAGGAAAAAGTCGGAATTTAAAGTCGGGTGAAATGTATAAATTGCTTCTCTTAAAACTGTTTTTTTTTCAGGAAAAATAGGTTTCCCAAGTCCGCTAAATGTTATTGCGCAATCCATTATTGATGTGTGTTTCCAAAAAAAGACCTCAAAGTCTAGCTCAATGTCCAGCGGGCATTGTAAGCAACCTCCTCCAACCGGAAATGTTTTTCGGCTTTAAATAAACCACAAAAGGGTGATAAGACATAAAAAATACAAACCAAACAAATAAGGAGAGTAATGGGAGAATCTCATGAGTGAATATCAATAGCGTTGATGTTTTAGTTTGAAGGATGAGGCAGCCAAGTCGACTTGGGAGTCACAGATGCTTGGAAGCAGACTAATTTGAAAACCGTCTTAATGGGTTGGATTATCTGACCTGAAGAAATGTCTGACTGTCGCCTGCATAGTTTGGATTGATAGAATTTTTGTTTGCGTGTGAATATTTCATTAACAGTCTTTTGAGAATAACATTTTACAAGATATAAACTCCACTTTGTAATCCGTAGCTAGAGGTGGTGATGAATCCATAATATTATCAAGGGTATTGGTGCATTAGTGAATGTTATGAACCCCACTGAAATTCGAAGATTTCTCAGTTGGAACCGCTATTACACCACCCGCACATCCACATGTTTCCTCTGCGCACATTGCGTAAGCCCCTAAAAGATGCGCCTCACAAGTTCAGGTCACGCAACTTTACAAGAAAATCTATAGTAATGAACTGCTGCTATCATAATTCACGAGAACAAATGAACATGTTAACACTTCAAATAAGGATCATATAAGCCATGAGAGACATTGTCTAGTATCATTACATTACATAATAAGTGTGCTTGTACCTCCTATCAATATTTCGCAAGACATTTACAACTTGCCAGTATCTCATAAATAATGGACTATAACATTTTCATCGCGTGGAAAGACAAACGACTTATCAAAGACTCTACTTGCTTTCACTGAAAAAAAGAAATATTGACGTGTTTAACGTTTCTACTAATATCTAATAAATAATGAACTATTCCGTTTTGATCGGGTGAGAATGCAAAATACGTGTTATAGACGCTACTTGGTTTCAGTAAGAGAAAATGGAAGATAGAAACTTTTAACATCCGTTTTAGGGAAAAGGAAAAATGTGACACCCGTCGTCCTGGTCGCGGTCAGGGCACCATTTGTGACACCCGTCGTCCTGGTCAGGGCACCGTTTGTGACACCCGACTTCTTTTTCAGTCACGACGCCAATATGTAACGTCGGTCCTTTGTGACGGGCTAACCCTGGGATATCGGTTGTAGTCTTGTTGGGTTCTAGTACCAACTTGTCGTACTCGGCTCGCTTCCAACGCCTGGTCACCAAAGCAACTGCTTTGATCCCGATTCAACTCACCCACGTTGTGATTTAATCTTAGGTTGACGAGATCAATCAGACGTCGGGCCGTAGTGCCAGCCGAATCCGGGTCAAGGTGATACTGCACAATAAATGTAGATAAAAAAACAAAAGCACAAACAACAACTTCAAGGCGAGCGGCTGGTTAGGAATAGTGATTAATTTTATGTCGGTTTGTTGAGTTACGTCTCTCCCTTTCTCTCCCATCCCGAAGAAAAAGAAAATGTGCTAGTTCTGGATATCTGGATTGTTTTTCAATAAAGTCAGCTCTGGTGAAAAATATAAATCAGACTTCTATAATTTGTTCTTGGTTAGAAGTCTAAGTCGGAAACTTGTTTTGGTGAGAAATCTAAAGTCGGACTTCAACAAATTTGTTCTTGGTTAGAAGTCTAAGTCGGAAGGCATGGAATCGTGCGGTCCCCTGTGCGAGGCGCGTCTCTCTGCGAACTGCACTGCACTGCTCTCTCTTACTGTACTGGCTGTACTCTTCACTCACTGACTGTTGAAACACCCGAAGATGTTTGCTTATATGGACGCCGATCAAAACCTGGCGTGGGGTCGGACGTGGTGTGGCCACCACGTTGATTTCAAATCCCCAATAAGGATTTTCTTTGTTTTCGGCCAAAAATAATTATCATTTTCCATATTTGGAAATCTTATTCCACTCCCACCATCTTCTGCTCTCATATGGGTATCTCACCATACTTTAGAGGGCGTCAACGGTTTTCCCACTTCCTTGCAGTAACATCTCATACCTATCCTCTCAATGGGCGGTGGCAGGCCTCCTCTCTGCGTCACATCATCATCTCCGCCTGGCTATTCGGCCAATAGGCGTCAACTGATAATCTCAATTTTTATCCAACTTCACGGCATATGGTTTTTCTCAACCAAGTTTTTCCGCCAACATTAAGTGGACGAATTTTTTGGCGAAATTGGGTTAATTAAAATAAATACAATAACATGGCTTCTGCTATCACAAACGAATTTCAACAGAACACAGATGTTCTGTCCAGTCGACATATCCTCTCAATCCAGGGCCGAGCTCCGTGTACGGTCGGCAGACGACCCATTGGTTACTGATAACACAAGCCATGGCCATCACGACACAGTTAATGCTTTATCTGCCCAAAAGCTCTGGTATCCCTCAACTAATTTTTACAACAATGACCATCAGAATTTTCGCCATTCCACTACCCAAAAACAACATCGCTTTTGTGGGTGGCCTTTTTCCTTCTCTTATCATCTAAGTTGTTAAGTCTTGCCCCTCTGTTTCTTTCTTTTCTTTCTCTTTTTCCTTCCTTTGTTTTCGCAGAGAATTTGGCATATCTCAGTATCACACTTCCGCGAGAAAGTAAAGTGGTTATCTTGAATCGCACTTGAAAATAACAAAACAAAAAAAAATCTTTTTTCGCCGATACCCTGTTTTGGGAAAATAACAAAACAAAAAGAATATCGCTCAGTATGTCTTTCGTTATATCTATCGGTTTAAGTAATCCCCGTAATTAACTTTTGTGGTTAATTAATTGATTAATTAACCTGCCGTTTCTAAATAGTGTTACAAAAAAATTGTCAATTCCAAATCTTTTCATTTGTACCCCCATACTTCTTAAAATAACGACCAACACTCATATTTATGATTGTTATTGAAAAGATTGTTAAAATTATTATGCTAAAATATTTAATGATGCTAAAGGGAAATTTCCTCAGATATTTTATTGTTGTAGAACTCGCCATCAGCTTATTCAATCATTAACTGAAGAATTATGATTTTTCAAAAATTTCAAACTGAAAATTGAAATTTTCATTTATTATTATTATTATTTTCTTTTTTAAATTTTATTTTTGTTGTATACCCATTTCCATCCGAGTCCCAACCAGTGACCTGATGTCAGAAATAGCATCGGGACATTTTCCACTGAGCATTTGCTTTGAAAATAAAAATAAGATCACACACATTTTACATAGGCAAAACTTTTCGTAAGACTTGAGCGATGCTTGCGATTACATTTTTTTTTCATTTCTTTAAGGCTTGGTCTACCAGGAATCTCTTCAATGATACTATCGGAACCTTTTCAAAACAAAGTGAGGGCTCCAGCTACAACTGAAATTGTTGATGCGCGCACATTTATTATTATTATTATTATTATTATTATTATTATTATTATTATTATTATTATTATTATTATTATCAACAAAGGGAATGAAATGTTGAATAACAGAGACATGGTCAATAATATGGATTTTTTTTTTTTTCAATTAATTACGAATCAATCACTGAAATATGCGTCAATTTCAAATTTTTATCGGTATCTCTTTGAGACAATTACAAATTTGTATTATAGAAATTTCACGAGCATTTTCAAATATCACTGCTATTATAAGCAGAACAAGTAGTAAACGTACTCATTCATTTATCCAGTGAAGATGTAGTTTTTCCACGATTAAATTTGTTTTTTAATCTAACATGATGCGTTAAGTGCGTTAAACTCGAGGTCAAAAAAAAAATTGGAATTAATTAATCCCATTAACCGTTCTCTATCGACTTTACAGGATTTCTGGGAATGCTGTCAATAAAAAGGCCGGAATAAAGGTGAGGTGAGAAGAGTTAGTGATTCAGAGGTCGTACAGGAAGTACCGCTGTGAAGTCCTTGAGTGACATTTCACCATTGTCAGTGGCATTTCCATGTGGTTTGGGATTTGCGGTTATTGATTCGTTGCCGGATGTTTTCCAATTCCGTATAGTACTTTGACATCTGAAAGAGTGCTCCAATTCACCTAGCATTGCAGAACACGATATTCGCCCATGAGGAAGACGACGACGACGACGACGACGACGACGACGACCATGATGATGTCAATGAATCAGCTACAGAGAAATCAACAATTAACTTGTACAGGAATTTTACCATGTTTAACATTTAATTCTTTCGAGATAATATATATATATATATATATATATATATATATATATATATATATATATTATTAGAAAACAAAACAAAAAATATTATAATTCTGCCTACTGTTCTGTTAGTATGTTAGTTCGTGTGCACCGCCCTGATATTAGAGATAAATAATTAACAATTCCGTTTTGATTACGAAGACGGAAGAAAACGTTATATCAGATACAGTGCTTGGTCTTATTGAAAAAAAAAAAAGAATCATGTATAATAACAAGAAAGAAAGAAAGAAAGAAAGTGAAAATATGATTCATTGATTCGTTTTCTACGGCTTATGAACTTGGAGATCTGAGTTAAAGGGAAATAACTGAGACATCCGGAAGAGGCATGGCACGTGGAACTAGAACAATCTACCCCGGTGGGCCAAACAAATGGCTCGGTTCTAAATTCCAATCACCTGAAGAGGTCAGGAGAGTACGAAACGTTGTGAATATAGTAATGAAGTCGAGGATGACAGCCCGAAAAATATAAATAAGCAAGAATATGTAGAAAAAAATTTTCTTTTATAATTTATAAATAGAAATTCGCTGTGAGGTACTGTAATGAAAAGGGTCTCGGAACGAGAAATAGGAATATGAGTTCGTCCTCCAGTTGAGTCCATGCATATACAGCAGGGAAAATTTGGACTCTTGTCTTCCAACTACGTCCAACTGTGAGTGACATAGTTGAGTAGATTCTCTATCCTTGGTTGGTAACTAGTCTAATAGAAATACGAGGTGCCGAAAATGACTGTAATCCCTCTTGTGGTTGGTTCACCAAGTACAAGTTAAAATTCGCTATTATTTCGGTATGACTAAACAGGCAAATTATTTGGGAAAATGGGAAATAAAGATAAGTTGGTTAATTTGATAGCATTATTTTGATTTCATGCAATCCGTTTCAGAAGAAAAAAGTCAAGGAAAATAGTGTAATTTAGCTATATACTAGTCAAAATAATCTCTCAGTATATTACAAAATATTAGGGAATTAACTTTATCTAGAGCATATATATTACTGTATATAAAAAGGCCTACCACCAGAACGTGGATAAATACCACTGTAAAGACATTCACCCCTTCACTAGTCATTTGGGGGGGGGGCGCTACGTATGACTAAACTATTTTTCGTAAGCTCGATGTTGCACTTCTGAGTCAGTCAGTCAAGTATGTGCCATACGTGATACACGCGTAGGCGATCATGTATCTTTCGATACATGACTGACGAGGCAGATTTTTTTCTTGCAGTAGGTTGCCATTTCTTTCTGCGGTAGAGGTGTTGCCATCCACGGCTATAGATCTTAAAAACCCTCTTCTTCTCCCTCCAGAGCTGAGTGGCGGAGAAGAAGAGGATTCATACCTTTCCCAAGGGTATTAGCACGTAAGTGAATGTAATGGGTTCGACTGGAATTCGAACTCGGCTCTTCGATTCCTCATTCCGAGTAGCGAGCCATTACTCCACCGTCTGTTCTGTTATTACTTAGATTACCTTTCATTTAGAGATTCTTGTAGAACTCAACTTCTACAATTCAGTGAATCACAGTTAATTTCCAGAATGCTGTTAAAAACGTCCTGATTGGACAATAAATATTAAAACTGTATTTTGTGCAAAGTTTTATAAAATCTTGTGCAAGCTAAACACTTGTAGGCTCCAGGCTAGGTTTGCAGCAGCTGACGTTTTGATTGGTCCGTTAATACCAATATCATGTTTCCGCCTCCGTCCGTACGGTTGACCTCGAGTTGACCTGTTCAAACTTAATTTTTTTCCAAAATGTCATTTCGCAAGAACTTAAACAGTTTGTGTTGATGGGGAAATTGATTGAAATAGTTTGCTCGACTTATGTAGAGTTGTCTCGCTTTGACTGTACCCGTAACGATTTCTTTTATGTGGTTAAGATGTTAAGTGAGTGGGTTTATATATCTCATCTTGATTAAATTCGTCACTTGAGTTGATGTCGTAAAGTAAGTGAATTTACCAAACTGGTTTGATATTAATAAATTTAACTTTCAGCCTGGAAGTTAGGTTTCTTAGATTTCTGTACCGAGCCGTCAAAGTTGTTGAAATCACTGAAGAATTTGAATTTTACAGGCCGATATGATGTTTAAAAACATAAACTTTTAGCGAGTATGTTGGGTTTCATAGATTCGTGTGGCGAGTTGATTATTTTAAGGACTCACTGTGTTGCGTCGAAGTTTCAAATTTGTGAGTTTTCTTGATCACGTGGGAGGCTCGAGAACACATAACTAGATTTTGGCGGAAAAATATGTTTGAAGAGGTCAAATCGGGGTCAACCGTACGGACGAAGGCGGAAAGATGATATTGGCATTAACGGACCAATCAAAACGTCAGCATCTGCAAACCTAGTCTGGAGCCGACAAATGTTTAATTTTTACAAGATTTTAGAACTTTGCACGAAATACAGTTTTAATATTTATTGTCCAATCAGGACTTTGTAAATTAACAGCATTATGGAAATTAGCTGCGATTCACTGAATTGTAGAAGTTAGGTTTCTTCTCTTTCTTTTGCAGTTTCCAGTAAAGTAATGATAGGATGCTGAGGCATACTTAGACATGATTAATCGATTTTCTCCGATGAACGCCGTTATTATTTGCTATGATTATTTTTTTCTTCACTATTATTTATCCGGTCGAGTTAGCTTGGATATTCATGAGTCTGTCACGCCAACCAGCACGGTGCTCTATCAAGGTCGGTATGTCATTAGGGAGGCATTCTGTGTCATAAAATAGCTGGTCAATGTAGGTGGTTGATGGCCTGGTACATGGCTAGGTGTCCAGAGCACAAGATCACTCGTAAGGACTTGTTCTGCTCGGCAGCAGTGTCCAGCAAAGCGTATTCTGAATTCGCGTGAGATTGTAGAGATATCACGGAGGGGTCCATAGATATGTGCTTTAGTTGGATGTCGACACCAGATAAGTATATCTCACAGCATTCGTGTGTAGGTTCCATCAAGTTTAGAGTGTAGGTTTTTGCTTATTTCCATGCAGTGACACCATACATTAACACCGCCTCTACAGTGGCTGGAAAGAATCTGTGCTTGAGATTATCTGGTAGATCAGATTTCCATATTTTATTCAAGGTGGCCAAAGAATTTTCACATTATAATATAGAAAAGAATGCATAATACGCATTCCTTTCTACATCATCATCATCATCATGATCATCATTATTATTATTATTATTATTATTATTATTATTATTATTATTATTATTATTATTATTATTATTTCCTTTGGTTTTTGATGTCTACTCATTTCTTTCCGGGTACTGACGAGAGGTACTTAATTATTATAATTATTTCCATGGTTTTTGATGTTTACTCATTTCTTTTCGGGTACTGACCAGAGGTACCTATTATTATTATTATTATTATTATTATTATTATTATTATTATTATTATTATTATTATTATTTTCTTTGGTGTTTGATGTCTGCTCATTTCTTTTCGGGTACTGACCAGAGGTACTTATTATTATTATTATTATTATTATTATTATTATTATTATTATTATTATTATTATTATTTCATTTGGTTTTTGATGTCTACTCATTACTTGATAATTTCTAGTCCCGCGCAGTAAGAATAAAAACTTCTGTTTCAGCTTTTAATCCTGCGCTACGTCTTCGTTTGGTACGGGCAGAGTATTGACCGGGAACCGGTTTATCTTGCCATCGTTTCTGTATCCGGTCGATTGCATTAGCTTTTGCTTTCTCTTTTAAGTATTTTGCAGCTTAAGTCGGTGTATTTATGCTTTACTTGTATTTCTGCACACACTTGAAACTCCATTTTAAACTTGTTTTATTATTATTATCATTAATAATAATAATAATAATAATAACGATGTTTGTTGCTACAACAAATATGGTTCCTATAGCATCTAATCTTGAGTGACTGAAAGCGTTAACATATACATGTTTCTTTGTTGGTAAGTTTGCATGACCTACAGTAAATATTTATTTCTGCCAACTGAACATAACCACTTATGGATGTTTCTACGGTAATTACGAAACATTCAACTCTGTCCATGCGTTTAAATATCGGTAAAGAATAATGGGTGGGTGGCGATAACAATATTTTTAAGTCTCAAGAAGAATGTAGTTCAGGTGAGTTGAGTGTTAGAATCTTGGGAATGCTCTCCAACGTAGACCGTTTGAGCAGATTGAGTTAAACAATTACTTAAAAGAAAGATTGTTAGAATTTTCTTCAAAAAATTAAATTAGATGAGAACATAAAGAACAATACCAAGTCAAACAATTAAATAGTTGTTTTTTTTTTATTGATTGATTCGTCTCCTACGGTTTATCAACCATTTGCTACCTATTTAAAACCAGAAAAAAATAGATTTTAAGCATGTTTCTAGAAATAATGATTTAGTGATACAGTCAGTCAATTATGTGCCATACGTGATACACGCTTAAGCGATCCTTTATCTATCGATACATGACTGACGAGGCAGATTTTTTCCGGCAGTAAGTTGCCATTTCTTTCTGCAGTAGACCGGTCTGTCTTGCTATTTACCCATATCTGGGGAAGAAGAAGAGCCGCTATCCATTACACCACTGTGTCTCCTTAGTGATACAACTCTTACTAATTAACCTACAGCTGGGTGAAGAAGAGGTGGACTCATACGTAATCAAAATTCCCTAAAAGAACAAGAAATTATAATGTGTATATAAGTTCTATATTGCAATCAATATATAAATTGATCCCTCATTTTATGGCCACAATATTTTCTGTACATTTATATTCCAGAGAAAGTAAATAAATCTAAAAGACATGCCTATGTAGATAATCAGTATTTCATTGATTGATTGATTCGTTTTCTATGGCTTATCAACAAACAAGAAATTATAATGTGGATAAAAAGTGGGGGATCAATTCTATATTACAATCAATATATAATCTGATCCCTCACTTTGTGACCAAGGTAGTTTCTATACATTTCTATTCCAGAGAATGTAAATAAATCTAAAAGACATGCCTATGTAGATAATCAGTATTTCATTGATTGATTGATTCGTTTTCTACTGCTTATACGCACCTTACAGGTTATTTAAAGCCAGACAATATTTTTGGATTGTAAGAATTTTGTATTTCATAATGATAGTGATACAAGTCTGACTGATTAACCAATATCTGGGGGAAGACGAGATGGATTCACACTTTCCCCAATGTTATTTGCGCATGAGTGAATATAACGAGGGAGCTGAACTGGAATTGGAACCCGGCTATCCGATTAACAATACCGAGCCATTACCTCATTACACCACGCGCATATCCAAACTTACAGCGCCTGGTATTCCCAAGTGATAACCCATCCAGGTACATACCGACCTCAACGTGTCTTACCTTCGGTGATCCTACGGGAACAAAGTCCAAGAGCCACTCAAGTTAGACGGGGGAGGAAGTAAGATGTTCATATGAGCCGTGTAGTTTATTTAAAGAGTAACATTTCTGAGGAAGAAATGTTTGATTGGAATCTAATTCTTACGAAAGGAACACAAAGGGAAAGGTGATGATTTACCACCGTGAAAATGTTATGTAGGTGCTTGCTGTGAAGGGCTGAATTAGTGGAATTAACGAATGTAGCTTATCTGAACATCTGCTATTAGTAATAAAGATAAAGTTGTGAGAGGTTAACAAAGTTTCTTCTCTGGGATAAAAGTTGCAGTGTTGAGAATAATTCATCAACAGTAAGGCCGTGGAATCGCTTTCGAGTTCTATAGAGGCTAGGCAGTAGCAGCAACAAAAATCTGATAGCAATAATCCATTCTTGGTTGTGAAAGAATTTTTTGAAAAAACAGAAGAGAGCGTGGCAGCAGAAACGATTGAAGAATTTTTTTTTTCCTTTCCTCTGTCAGAAATTTCGCCACAGTATGGATGTCTCATTTACAAAATATATTCCAAGTGCTTTTTGTATTTCTATTTATTCTTTGTGTTTTGCATTGCATATTTGTTCATATTATTGACTCCACCATTTCAACTGCGGTCATTTTGCTGTTATTTTCTTTCCCCACATATGCCTCACCCCACTTGCCGCTCAAAAGCCTCAGCAAAATCAGGATCATTACGTTCTGGCGTTCAGTTATAAAATGTGTCTTTAGGTAACGTGTCAGAACCAGATGGTGTCGAAATGTAAGTGTTGCGATAAAAAGTTTTAAAATTGTACCTTCTGCAGATTCAGTCACACGAATATTTTTTTAATTTTTTTTCTTTATTCATAAAGCAATTCACGATTTATATTCGTTGTCTTTTCTGGATTGTTATCGAAACTCTCCAATTTCTGCTTTACATAATTTTATACAAAGACAAAATAAATAAGATTTCTGATGCTTCATTTACTTTAAAAACACCTGGGTCCACATTGGCGAATCCGATCCTTCCGATCCAAGAACACTTACAGAAAAAAATCATGCAATTCTAAGATCGAAGACGATATGTTTTTTTTTACTTGCTATTTTTTAATATCGTTTCAATATGCTTCCATATAAACACGAGTGGTTAACACCTTGTTTTTACTCTTTTAAAACGTGAAAAAAGCGATCTTATGAAACATTCACATCTGAGATCTTTGTACGCTTTATTCCTTCTGATCGACATACACTTGACTTGGCAGCATATTGTAATTAAAAAAGTTGCCACGACTGATAATCTTTTTCTATATACCATTTTCCTTCAGGATAATAGCACTTCACATGTTCCTATCCTTATTAGCTCTTCAAAATTTTTGTCTTTGGGATATCTTTCCTAAAACTTGTTTCGCCATCACATTACACAAGTTCGCTAGCTATATTGTATTGTTTTCCTCTGTTCGTGTTGCCTTAAATTTTTTTTTGCGAGTATTATATATTTCCAAGCCCACTTTCCTCATTATGATCCTAGAAAGTTCAACTGTTGCGTATTGGTGTTAAGTATAAGTCTTCGTTTTGTCTGCATTTTCCCTAAAATATCGACATTGCTTACATGTTCGGTTTGTGGCATTCCGAGCATCCTTCTGTAGAACATTTCTGTTGCGTCGTGTCTCTTCTTTATCTTTGAGGAGATTGTCCAGAATTCAATGCTATATAAGAGGACACATATCATATATTAGTTTAGTACACTTTTCTTTGTTTCTGTCTCTTAATATTCTGCCTTATTAACTTTTGGAAAGCATCTTCGCTCATCCCAATGCGTCTTCGGCTTTCAGTGCCGAATATTCTGTCCACTGTTAAAACACTTCCCCGATATTTAAATTGTTCTACTTGTTGGATTTTGGCATTTCCAACTTGTAATTTGCATTCTTGACAGGTCCTTTGCATTCTTGACAGGTCCTTTGCATTCAGTATTTTTTTTTGCAAATGATTTCACATCATTTTCCTCGCTTTCTTTCATTACGTTTATTTGTTACTTCTTGTAGTTTCCTTTATGTTTCAAATTTTTCAGTCTCTCTATCCTCATTGTGTGCCATAAACATTTCAACTGCCTCTTCTTCATATTAAGTATAAGGGTCCTATTTGTTTCTATTTTCTCTAAAGCTTCGCTGTTGCTCTCATATTCAGTCCATATCATTCTCAGCATCCATCTGTAGAACCACATTTCTGTTGCGTATTCTTGTCTTTTTTCTTACGAAATTTCCTGTTTCTTAATACTTTGCTTAGCTTTTGGAAGGAATCTTTCGCTATCCCGATGCGCTTTCGGATTTCAGTTTCGCATTTACTGTCCGCTGTTAAAATATTTCTCACATGTATACATTGTTGTACTTGTTTCATTTTGGTATCTGCGATTTGCATGTGGGGCTCTTCTTTTTGCTAACAACCACGCATTCTATGTTCTTACAACTGATGTTTAGGATTTTCTTCTTGGTTGCCTTCACTGCCTTCCGTTGTCTTTCTTGTAGTTTCTGCTATCAATACTGTGTCATCTGCATATCTTCTGTTCTTAAGATTGTAGTTTCCAGTAATGAATCATGGTAGGACGTCTAATTCACTTAGAATAACCTCACAGTTTAGCTTGAATAAGAAGACCGGAATTCAAGCTTTACATCCATTTCTGGTTTTTGGAAATCCACGGAATTAAATGATTATATAATTTCGCAAATAGTTAATGGTGTATTGAAAATACTCCCCAAGTCAATCTTTGACCAGATATATTTTATGTTGGAAGTTGTTTAAAAAAAATAACAAGTTGTCAGCCGCTTCTGAATTTCTTTAAAAAAAAAATTCAAACATGATTTTTCAATTTCGATATAATTTTATGTCTTCATTTCAAAAGGCTATATATTTTTCATTCCATATGTAATGCGTAAGCACAATTTTTAAAAATGTTCTTATAGCATCACCCAGCCTCTTTTCTTTTTCCCATACTGCCACTTCTATCTACGATCACTTAATTACAGAAAGGGAGATTTATTCATAATAGTTTATAATGACGAAAAATATATTTTAGTTGCTGGTAACAAAAAAAAAAAGATCGGACCCATAACGCGAATCATTTTTCAAACTTTTGATGGAGTTGACATTTTTAAAGTCTGAATTTCTACCACCGACATATCTTCGCCTGATTCCAATTTATTATTGTATTATCGTGATGACGCATTATATCATTTCTGAAGTGAAATGATAAAAACAATTGTGGAATATTTTGCTCAATAACATATATGTCTTCTAGATTGTCAAGGCCGAAATGAAGTTTAATCATTATTACCTTCCGTGTATTACCGAAGGATTTTAACCTTGGAATTGAGAAATTCGGCGTTTAACGACGGGAATGTAGTTTATCAGCTCTTGTAGAAATATTTACATAATTAATTGATTTCGAAAATATAAAAGGACTCCTATGATATATAATATTAACTACAGTGAATTAGTAAAAAAATCTATGGAATTATTTACAATATATATATATATATATATATATATATATATATATATATATATATATATATATACATTTCATTAAAACGACTGACAAGATGCTGTTATTTAGTTTTTTATACAATTTCTCATGCGATCTAATAAGAAAAACATTATTAGATCGCATGTGAAATTGTATAAAAAACTAAATAAAAACACCTTGTCAGCCGTTTTTAATGAAATGTACATGAAAGAAGGATTGCTGCCTAAATACACAAATATATATATATATATATATATATATATATATATATATATATATATATATATATATATATAATTGTATGTATTTTGGGCGAGTGAAACTGTTCCCCATGCACTATTGTACCGCCTGATTATACAGCAGAATACCATTTTTTCTAGAAATCTAGACACTTAAAATGTTTTTACTCGCACACACTCTCTCATTCCTCCACCTCTGTCAATCACTCTCTAGGTAAGTCGACAGATAGATAGATAGATAGATAGATAGATAGATAGATAGATAGATAGTGTTATGGGTCCTTACCTGTAACTACAGAATGAACTCTTCCGAACAATATGTATACTACGCCTCTCAAGAGAGAGGGACGAATTGAGTCGAGCCGATAGTAGTTCACTCCAAACCAGACTGACAATCATACTAACACCTTCCACATCTTGTATTATTATTCCGTGTAATATATCTTCGTTATTTCTACTCTTGTGTTCGGATTGTTCTTCCTTGGTCCTAATCTGGACCATAATAGATAGATAGATAGATAGATAGATAGATAGATAGATAGATAGATAGATAGATAGATAGATAGATAGATGACGTACTAATAATCATAGAATAAATACCGAGTATCGTTTAGGGACTACCCAAGTGTGTTGAATTCTACCAGTATTTCGTGACATCATCCACAAGTTGAAAAACCGCTGCATTTATGTTGTCCCCCTTTTCGTTTCGGTATCTGTTTACGGCTCCCTAATATTTGTAAGTGGAGAATCCTATGCACGAATTTGCC
The DNA here is from genome assembly GCA_964036315.1 of Acanthosepion esculentum. Lineage (NCBI taxonomy): Eukaryota > Metazoa > Mollusca > Cephalopoda > Sepiida > Sepiidae > Acanthosepion > Acanthosepion esculentum. The sequence goes on along the minus strand of OZ038505.1, from coordinate 84,970,450 downwards.
TCTCCGCTACGTCCAATTAATGCATGATTGGACTCATTTCGGATAAACTTAGAAACGAAAAATATGGGAACCTGGAAAGGGCTCCTCAACACAAATTTGGAAAAAATTGTTCAGATGAGACGGTGAATCATCATACGAGAATAAACCATCGTCGTTGTTTATATGGAATGTAAGACGAGGTGTAAGGGTTAATATGAACACTCCTCAAACTATTGTGAAATCATGACAGGCCTGAACCTTTTCTCACATGTTTGTTGAAAAGGAGTAGTACATCGCCCCTTTTTTCCCAGCTTAGAATATGGTTTACCGGTTCTTTCTTCTTCCATGGGCATAATGATTCAACTGTCTTAATATTTTGGTAATCTGACTTATCAGTAACTGCGACTTTCTATTATGCGGGTACCGCGTTGGCAGTTTGGTGGCTTCCGACTCCAATTGGTAGTTAGGAGCCTGGATACTTTAATATCCCTTAGAGTGGCTACTCTGATCAACAGTCACACAGTATCAGGGTATTTGTAGTGACATGTCGCGCATGTGTTGGGCTCCCTGCTTGTATTTCTGGTGGGCAACCCTGAGGAGGGCGCATTATGATTTAGTCTCTACTTACTCGCTAGTTTGTATTGCTTTTGACGAGAGATTGTAATGAGTATGTTGGTTGTTTACTTCTTCTCAAAACAAATCTCGTTTTGACGGATACAATGAAAAGAAATACGATATAACTAATAAACAAAAAATCATCTATTCATCAACCTTTCTTTCTCCAATATTCGTGGTATCCGTTCCAAATTCTGCAATATAGAATCTGCTCCACTGGAACTTTCGCCAGAAATCTTTGCACTTCATAAAAAACAATTTCAATTCTGCCATTTCTAACAATGAATTATCTGTTTCAGGCTATCTTCCTCTTTGCCGAAATAATTCTAGCATCCCTATGAATGGCCATGGTATTTAAGTTCTGGATAATTTTCCAATTAAAGGGAATTGTCACAAGAGTTCCCAGACAAATCTTTCATATGCTTTCGAATTTCATTATAACACTCTGTTAACTATCTCTTTTTCATTTACCACTCCCACTCTTCTCAGGACTGCGATATATTAGCCAACATTTCTAACGGTATAACAACAGCACTCTCTCTCTCTCTCTATCTCTCTCTCTCTCTCTCTCTCTCTCTCTATATATATATATATATATATATATATATATATATATATATATATATATATATCCCACTTCATTCATCTGCGAACATCTTTGTGGCTGATGATTTTAATGTACATCACGATACATAACCTAAACAAGATAACGTCACTGATATTGCCGGTATTCAGAATTACAATTTTTCTGTTGCTCAGTCTCTTACTCAAATTGTGGATTCCCCTATCTGTTTCCATAAGATGTTCGAGCAGCGTATCTCTTTACTTAATTAGTTCACTACCTCCTCTTCAGGCTCTTGTCGTGCTTCGCAACACTGTCCTCTTGGCAACTCGGATTACTTTGTGCTATCTACTGATATCTCATTCTAATCAGCTATTAGACAGGAATCTACGATTCATAAAATCTCTTTCACTTACCAGCATGCTGACTAGGAATCACTTCGTGACTTTTTTTCAAGTCGCCCCTTTAGATTCCTTGTGGTTCAAAGCCTGCAAAGATGCTTTAATTCCTTCTTGGAATTAGCAGGTGAAACCTCATGTTCTTCATGACTCACACCAACATGTTCTTCCGTTATCGCCGACAGGAATCACTATTTCAGCCTATAGCAGCGTAATAGTTATGATCACAACATACACCAATGCATGGCTGACCGTAATAAATGTAAAGGTGTGTCTTTGTTTGCTGAGAGAATGAGGCACCGTATTGCATCTAACAACGTTAACCACAGTGATTACCGGCGGCTATGTAATAGCGTGTTTTTAAGAGCGAGGATTCTATTCTTCCTCTATTCAATAAATTTTAGGTGTTAACATCTACTGATAAAGGTGAATATTTCGCCCCTTATTTTATTATGAAATTCTACTATGGAATGCATTTTCGACCATCACAATGCATCTTCGGATCTCAGTGTCACACATCCCGTCCTCTGCTAGAATACTTCTGAGATATTTAAATGTTTGTACTTGTTTGATTTTTATATGTTCCATTTGTAATTTACATTTTGGGCTTATCCTTTTGCTGACGATCATGCATTCTGTCTTGTAGTTTGTATTTAGTCCTTTCTTCTCGCTTTCCTTCACTAAATTCTGGAGTGACTTTTGTAGTTTCCTTTAGGTGATTGCTATCAACACTGTGTCATCTGCATACCTTATGTTGTTCACATTGTGGATACCAACAACAGATCACGAGAGAGAATCTAATTCTCTCAGAATTGTCTCGCTGTAAAGGTTGAACAAGCCTTGTGAAACGACACATCCTTGTCTTACAACCCTTTCTATTTTTGCGTATCTGCTGAACGCATCAAGGTTCTGATTATACAAAAAATGAAATATCGTTGACACATATAGATTTGGTCTGCTTAATCTAATCGTAAAGTTCAAGGTCTTTTACGCGATTGATTTATGTCATACGATTCGGTCAAACGATGTGTTGCAAAGCTCTCAATGCTATATTTCGGGTTTTATTGCAAATATTCAGATAGACTCTATTCTCTGCCATGAATTGTCCACGAAGTTGAATTTGTCACATTGTTTTGTAGAGAGGAATTTACATTTGGTCGGCATTTTTGCTTTCAGGAATACTCCCTGAATAATTGGCAAGCAAGAGAGATATAATTGGCTCATGAAGAGTTGTTTGAGAACATGGGCAGGAATGCTGATTTGTGCTGTTGACAGACACTCAGAACAGGTTATATAGGTGCTAAAACCGACAAAGAAGAGGGCAGCATATGCGGTAAAAAAGAAGAACATGTGTGCAATGTTGTTAGCGAATGCACAGAGGGAATAGAAAAGTATAGATAATTATATTGCAGAAATGACGCATTAGTTATTCTGTGGAAAGCATGGTTTCGAAAGGGCAGGGCAGTGGTATAGACAGATTTCTGAATTTAATCATTATAAATGAAATATACAAATTTTATTGGATTTCATTATACAGGGGTGTGACTATAACACACATAACCAGACATTGTGGTTGGAGACAAAGAACACTCATCACCATAAATACGGCATGTTCCTTAGACGATTCAGTAGTCGATAACGAAGAAGAAAAACAAGAACATTCCTATAGTCTAAATTGGGAAAAGTACCAGTTGTGGTCAATGAAGTGAGTGGAATTTATCACCATTGTCGCTGTTGCTTTGGGCACCAGAAGCACTGCTATTCCAAAGTAGTTGGCGAATATTGCGGTCAATGTCAAGATTGGACATCGAGAGAAAACTGAACTCCTTAGGGCAACTAGTATACTCCGAAGAGTTCTCGAATCGTGATAAAAATATGGTGCCTCAGTCCACTACTTTAGAC
>OZ038505.1:84959494-84961994 GCA_964036315.1 Acanthosepion esculentum | reverse complement strand
TATAAACTACTGCATTTACCGTTCCATGTAATCGCACCAAAGGGTCCACACCATCTCGAGATATCATCCTCCAAGCCATGACACTTCCTCCGCCGAATTTAACACTAGTCTTGAGGCATTTGGGCGACAATTTTTCACTTACATTTCGACGAACGTACCTTTTCCCATATGAGCCAAATAACATAAACATAGTTTCATCACTGAAATGCACCGTTTGCCATTTTTCTTGAGACCACAACACATGTTCGGTTGCAAAGGTAAGACGACACTTTTTAATCTTGGAGCTGATCAATGGCTTCACTGCAGGTAGGTGATGATCAACTAAACGACGAAACAGTTTTTCGAGATAAAGTTTTCTTTAGTACAATGCTCATTTCCCGAGAAACAGCAGCAGCCGTTTTAAATCTGTCCTTTTTTAAACAACTTCACCATAGCACGATCTTCTCTCTTGGTCGTTTTTTCTTGGCCTACCTGTAGACTTTCTTGCTTCACAAGAACTACAATCATTGTAGACCTTAAGAATACCGTGAACAACACTTTTTGACTTGTTAACAATCTTTGCAATAGACCCAATACTTAAATTATCCTTCTTTCGAAGCTTAATAATCTGATGACGAATTGGTAACGGAGTAAGTGGAATTATATTAACAAAGTACACTGCATATATTCTTACTAATGTTTCAGTAAATGAAACGTCATGTAAACAAATTTAAAAAAATAGAGTTCGCCGGTTAAATATACTAAAACACGGAGTAAAAGCAATCGTTCTGATCATTTTGGCTGCCATGGGTTTTGCAGTAAATCACTAAATCATCCATAACTTTTGTATTATCCTCTCAAATTACACCACAATCTCAGACAATAACAAATGATATCGTATTTATTGTCTGGGAAAATTATAGAAAATAAAACAACTTTGATAAAAAATGATACCTACTTTTCTGATGAAAACAATGCCGTTCTGAACATTTTTGCGACAACTGTATAATAATAATGACCCTCCAGAATTTTGTCTTTTGTTACTTTTAAAACAGTGTCTTCTTCCTCTCTCTTAAACCTTGTTCCGCCATCCAGTTACTAAAATTTACCAGGTAGGTCATGCGTTGTTTTATTCTTTCAAAAGCCTTCAATCTTTCCCGCGTGTATCGAATTTTCCAAGCCCTCTTTCCTTATTATATGCCCTAGATATTTCAACTGTCTCTTGTTAAATATAAGTACACTTTTTGTTTTCCATTTTCTCTAAAACTTCATTATTGCTCACATTTTTGGTCCATGTTGTTCTTATTATCCTTCTGAAGAACACCATTTCTGTTTGCTAGCAAGTCTCGTCTTCATATGTGAGGAGATTGTCCAGCTTTCACTGACGTAGAGGAGGACTGATAATCCGTGACTGTTCAATACTATTTTCTTTGTTTCTAACGAAATGTCTCTGTTACTACTCTTGGTTTAGCTTTTGGAGGGCATATTTCGCTACGTAAATGAAGTAGAGGAATACAATCTTAGATAGAGGCACAATTTTATTTAACTTTGTACCGTATGAAGCTAAGATTTATGAATACGAATAAAAATGGCCGCTCTTGTGATGAACAGTAAATACATATTCTCTTCCCCTTTAAGTTTATGTTGTTTTGATTGTTTAATGTCATGTCAACTCCTCACGTGTCATTTAAAACCAAAATTTCTAGGGAGATTTAACGTAATAAAAATGTGATATATGTTATTTTGCGTTCACTATTGAATGCAGGCTAGATGATTCCTTTGTACATACAGACGGTTATATGCGTAGATTATGTTGTAGTTTTGCTGAAGTTATATTTTGAAATACAGATTGATTTCTTTAAGAAATTGTAGAATATTATATGACCTAATGTCGTGTAAAGAGTTCTTTAATTTTGATTTGGTCGATTTCGTTTCGCGGCATTTCGACCTCTATGGGTGATTTAATGCGGAAATCTAAATATTTTGAACAATTTTATGGCTTCAACAGAATATATTTTAAATGTAGTTGTCTGTCTTAAAGTATAGATACAATGTTTTGTTGGCTATTTGGCTCGAAAATATATTTGTTAGTATTTCTACTATAAAATTAGTATTTCTACTATAAAATATATTCCTCGACATTTTGATTTAAAAATCTAGTGTTAGTCATTTTACTATAAATATGTATTTTTATAGTTTCATAGTGTTTTGTTTTTGTTTGGGGGATCCTTATTTACCAGTTGTTTTGATACAAACATTACCTAACATCCCAAGTCAGGGTAGACCTGGCAACAAGATCAGTTAAGAGGTGGTTTCAAGGTCATGTTTGTTTGAACATAATTATTAGAGGTGGTGATACATGTGTTTTATGTTGTAGCTTTGTTGAAGTTCTATTTTAGAATACAGTTGGATTTCTTTAAGGAACTCTTGGATATTGTTTGAATTGGAGTTCTGAAAGAGTTCTTTCATGTTCATTGATTTTGTTTAACGGCATGTCGACCTCTATATTTTATTTAACGCC
>OZ038505.1:84941994-84949494 GCA_964036315.1 Acanthosepion esculentum | reverse complement strand
TATTGAGCACTTTATCCTATAAATATAGCACACTTTAAGAGTATATATATATATATATACATACATATTGTTTCGATTCATTATTCAGCAATACTAATCTATTGATCCATACTCACATATGGTCAGTGCAGATATGGGTTTTTAGTCATGCTAATGTTTCACAAAGTCTTGCCCATGTGTGGTCACGTCGAAAATGTGTTTCAGTAAATGTTACCGAAATTCCGCATAATGATTTCGATTTGTCTGTGGTGTCTTTCAGGATTTTAGGACTCCCTGACTTAGATGCGAATTCATCTATTATTCGTTCAGAAATATGTAAGCTCTAAGCTTTGTACAACCGCTTTCTCTGATCACCGATTAAAAGAGCTGCAAGTGATCAAGCCTCTGGCGATTAACAAGAGGCTTCCTTCTTTGAATCTCGTCGACTGGCGCTACAGAATTAGAACGGCATCAAATAACAGAAACCACATCACTTGAGGACTTTCAATTTCAACAACAGTAAAATGATTATCACACGTAACTCGAAGAAAATTAATTACATCATCAAACTTTTGACATCCCACACTAATTCAGACAAATTAGGAGGAAGAATTGATTGATTCGTTTTTCTATTCTAGCTATTTGTGCGCTATTTAAAGCCAAAACACGTTTCGGTTTGTAAGAACTATTCTTTTTATTGCAGATTAATATTGCAATAACGATTTTTCCTATAACAATCATTTTTTCTCGATAAAGCTTTTCTTATTTAACCCAGAGCTGAGAAGAGTATAAAAACCCACAGCTTTTCTAAGACTATAAAAACCTATAATTAAGACAGTTGTGTCATCAGGATAGATAACTTAAGTGATGATATCGGGGGGGGGGTCGATGAGTAAAATTAAGAAAATCTTATGTTCAGGGATGGAACCTTGAGCATAAGGTGTTTAATACAAAAAGATCTAGAAGAGTGGTCATTCACAACAACTTTCACTTTGCGATCTGATGAGCAAGACTAAATCATCTCAAAAATTCGTCTAGAAATAAAATGACCTTTAAAAGGGGAGAAGACCACCATGTCAAACCCTGTCAAAAGCCTTCGAGATATCTAAATCAGAAGCCAGAGCTTACCGACTCTCTTCTCTTGATAGATTCTTTCAGCAATAATTGTTAATACGTTAGTAGTTGACAAAGAGAATCGAAAGCCATATTGTTTATCCACAAGGTGAGATGTTTAACCAACTTAATTACTGTATCTAATCCTTTGCCAGAAAGATGTAGAAAGCTAATAGGCCGATAGTTAGAAGGATCAGATGTTCCCCCTGAACAATTAAAGACAGGAACTACAGAAAGAGAATTTCCAGCAAGCAGTGAATTAAAAAGCATCAAGGCATTTATTGTAGAATTTGGAGAGAACAGCAGTCAGTTCAGGAACCCATTTCAAAAGCATCATTGCAGGAATAATGCCATGTTCAAATGCTTTGTGAAAATCCAGTTTGGAAATAATAGCAGAAACCATGGATGAGTCATGAGTAGAATTTGAAGAGCTGGTTGGTTGTGGTTGTTTAGCGGCATAAAAACTCTATTGATTATTTAATAGCAAAATATGAATATTTTATACGTAATTTTATTTCTTTAGGATAATAATGGCTTTTGAGATAAAAGTCTTGCTAATTATCATGAGAATGGGACGTTCGGCGTAACCCATATGGCGTCACATATTCGGCGTGGCCTATTCAAACAGACGGACGAGTAGGCGTCAGATTACTACTTCGTCGTTATAGTCAAATTGGCTCTCTCTATTTCTCTCTATATATTTCTCTCTCTTTCTATTTCTCTCTCTTTCTATTTATCTCATTCTCTCTCTTTCTCCCTCTCTCTTTATCTCTCTTTCTCTCTTTCTATTTCTCTCTCTATTTCTCTTTCTTTCTCTCTTTCTATTTATCCCTCTCTTTCTCTCTTTCTCTCTCTCTATTTCTCCCATTCTCTCTCTTTCTTTGTCTCTCTCTTTCTATCTCTTTCTCTCTCTCTTTCTCTCTCTTTCTCTCTCAATTTCTTTCTCTCTATTTCTCTTTCTCTCTTTCTCTTTCTCTCTCTCTTTCACACTCTCTCTTTCACACTCTCTCTCTTTTTCTCTCATTTTTCTCTCTCTTTCTCTCTCTATTTCTCTCTCACTTTATTTCTCTATTTTTCTCTCTTTCTCTCTATTTCTCTCTCTCTTTCTCTATTTCTCGTTCTTTCTCTTTCTCTCTCTATTTCTCTCTGTCTTTTTCTCTCTCTATTTCTCTCTCCATTTCTCTCTCTATTTTTCTCTCTCTCTTTCTCTCGAAACTCGACCGATTTGCATCACACAGAGACTCTACAACTAAATTATCGGAGCATAGCAGGGAAAATGTGATTTTTAACGTATTATATACGCGATGTATATAAGCGCTACACCAGCAGCCAGAGCGCTCAATTTTGGTGAAGTCTTTGTTTTTTATTAACACTGAAATGCATAACTAACAGACGCATTAACCAAGCCACAAAAAACGAAAACGAAATAAAAACATAAAACAAACAATATACAGATTATTAATATTTCTATTTAGTACGCTTCGTACTGCAAGTAGCTACAAATATAGGACACCTGGTGAGGACCCCATATATGTAAAATCCAATGAATGTTTCCTACCAACAGATGGATGCCGAGTAATATGAAATACCACTAAAAATACGCAATCTGTTAGCTTGTAAAATAAAGGATGCAATTTGGTGAAAAATTTGGCTGCTTGTTAATGAGGAATTTAACCTGGCATATGGGAATGAAAGAATGCGCTATATAAAGTTTACCTTCAAATGTTTACGTCGTCTTCTTGAGAACGTTCGAAAATATTCGCTCTTTTGGGAGGCTGTAGATAACTTAAGCGAATTTCTTTTCCGTAAACATTAAGGTTTACATTATGATGGAAAATACGAAAAAATACAAACATTTGCCCGGTTCATCTTGTCTGATATTCCAATATCTGATTCACGCCTCGTCGTTTGAGATTACGTCATAATGTTAGATGATTTGTGGACGCTAAGATTTAATTTAATGGCTTATGGGGAGGTGCCGATTCTAAATTACGGGTTTTTATAATCTATGGCCAAAACTAAACCAGATTTTTTATGGATTATTTTCAATTCAATTTTTTAAGAAAGTTACAATTAATTCTGGAATGTTATGAACAGAGCGTGTGAGCAACGGAGAGATCTTAGACGGGTTGTAAACAAGGCTTATACTTAAACTGAGGAAGAGGCAGCTGAAGTTTCTGGGACATATAATGAAGAAGAAGGTCTGGAGAATCTGATACTCATGGGTCGAAAAGAGAGACAAGAGAAAATAACGCGTGACATACCTGGCAGAATTAAGCAAGTGGATGACAGAACGTGGTCTGTGTGAGGAAGCAGAGAGAGAGAACTTGTTGAGATGGATAGAGATAGGTGAAGATCCATGATTGCCTACGTCCTGAAAGCACATGGCCCATAAAAAGAAATTGTTTTATATAATACTTAATTTTTAAGAACGCTATTTTTAATGCCTGATATTTAATAAAGCCAAATAAATACCAGATTTTTAATAAATATGTAAGTAATAACGCATTGTTATGAAAGCTATTATTAACACAGGATTTTTAAGAAACCTCTTATTAATAAAGGATTTTGAAGAAAGCTATAATTAATAATGGCTGTTTAATATAGCTATTATTAATAAAGGATTATGAAGAAATCTATAATACCGTATTTTGAAGAAAACTATAATTAATACAGGAATTTAAAAAAAACTATAATAATTTCCTGATTTTTAAGAAAGCTAAAATTAATACAGAATTTGTTATAAAAGCTATAATTAATACCGTATTTTTAAGAAAGCTATAAATTAAACCATTTTTAAGAGAGCTATTCTTAATACCGAATTTTTAAGAATCTTATTATTAATTCCGAATTTTTAAGAAAGCAATACAGGAATTTAAAAAAACTATAACAATTTCCAGATTTTTAAGAAAGCTAAAATTAATACAGAATTAATACTAGGATTTTAAGAAAATTATATTTATTTATTTTTCGGAAAGGTATAATTAATTCCGAACTTTTGAGAAAGCTGTTATCAATAATTGATTTTTAAGTAATCTATAATTAATTCCTGATTTTGAAGAAAGTTGTAATTAATAACGGATTTTTAAGAAAACTATAAATAATGACAGATTTTTAGAAAATTATAATTACCAACGGATTTTTAAAAAAAGCTATTACTCATACAAGAATTTCATGTGAGCTGTTATTAATACAAGATTTTAATGAAAAGTACAATTATTACCTGATTTTTCAACGCTATAATTAATACCGAATTTTAAAGAAAGCAATTAATACAGTAATTAAAAAAAAAGGTATTATTAAGATCCAATTTTTGAGAAAACTATAATTAATACTGAATTTCTATGAAAGCTATAATTAATACTGGAGTTTTAAGAAATCTATAATTAATTACAGATTTTATAGTGGACATGAATAGTTAACACTTTCTCCCAACTGAGTTTTGAATTGGAAATGATTGCTTTCTATCCAGTTTGAAAGTAACGTCGGTTCTCTTCAATCCGCCCTTCTGTAGGCAATTTGAATTTTGAACCATTAGTTCATCCACCGTGGAATATTGTTCTAGTTCCACGTGCCATGCAATCTTCCGGAGAAACCAGTTTCGGTTATTTCCCTTTAGTATCTCAACTCTCCAAGTTTTTATTCACCTCAGCTTTTATGTCAAGTCACTAGATTACTTCAACCAACGCTTTTATCCACTCGGCCATGTGTCCTTTGGGACACTTTACCTGAAGAAGGCCGGATCGTATAGCTGCCGCAACGTCGTGAATAGGACAAAAACGCTGAGGACAACTGTCCGAACAATGTAAATAACTAAAATAGTTACAATGTCCCATGTTTGAAATATAAGCATTCTGGAATTAATTTGGACTGTTGTTAGCATCTTATTTGATATAGATTTTATAGTTGTTACTTTCGATGTTATTTATAGAGGACAGTTATATTTGAGTGAACGCTCCATTTATGTTAAACAGTGGAGTGGTTTTTGCCTGGCGGCCTAAGATATTCAAGAAATATCCGCCACCAGCAGGATTTGAACCCAAATATGGGTATCGAATAAAAATAAAGGTAAAAGTGATAATTTATTACGTCTTTAGAAATATTATTATAGATAGAACGTTTCGGCCAAGTACCCTCTGGTCATCATCATGTGTCAGTTAATTGGCTAATATGGGATATATGTTGATTATTGTGATATTTTGTACCAGTGATGTCAGTTATTTCTCGTTCCTGATGAATTGGTGCTTCCCGACGTGGTCCAAGGATTGAACATATGAATAGATGACAGTAACACATGTATAACTAACTCCTATGACCACTACACCACCATCCCGAAATTTCTGACTTTGATATGTTGCAAACTGGCCGACACTATATACAATGTCGGGAAAAAGATGGAAGTATTTACTTTCAAAACAACTGCTAACATGTAAGGAAATCTTAAGATTAAATTAACATTCTGATGTGAATAAGAAACATGAGTGCAAGTATGTGAGATCTCACCATAAAGAGATGATTAGTTTCTCACCTTACTCCTGAAGTGAGTTGGCAACACACTTGTTGGTGATGTGTGAGAAGAATTTCAGCTTTCTGTGATTGACTGAATGTTTCATTTCCTACGGCTTATCGAACAATTGTAGTTCATTTAAAACTAGAAATATTACTTTCAAATTGTAAGCATTTTTTGTAGATAATAATGGTTTATTTATACAAGTCTTACAAGTATTAAGCATAACCGGTTGGGGAAGGAGTGGATTCATGCCTTTCCCAAGAATTTTTGCGCGTAAGTGAATATAATGAACCCAAATAGAAGTGGAACTCAACTTTCCTTAGTTTATAAATAAATAAAAACTTTTAGAATTAAATCAATACATCAGCTTAGAATTTATAAAAACTTACCTCAGGAATTTTTTTCTAAATTCGAAAACTATATTGCTTAAAAATATTTTTATGCCTATATTGCTTTTTAAAATTAACTGAACTTATAATTCTGTCTGGAGGACTTATATAAACGACAAAGTATTTACTTTTTCTTGCTTTCTTCTATTTTTTATAAATTCTGTTTTAAATTTATCAAAAATAATGGGTAAATTTTAAAAGTAAATTTGAAGAAAAAATGTAAAGAATATGACACTAAATCATTGATACTCCAGTCGAAAGTTAAATTTGGATGGGAAGGAAAACTTAACGAAAACATTTAATCCAAGACTTAATGATTATAATGAAGAATAAAAACAGTCAAGGGAGATAATCTCCACTTGAATATCATTGACTTTATTAAACATCAACAAAAGGTCGATTTCGGTCGCTGCTGATTTAAATAAATATTCTAATTCAAGAAAATGTCTGTTTCTTAGCGAGATAGATTCACCATTCCCTCAGAAAAAAGAGCCATTTATGCTTGACTTATAAACTGTATGCCTCACTTGGTAAATTTCCTATCAATAAACAGACTGCTCTGAATTCACCTCGGATTATACGCTAAGCTGTAAGCAAATGATTTGCATTCACGAACTTTTTTTCATATGTTTTGGAAGAATAAAGGCAGAATTCTATAGATAGAATTGCACAGTCCAAGAATATTTAACTGTCTGACAATAGTTTCTGAAAATAAATCGATTAAAATGGTTCAATTTCACTGTCAAGAAACGTGGAAACCTTTCGTTGTTCAATGCCAAAATTGGAAAATAACCGAATCGATTTAATTGGAAATTATTCCAGTTTGTTCCTTCTTTCTTTATTTGTTATTCAGTCATTTAAGTATTTCTTTTGCAGCTATTTTAAGTAATTGTCAGCGCATATGCTCAACATATATATATATATATATATATATATATATATATATATATATATAAATTTGTGTTTTTTTTATTATTTGCCTATGTTTTTGCGTACATAAGTAACTTAACTACTCGATAGAATCAACAATAAAAAAAATAAGTATTTACCAAGTTTAGCTTAGTCCGTCACAAAACTAAATGTAAAGTTTGGAGAAAGGTGGGTATTTTGTGTTCGCCTTTCTCCAAGAAGTGGGTGTCTATACAATTTTTTTGGAATTCCGTATTCAAAACTTTAGCTTGACGCTGAAATCTTTCACCTGAAGTTCGGAATTAAGATCGCTACTTAGAGAGAATTTCATCGCTTTCCGATACGGGTACTAGTCGATGCCTCATTGAAACTGTTCCAACTTCGAGAGATTAATTAAAAGTAGTCAAGGAAAAGAAGTAAAGGACCTTTATTTCCTAAGCTTTTCGTCTACATTAATTAAAGTAGGGAACAGGCGCCAGAGATGAGTTAATTCTACCATGAGAAAAACTACGCACACACACACAAACACACATACAGTTTATATATATATATGTAATGTTAGTGGTAAATATACACATACATATGCAATCATATATCTAA
>OZ038505.1:84899494-84934494 GCA_964036315.1 Acanthosepion esculentum | reverse complement strand
CACTCCAGAAATCAAAGGAAATAATAATAATAATAATAATAATAATAATAATAATAATAATTAATTGAACTTTTGATGATTAATCAAATGGAAACTGATTTTTTTCCTTCTCTTTCAGTTAAAGATTCTCCAACAAATGGTATTGTCTTTAATCCAATGCAAATGGTACCAATGTTTGATGATACTAACCACTATATGTTGATTGCTAAATTTACAGCTCGATGTTTGTTTTCTAAGTGTAGCTATGTTGTGAAACAAGACTGAAGGTTTGCAGAATCCAGTCAGGATCGTACTTACTTATCACTCGTAATTATTCTAGTGAGCCAAGCTTGCTTCCCGTTACCTCACGTGGGAAGTGCATCTAACTAGCATTTGAAAGCTGAGTGTCCTTAATGCGTGAATGTTTGTATTACAGTGTCATTACAAGAAAGATTGCAATGTGGAAGCAGGAGTTCGAATAAGAGAAATTCTTTTCTCAAATAATTATGTTCAGTGGGTTCAATTCCACAAATATTCCAAGTTCTAGAATTAGCATAAAAAATAAAGATTTTTTTACTTGCGTTTAAAAAATAATTTTCTTCATCCTTTGAGTCGCTAAATGGAGAAATTATTTTACTAGTGACCAAAGTGAAAATGTTGCTATTTCATTTGATACAAGCGGATGTGTTTTGAAAATCATTAAAGAAGTTTAGTGCTTCGCTCTGAAATAAAATAACAACTATCAGTGAAAGTTTATGCAACTTTATTCGAGTCATTCGGCTTTAGTACTGAAAAACGTTTATTTTATTTGATGGATGGTTACAAGCGAGAAGGGAGATGGGATATCTGTGTCTTGCCAGATTTTATTTTCTCGCCTGCGTCCATCCTTCAAATCTATAAATCAACCATCCGTCCTTGCATGGAATATTGCTGTCATATATGGTCTGGGGTTCCCGCTGTACACCTCGCAAAAATCCACAGAAAAAAGGAGAGATGATAGGTCCTGATCGGGCATGTAGTCTACAATCGCTATCCGACATACGTGCTGTGGCCTCCCTCTGTCTCTTCTAAAAATATTTTCACGGCAACTGTTCCGACGTGGTACTTTCGCTGGTTCCCGGACTACATGAATTTAAACGAGCTACCAGGCTGGCATCTTGATCCCACCCTTTCACTGTCAAATCGGTTCAATGTAACCGTCTCTTCTTGTCAAACTGCTTCTTTTCCCGCACTTCACATCTGTAGAAATCCCTTCCCCTTACTTGCTTCCCCGATGACTGCAATCTTCAAATATTCAAATGTAATGCCAATCGATATCTTACTCCCTGAGCTTATTCCTCGTTCTTCTCTGTATCCTTTCCTCAAACACGCCTCTTTACTCTTGTTATCAATCCTCTGTAACCCTTTGCGACTAATAGCACTATCGCCTTACTTGGGGTGAATTTTCTTTAAAAAAAATCTTATTACCACACGTTCCATATAAGTGTCAGATCCGGCCAAAAATATAATATTGCTGTCCTATTTCGACTGAAGCAAAGCAACCGTCATTTTCCAGGCAATAGAGATTACTAAAATCTTTTCTTCGTCTCAAGTCATATGTCATATTTTCTAGCATGCAAACTCTCACGGACGCAATGTTGAAAACCTTTCACAATTCTATCACTATTTCCGTCGAATCCATTCTTTATTTCAGAATTTGACGATTAGGAAACATCATTTTGCTCCACGGAGTCAATTCATATTCATTTCCTCTTAATATAAGGAGAAAAGAATGCAGCCAACTTTTTTACCCAACAATAGCGAAATTTGCGGAAACTAAATTACTACTTAGTTGATTTCTTGAAACCTTTAAACAAACTACTTCAAATCCACGGTCCATCGTCATCTTTCTCCTTATATTAATAATATTCACTTTTTTACCACCTTTATTTATATTCCTTTCGTGCACCTCGTTCAGCTTTTGATTGTAACACTCGACTTGACTCTCCGGTCCTTTTGGTTCTGTTTTGAATATAAAAAAATATTTGAAACCGACGTAAGCATCATCTTTAACGATATATTTCTCGACGACTTTTCTTTCTATCTATTCATTATTCGATTATTTACGTATGTTTGATGGTTTTCGATGAAAAAAGAACAGCTTTCTAGTAAATTCTGTTTGAAATCGTAAAAGATTATTTTTCGAAGAATTCTCAGGTATTTTGAATTAATAGAAACAACTCTGAATAAAAGATTTCATCGTCGAGAAAAACAAAGATGAGGGAGAAACGTAGAGATAATAATAACGGTCGCTTGACGTTTGTCAAGGGAGGTGTTAATACGCTCGTCTCCTCTTCTCTGGTGACAAGCGAACTTGCCCGACTTTTATTTTGTTTTTGGGGCTTGAAAAATTCATTTGGGAATTCACTCCTGGATATGATTCGGGCCTTTCCGTTGAACGATGAACAAATCTTCGCGTTGGCTCGCGAAAAGGTCCGTAAAAGAATTTGTTTCTCGAGAATTGAAGATTATTTGAATTTTGTTTTTAAATGTTTCCTAGTTTTCTATTGGCCGAAAAACATTTCGCATCAAGGTGTGAAATTTTAAGAGTTTTTCTTTTGGATTCACTTTCGCGTGTGTGTTAATCAAAGTTTGTAAATTCGAGTTTTTTTAACAAAATCTATAAGACAGTGCTTAGCATTTGAATTTTAAATCTAGATCTTGTTTTTGAAAAATACAAAAATGTGGTAATGGGGAAATCTTGACTTCGATCTGCTTTATCTTAAACTTAGCTATCACAATTACTGACCCAAACAGCTAACGTAATACCTCAAATCTGTATGTAGTTCTAACTAGTTCATATAAGCACAATTTGTATGGAGGGGGAAAAAATAACAACATTTAAAAATGAAACGCCAGTGAATATTTACAATAAATACAATTTATATACAAGAAACTAAATAAGATATTGTTAGTAATAAAAACGCACAATCCTTAATTGTGACAGAAACATTAACTGGACGTAGCTGGACGTAATTAATGCGGAACTTAAATAACCGAAGCAATCATTCAATCAAGCACTCACTCAAATAGTTATTTAAACACAATTAAAAAAGTATACACGAATAGACAAAAGAAGAACAGATATTTCTGGTCACCTAAATTGCGGGAGGAGGGGGAAAAAAAAGCTAATCAAAGTGGCGACAGAAATAAAAGGAACACCCATAAGTAGACATCCCCTAGCTAAGTTAACTTGACTAAAGAAACCTAAACTAAAATAAAATTTAAAAAAACACATCTAAACTACTCTATTTTAAAAAAATAAACCTAAACTATCCTATTTTGAGCGGAGTTGCCCATGTTCAATACAAAATGATTTTTCTAAGCGTAGCTTAGATGTGGCACAAGCCTTAATGTATGGGACACACAGAGGGATCTGAGTCCCTATTAAGTCGTAACTGACATAGCGAGACATGTTTCTCATCATTATGGCACGTCGAAGTGCCACAGGCGTATCTAAAAATGGCACGCATGAAGGACACACTGTGAATTGCAAGCATACCCAATCCCCGCTATGCTTAGTTTGCTGCAAGGCAACTTGATAAAGATCAGTGCTCTACAGGATAACCATTCGACAACATCTTCGCACGGAAAATATTTATTCCATCGTAGAGAGCCATGATCGATCAGGTCCTGATGGTACACGATATATAAAGAAATCGACGTCTTCATTCTTTTTTAAATTATAGTTTTTCTGTAAAGCATTGGCAAATTAATAACTTTATTTCCACTCGGAACGTTTATTATAGCAATGTTTCAACTCTTCTGTCTCCCATCTTTCATCAGTGCTTGTCGATCCGAGTAAAGCCCAGGGAATTTCTTACTGAATAAGTTATTTAACCTGGGGTGGGGGTTGATTATTTTTGTTCCGCTGACCATGGTGATATCTCGTCAAATGAGGAGAAATAGAAATACTTCTCATTTGTTTCTCGCTCCGTTTCAAATTTAGACTAAGTTTATCATTGTGTCTAAAGATATACACGGTGTCCATGAAGTTCGTGTGCACTTTTAAAAAATTATAACTTTATTTGTATTTACGATAGAAATAATTTGTAAAAAGGATTACAAAGAAGTAAATCTATATTTTTTAAGGTTTTATTGAAATTTTATTTAAGTTTCCACATGTCGTCCATCATTAGCAATACAAAGGGTAATACGATTTTGCAGTTCACGGAAAACCTTTGCCAACTGATTTACAGTAATGCCTGAAATCACATTAGTTATTTTAGCTATACTTAAAACTAGGTACATTAAACTTTACAACATCTTTTATAGATTATTTCTATCGCAAATACAAATAAAGTTATAAATTTTTTTAAGTGTACACGAACTTTATGGATATCCTGTATAGAAAAATATTGTGTTTCTGCATAAGACGTTGTTTGTATCTTACAGGCAATAAAGAATCTACACTCTGCAATGTGCACTTGCAAGACAATGCACTTTGCATTCTATTATGCTGACTATTGCTCTTCTTACCAAAACAACTTCAAAGACACCAGATAATGATTGATTTATGTGTTTGTTTAACGGCATATCAACTCTTTATGGGTCATTTAATACCTACATTTAATTTTCTTTAGAGCTTTGAAGTTATTCTGCTTCCACAACTGAATACATGATAGATGATGCTCAGCTTTTGTACATATCGATGTTTGCGTTGATATGAGTGTTTTCTGTTGTATTTTTTTCGCTCGTATTTGAGGATACCTGTCTATTAGGGTGGTTAGCCAATTCCTATTGCAGACGCTTGCCCAAAAGCATTTTTATGTTTATTCAACGCCCACAGATACCACATGTGGTTTATACCGCAACTATGCTGAGCAGACCTTAGTTACAGCTTCTGTAAAGAGAGTGCTATCTAGGGTGATCAACAATTTGAACAAGGCCAGCACGTTCAAGCTGTTGATGACTTGTGACTTAGTGCTAGCACAGCTATCGAGGACCCCCAAGTTTTCCGTCTACCTAATTTCACTCACAAGGCTTGGGTTAACCCGGGAACGCTGGGATCGACCCCTTCGATAACATCAGGTAGCCTCATGCTCAGTGTGCGAATGTTCTAACCACTTGGCCACGTGCCCCATACTTTCTGTTCTGGTTTTGTTTAAATTATATTTTGGAATACAGTATTAGGATATCATTTGGACTAATGTCATTAATTTCATTCATGTTGGCTGGTTGCTTGATTCTTTCTAATACCATACCAGCCGCTCTGGGTTATTTAATGCCGAAATCTAATGTACGTAATCGTATCCTTTCATCTATAGATATTTTGCACATAATTTGATTCTTCCAGAGTAGAGGTGTTTGTTTTTAAATATATATTTTCTAGGTAATAAAATCTATTGTTGATAATTTTCCTATTAAAAGGTATTGTTGGTCATTTTATTATAAAAATGTACTGTTACTTTTTTGTTTGGGGGGTTCCGTATTTGTCCATAGCTGAGTCCCTAACAAGTGATACCACTCCTGCTCAGGGATGACCTGGGAACAACAGCAATTATGAGGTTGTTCCACTTTCCTCAAAACCTCAAATCTTCCGATTAGAGGCCGTACTGCCAGATGTAGCATATCGTCACACCCAGGACAACAGATAATGATTCACAAATACCAATTGTTGCATATTTAAAACAGATTTATATGAGAATGGCCAAAAATTATTCAAGGCATTATCTTTGAGAAGCACTAAACACTGATACAAGAAATGTTAAGTCAAAATACTAGGGAATTTAGTAAAATAAATAAATATAATTTTCATGGGGTTTATACAATATTAAGGAACCCATATTAACAAGAAAATTTATAAAATACTCAGTTATTAATAATACCCGTAAAAAATTAAAGTTACAAAATGCAATAAAACTTACTTTAAATTACTGACATCATTAGAAGAAACGATATATAGAAACGGTTATAATGTCTCTTTTAATATGAAATATATTGTCCCGAATTTTGTGAAGAATTATTGACAGTTAAAATTTTATTTAAGCACCTGAATCTTTTCGGTTTTTTTTATATTCTGACTAATTTCTCACCTGAGTACATTGATAAAGGCAATATTTTCAGTTATATTTCAATTTTTCAAAAATGAACCGATACGATTTTTGATTAATGCTAATGATAATACTAGACATTTTCTTATAATTATATGTTCGGTATTCATTGCCCAAGCAGACATTTTCTACTTTAGGTTGAAATTTATAAAATCTGTCTTTAAATATTTTTTCTGGAAAATATGATTTTCATGCCCAGTAACGCTTATTGATCTTTCCCGTATCAATACTTTCTGCCTGGCTTTTTTGTAACAAATATTTAACTGGATAATGAAGTTTATCCACGCTAATTTTCTCAAATGATGAATGGATCAATTGCTGTATTTTACTGTTCATCAACCTTTTGTAGGTTATTTAAAGCCAGAACTTTGGAGATAATAAATGTTTACTGATACAAATCCTACTAACTAACCTATAGGAGAGTTGGATTCAAACCTTTCCCAAGAGTATTTGCGTGTAGGTATATATAACAAACCGGACTGGAATTCGAATTCTACTCTTGGATTTCCAACTTCGAGTTGTTATCCATGATCTGGTATCCAAGCCCGTTACACCTGCTATTCCCCAAGTGGTCATTCATCTAGGTAATGGCCATGCTCGATGGGATTAACATCGGTGATCGTACAAGAACCGGTGTTTCAAAGTCATTTGACAATAAGCTTCACATGATGACGGGTGAAGCAAAAAACAACATAAAGTTCCAGTACAGCTCTTACAACATTTCGAATAAATAATTTTATATGCTGTGCTGTTTACTTTCCTACAGCAAAAGATCACAAGACATCAGAAAACATTGTATAACAGGAATAGTTCAATGGGAAACGCGATTTCATAGCTTTTTTCTTTACACAAGGCAATGAATGCAACGAACCAAATAAGGATGTAATTCACTTCAATAGAAAAGAATATACCGGCCTAGGTTACTAAAAACTTTTTCACAGTGGCGTTGTCGATGTGCATTTAATAACGTTAGGTAAGTACGAATCAATCGATTAGAAATACAATATAAAATCGGAAAGAGGCAATAGATGAAGAGCAGTCAACAGAATAAATGACATTTTGAAAGAAAATGAATTACCTAAAACAGGAGACTTTGAATACTATCCTACCAGTATTGTTGTGTAAATTAATAACAATGCTCTCTGAGAAAACAAGAAGGGCAAGGTCTAGTCACTCGAAGAGCCGTAGAATGGAGTATTCGTTATATATCTCTCCGAGTGCACAGAATTAATTCAACGTATAAATACGCTACCAAATTCAAAGACATGAAGAGTAAGGCCAGGTCAGTCGAAGGGCCGTGAAATTAAGCGTCATCGATATTTCGTTCCACGAGTGTAGAAGAAATGAATGTATTATCAATGCCACCAATTCAAAGACCTTGTTCTCGTAAGTTGAATGCTAAGAGGGGTCGACCACATAACAGGAAGGTTAGAAAACAAATGGAGATCACAAACAGAAGCATCTTATAAAAGGGACAAGAAAAAAAAGATAAAAAATTAAAGAAATTTGTTGATGTGAAAGAACTGAAAGGAATAGGAAGAATACAAAGAAAAGCAGACAAAAATGGAGAAGAAAGATTGGCGCATAAGTTGAGAGATCAAACAGTTGAAAAATAAGAACATTACAGGCAGAAAAAGAAATGGAATAACCATCTCAATATACTTAATAAGCAAAAGACTTAGTTAAAAAAATGCAAATTACCTGTTGCGGTTTCTATCGAAAAATGACCTAAGATTACGCGCACAGAGACATTTTGATTGAAGTTAAAATATTATTCGAAAAAAATATATTTTTATAGAAAACCGAAGATTATTTTAAAAAAATTTACAACAATTTAGTTTACAAAATACTTCTGAAAAAAATCCAAATAATTTATCAGTTGTATTTTATTGTAATGAAAGAAAAAAAAATCTGATGAGCGTTAACCCGAAAATAATCATTTAGTAGTTACAAGAATTTTCAGGAGTGCTTATTCATTTTGTTTTTTATTTTGATAAATTGATTCGCTGATTTATCAACATTTTGCAAGATATTTAAATCCAGAAAATATTTAGAAGATTGTAAACTTTACTTATTTTGAGGTAATAATGTTTTAGTGTTTCAAGTCTTACTAATTAACCCATAGCTGGAGGGTTAGGGGAGAAGAATGGCCGGATTCATACCTTTTCCAAGGGTATTTACTTGTAAGTGAACATAACGAACCCAAATGGAAATAAAACATAGCTTTCCGAATAACAATTGCGTGCATTATCCATTACAGTATCCGTACATCCAAGCTTGCAGAACCTGGTATATCCAAGGGGTGAACCATCAAGATACTGACAAGGCTCGGCATTGCTTAACTTCAGTGATCTTACAGCAAGTGGTGTTTAACGTGATGTTTCTGTAAACCCCGTATTTTATTTTATAGGTTTAATTAAATATACGAGGAGATAGCCATCCTGTCAAATTCTGGAAGTGATTATTATGATGGTGAGTTGCTGGATGTTTAAATGTCGGATATCATGGAGGAATTCAAGAATTGATTCTTATATATTTTCTGTTGTTTTTTAATGTTAAGGTGCACTGTATGTTTAATATCTTGAAACGAAAACCCAGCATTAACAAACTTTATTTCCACCATAAACCAAGAACGCATTTTGAGGAATCTCGGTAGCATATCCGCTGAGCTTCACGCAAAATGTCTGGCCGGTATACTGTATACTTTTGTCAGCCATCACAAAGTTCGCAGAACTGTTCCAAAATAATAATCCCTCCGTTCCGAAATAGTTATACAAAAAAAAATGTTCATGTTGTTCCAAAATAATTGTTCCAGTAGATAAAAAAAAACACCAAAAAGAACAAAACATATCATTTATTCCCATACTCAACAGTAAATGAGTAATATTAGTGAATGGTCATATAAATAAGTGTGAAATATATCGAAACTGATATACATAAACTGTTAAATTAATAACAAAAATAACTGGGGAAGGTTTACTTTAAAAAAAAAAACAGTTTTTGTTGCAACTCGTCAGAAATAGAAATGGATACTTCAAGTTTTCCTTCTCTTCCAAGCTTCTCTTTAGACAAACTAAAATAACTTGTTCCATTGCTAACTGCAAACTTAGAAAAGTATTGTTAAGCTTCGACTTCTGAAGTTTATTGAAGCTTTCTTCCACTGCTTCAATGAGCTGGTCAATATTATTTGGAGCTTGTTGGTGCTGAATTGATTGAATTGCATTAAAATAACCCAGATCAAGGACATTGAGATCAGGACTATTTGGAAGGTGGCAAACTAATTCAATTTGCAAACCCAGACGTTCTGCAGCTACGTTTAATTCATCTGCAACTTGTTTTAATGCACCACGCTTCAGGACACGATCTGTGGATCTTTCCAGCAGTGATTACAACACAGCACTACGTTCATTATTTGGCAATTCGTTTAGCATTTCTGCCAATTGGCTTCTCTTCTCCCATCATAATCTCTTGCTAGCGGGTGGTTTGAAAAAAAAATACAATTTTAATGTGGTGAAAAGTGATATAATTTGCGCTTCAAATTATTCTACCTGAATAAGCTAATATAAATACTTGAGGAACATCAATGCTAACCTTTTAATGTAAACGGCAAACAATTCGACTAATAATTAGTATATTCCACATGAGATTTCCGGCTATGGAACAACTATTTCGGAACAGAGGGATTATTACTAAAATATGAGTTTCAATTGAATAGGGTTAAATCCCATGAAATGAAGAATAGTGCCAGTGTAATTTAGTAGGCTAGCTATCAATAACTGTTAGATTGGCGCACATTTCATACTACAAGGAAACACGAAGTTCAGTAATTTTCTGTTAGTATTTCGTTATAGCAAAATGTCAATAGGGTCATGATCTCTCTTTTCATCAAGTGAAACTTTTTTTAACATAAATACACCTATTGAGAAAAGAACAATGAATCAACACAATGAAGAATATATGAAGAATATATTCAATATTCCAACGATAATTTTTAATGACTTCTCAAATATATGAAGAATTAAAAAAAAGTGTCAAATACAACACCTGGTCATTTTTCACTATAATTTGCTTCCTTGCCAATACACGTCGATATTCAACGCATATATTGTACAGTATAGAGTGAAAGGCTCAGATCTAATTTCAGGTAATCATTTCGTGTTAGACTGCAGGTTTGTTAATGACATTACAGGTATATCGTAAATCAGTTTCTATCTACCCATTAGTTTATTTATCTATTCGATCATTTTAGGAGAATATATATAGAGATAACAAGAAAAAATATAGTGCTTCGTAATAAAAAAATACGGCTAATCAGAATGTCTTTCTCTCGAAGATAACGTTTTTAAATTAAGCAGTGTTTGTTATGATAGTGACATCATTATATATATATATATATATGTTTTGCGTATATTTTGCCAGCATGTTTTCATTAAATATGCCTTATTAAATATGCATAAACATAGTAATTTCCTTTCTTCCCTTATAAGGAGACGAAGAAACTTGTCCTTAATTACGAGAGGATTGTATTAAAATTAAGTGCACGAAACTTGTCTAAATATATCTATCTATCTATCTATCTATCTATCTATCTATATATATATATATATATATATATATATATATATATATATATGTATTATTTATTATAATCTTTACATACGGACAAGAAAACTTACTCACTACAATCTTACTCTCTTTGTAATGAGTAAGTTGCTCTGTCCGTATGTAGAAAATATAATATAATAACTGTTTGTCTACTCTTGGTATTGATCCCCCATTTTTGAATCACTGCTGTGAACGTTAGAATTTATATTACTTTCGTTTTCTTTACATTCGGAAAATTATATATATATATATATATATATACATATATATATATATATATATATATATATATATATATATATATATATATATATATTGTGTATATAGGCAGCAATCCTTCTTTTATGCATGTTTCATAAAACGGACAGACAATGTACTACGTTTAAGCTTTTTATTTAACTCCTCTTGTGTTCGCACAAGGTCCCCCTCCTTGGACACAGAGTGTGTAGAAACTGTTCAAATGTTCCACATTTCCGAGGGCTCTCGGCTACACCTCTAGCTATTATCAAGGATGACTTTATTTTTCAGCCTAACTCAGTTTGCGCGGTATGTGTATGTCTTTAGTGTGTTATAGAAGTGTTTTATTTTCTGAACACGCTTAGCAGATTGTGGCCTAGTTCGTAGTTTATATTGTTAAGCGTTGGCTTTTTCTTTTTATCATTCGGGCTTCCATTATTTTTAATTTTTTAACAAGTGGGTGAGGTTAATTTGTTTGTGTTTCCTACTAGTATGTTTCGAATGAATTCTGGCAGGTTTGTGCGTGTGTTTACATGGGTTCTTATAGAGCTCTGGTCAGATAGGTGTGACGTAAAGCGACTGGATAGGTATGTAGTTGTGTGACCGATGTATTTATTTATGAGTTCGGTTTGATCAGGAACACAATTTCTGAAAGGGCATTTGAACTCAGAGATAATGTTCGTTCGTTGTAATTTTGACTTTTCTGGTGTGTTGTTGTTTTTGAGGATGACGTTAGCTGTCTTAATTTTTTTTATATTAGATAATTAATTTGATTTATTTATTCGGGTTGATTGGGGTAGTGTATCTCTTTATAATATTTCTAAGTGAAAATTCGTCTTGTTTGTAGAAAATATTTATTTTATTGTTGACTGTATGTTCACTATCGTTGTTATTTACTTTTCGGGAGAAATAGTCTGATTTGGTGGCCTTTAAGGTGGTTAGGGAAGGTGGCCTTTGGTAATTAGTATCTGTTTTACATTATTGAGTTCTTTACGTAAGAGTAGATGAGAGGATGAATTCGCGTGTGATCTTTTTATGAAGTTTTTTATTACTGCTATTTTGTATCTGAGGGATCATTCACTTTTAAAGTTAAGATGGCAAGAGTTTCTCCAGTGGTTCTTTTATATAACGAGGTGATAAAAGGGTTGTTACAATATTCTACAAGAACATCTAAGAATTGGAGTTTATTTTTTGACTAAGTTCATAGGTAAAGTTAAGAACAGAGTTTTTCTTAAATGTGGTTTTAAGTGTATCTATTTCTTTAGTGTTATTTGCTAAGATAAAAATATCATCTATGTAGCTGGTATATATTTTAGATTTACAGCCCTGTTTAAATATCATATTTTCTACATGAGACATTTAATAATTGGAAAAGCATGGACTGACTGGATTTCCCAAACTAACATCATTAGTCAGGGTGTAAATGTTGCCATGATAGTCATAGAATGGGACTTTGGTTCCACATGCGTGTAGTATGTTTTTGAGTATAAATGGTTAGATGTATGTCAGAGGGGTAGAATTATTAGTATACACAGAATTGAGGATAATGTCAATGGTTTGATCGACAGGGACGTTTGTAAATAAGTTTTCGACGTCAACTGATTCTATTATACCTTGGTTTGGTTTAGCAGTTTTTTAAAATTTGAAGTTTAAAATTTGTGTCTAGTTGCTGTGCATTTAGTTTTTGTAGAAAATAATTATTGTATTGTTGACTCTATGTTCACTGTCATTGTTATTTACTTTCGGGAGAAATAGTCTTATTTGGTGGTCTATAAGGTGGTTAGGGAAGCCATTGGTAATTAGTATCTGTTTTACATTATTGAGTTCTTTAAGGAAGATTCGTCGAGAGGATGAAATCTGGTGTGCTCTTTTTATGAAGTTTTTTATTACTGCTATTTTGTATCTGAGTAGGCATTCACTTTTAAAGTTATCGTTGCAAAAGTTTCTGCTAGTAGGTTTTTTTATATAATAGGTGATAAACACTCCATACCTATCCACCAATTACAGCATCACATCCACCTACGAATTCCTCCAAATTTTAAAAACTACTAAACCAAACCAAGGTATCATACTTGACGTCAAAGACTTATTTACAATCGTCCCCGTCGACCAAACCATTGACACTGTCCTCATTTCTGTGTATACTAATAATTCTATCCCTCCGCCAGCCATCAAACGATCTATTCCAAAAAGATTACTACGCGCACGCACAGCCAAAGTTCTAATAATAATGGCAACATTTACACCCAAACTAATGATCTTAGTATGGGAAATTCATTCGATGCATGCTTTTACAACTATTACGTTTCATGTTGAAGATATGGGAAATTCATTCGATGCATGCTTTTACAACTATTACGTTTCATGTTGAAGATATTAAACAGGTCTGTAAACTTAAAATATATGTCCGCTACGTATGTCCGCTATGTTTTTATTTTAGCAAATAACACTAAAGAAATACATACACATTTGGGAAAACAAAAAAATAAACACCCATTCTTAGATGTTCTCGTAGAATATAGTAATAACACGTTATCACCTCATTATATAAAAAAAACACTAGCAGAAACTCTTGAAACCTTAACTTTAAAAGCGAATGTCCACTCAGATACAAAATAGCAGTAATATAAAACTTCCTAAACATCCCTGTTGATCAAATCATTGATATTATCCTCAATTCTATGTATACTAATAATTCTATCCCTCCGCCAGCAATCAAACCATTTATACTTGGCTTATTTTATTAGTTTTTAAAATTTGTAGGAATTCGTGGGTGGATGCGATGTTGTAGTTGGTGGGTGGGTATGGAGGGTTTATTTAAATAAGAACTAGCAATATCCGTAGACATGGACAGTGGAACAAGAACAATCTCCCCTGCAGATTAAATGAAGAGATTCGTTCAACATTCTTAGTTGGCTACCCAGCACCTGATGAAGGCTCTAGTGCACAATAGTAGAAACGTTGCGGTAACGACAACAGCAGCAAAGATTAGTATAATAATATGTATGTAATTATTTATAATAGATGGATGGATAGTATGTAGAGAAATTAGTATTTGTTGAGTAAAATTAATATTGGAAAATGTTAATTAGTAGACCACGGATTTATTGATAAAATTAAGTAGATATATTGAACTGTCACGCTACCCCACACGTGGAAAAGACGACTAAATAAATAAATGGAACTTTTACCATAGCGTGTGCTGGTTTCGTTAGGCATTGGCCGTGTGGTGGTTTTCATTGTATCCTCAGAATGTTTGGCTTTTTGCCAAAGTACATTCACATAATCGATGTGACAGAACAAAGGATTTTTTTTCTTCTTTTTTATTCCGATCCCGTTTCTCGTGTTTTATTTACTTTTCTGGCCTGTTCATTGTCTCATGAATTTATCGGCTTACTCTTTTGGTACTAATCGAAATAAACCGTTGCTCCTACGGCCTAACCCCGATCAGAAGTGCTAATGTACGCAGTTTGACAGCTTTTAAGGGTGTGTAAAGCAGGAGACGTGTTTGTTCTCACTTCGAATCAAAATTCTCTAGAACTGCACAAGGTGCCAACAACAGAATGTACAAGTTATAAACATATAAACCAGACGCAACGCCCCCCCCCACTGCAGAATGCAGCAAAGTTCACTGCGGACATAAGGGATTTGAGAAAACTTGTTGGTGACACACACAGACCCCACATGAGAATTATTTGCTCTTAGGTGGCCAAACAGATTAGAATACTGCCTGCTTATTTATTGGAGGCCGAGTGTTCAGAAGGTGTGGAAACTCGATAAGGGAGAGGGAAGAGACAAAGTTGCCAATAGGTTGGCGGGTAATGTGTGCGCGTCGATGTGTGAAGGCTGTTTCTTGCACGTGTTTATCCACCGAGATGCCTGAAATCATCTGATTGGCTATTTATCCCAAAGCAATTCAATAAACTGGTGGAAAATGTGAGAAATGTGGTTAATGAGCGGCGGTACTGCCTGGGGACAGTGTAAATGCAAAAGTGCATGCTTCAACGTAACGAAATTATCTATTCAATGCGTTATTATTCCCGATTAGCAGATATGAACTAAGATAATGGTCTTGCCTATTCTTTTGTTTTATTTTTATTTCAGATCTTGCTTTCAGTTTCTTCGAGAAAACATTTTCAGTATATTATCAAAACCTGTTCTGATTTTGCTGCAAATAAACATTGAAATATCAAAGAATTAAAACACACATCGATTTTCTGCATTCATATTTTCGGGCGTTATATTTTGGTATTTCCTGATTTCTGCTTTGTATTAATTATGGAATTTACAAGTACAGGAAAATTGATAGCAATGCGTGGTTAATTTATTTCTAAGATTTATCCTAAACGAATTAGTCCGAAAAAAGTAAAGTTGTTGAATCAAATGGGATAATAAAAGAAATAGATTAAATTCAGTGGCGGTAATTTTGAGTACATTCTCCATATCAAAACCGCTTTCATTTTATCACCAGAGAGAAACAATTCTGCTTGTCATCAGAATGGCTGATGCTAAACTCCAGGAGAACATAACTCTACGCATTCTCGGGCTCAGGTTTTCTACTGACATGAAGTGGGGCGACAATATTGAATCAATTGCTATATCTACTGCTAGGAAAGTTGGTTCACTGTGTCGTGTCAGAAATATTTCTTCTTTAGAATCCCTCCTTAACTTTTATAAGTCTATCATTCGATCTTGCACATCTGTTCTTGTCCCCCTTTTATATATCTCGAGAGTCTTGACAAAAATCAAAGATAGGTTTGTAATGTAATCAGTCCTGACTTGGCATCTTGACTTTATTCTGTTTCTTACCGGCGTGACCTACCTTTTCTGTAAATATTTTCATGACAACTGTTCTACTGAGCTTTTTGTCCTGGTACCTCGTCTAAATGAATTTAAACATCCTATTAGACCGGCAACTGGCATCGTTTTACTACCATTCTAATAGTTTCTTTTCTCGCACTTCTTCTGTGGAACGTGTTTCAGATTTCTTGCTCCCTGGCACCTACAACCATCAAAAATTTAATTTCAACGTCAGTCGACATTTTCATTCTTTTTTAATCCTATTCCTGTATTGAGAGTTCCTCACTTCTCCTGACTGAAGTCTTCTTATTGCCTTTCACTGCATGTAAAACACTTCGTTCTAATAACATTATCCCCTTGCTCAGGGTTAATCGATTAAAAAATAAAAAGTCTAAACACAGTGTAATGACTATAAGTGATATTTGAAACACTAATATGAACAATACGATATATCTCTTGATGTATGCAACAAAAGAGAGTTTTCTACTTACTTAGATTAATTAAATGCAATGCAAAATAATTAATGAAATTTAGTCAAACGTTTGGTGAACACTGACAACTCCAATAATTAATCAGCATATATTACCCTACAACCAGAATATTTATTATGACTATATAAACTAACATTTCAAAAGTACATTCCTAACCAAAAATAGACAATTCATAACAAAATAGAAAAGTTAAAGGAAATATATAGATTACCCTAAATTGATAATATCGAAATATAAAAAGTAAAAACAACGAAACCGTTTCATCAGTTCTATCTCACAGGATTAGCGACCGACAGAGTCCTGAAGAAGGCCACCGGGCGTACTGCTCGAAATAGTATAATGTCAACAAGTTGCTTGTCTGAAAATGAGATTTTAAAATGGTAAATAATCACACTGAAAAGAGTTTATGTTGAGTCTTGACTCAATGTTGAATCTCGCCTAATGCATGGAATAATAATGCAACACAAAATGTACTTGGAACAAGAATGTATTATAACAAGAAAGTGTACACAATAAGTACATATAGTATTTCTGTATATTTCTGGGAAGACGTTCCTGGAGAATGTGTTGACTAGTCGCAGTCGATCAGAGTCTCTAGTTGGATCTCGTGATTCCTTTTTCCCTCGTCTTCCGGTACCAACCATTATTTATATAGTTGATAGTCACCTATGCAGATTAGGTGGATCCCACCACAACAGTTTATTAGTTCACTACATTTATTGGCAGACGATTTCACTGAATTACTTTGGCTAGATAAAGTATATCGTCGTCGACTTTAACTCGTATCCAATAATTTAATTTCTTCTTTTATGGTTGCTTTATTATATGAATGACTAAATTTACCGCCAAAGTGCAGGTTAAGGATGAGAAACTTCTAGTTTCATCTAAACCTGCACTCGTCATTCATTCTCTGCCGCCGTTTGGCTTTGCAAGAGTTAGTTTCAGGTGAAGCAAAGTACCGATGGCGTTAGTTGTCGTGAATTTTTTAAGCTGAAACTCAACTTACCAGGAAGTGACCCACACACTTGATTTCATGAACGTTCACTGCGGCTCATATGGAATAACCCATGCAGAATCCAGTTATGAAAGTGCAACAGACTTCCGCTGAATCTGTTATAATTTCTTGTGACGCCTTCTGTAGCATATCCTTCATGCGTAGCCCTCGTCATCCGCTGCTTCATTTGTTGAGATCTGCTGTAATCATCATCCGCTTGTTCCATTGTTCGGTTCTTTGAGGTTGGTCGCGCTTAGATTGGGTCCGCCTCTTCGACTTTTCCGCCAAGCGTCGCCCTACAAGTAATTTAGAATTTCCGACAGCATCTCTCTTAGAGTCATTGGAGCACGCAAGCCCCTCAATCAAGACAAAGATCGACCATCAGAGGAATGCGCATAAAACATACGCATAAAGACACATATATATTTTACACTGAATGTCGAGGTAAACAGTTCGTCATCAAATGTACACAGACGTATATATATATATATATATATATATATATATATATATATATATATATATATATATATATATATATATATATATATATGTATGTATTAGAGTACTGTCTGCGAATGACATAATTTAGCTGTTGAAAAAATATATTAAAATTGAGCAGTGTTGAGTAATAAGTTAATTCTATAAACAACAGCCACCTGCGTTAATGCGAAGCTCTTCAGTAAAAATGAATTGGACCCCTCCGGTTGATTGGCATTTGTTTACATTCGTAAAAACAATACGCTAGATTTAGTTTCTCTCTGTCGAATGAAGATAGCTCAGTGGTAGAGACTGATCGTTCGGGTTTCGATCCGGGCTTGAAGTATTCGGATGACTAGTCGCACTGAGGAGCTGTGATACAGTGAAACAGTACTCTCTGCAAATGACACACACACATATATATATATATATATATGTGTGTGTGTGTGTGTGTGTGTGTGTGTGTGTTTCTCTATAGAGCTAAATAAGTTAATATTATTACAAGCTACAATTTTGCTAATACATACAGTATTTTAATCCATATATAAATTTGTTTTCCTCAAATGTATTTGACAATAAATTCACAGGAGAATTCTTGACATTTAACCGGGTGTGTATAATATAAGGAGAGACGAAACGTTGAGAATTGCTAGATATGCAAATTCATTTCCTCTCCGTGCAATTTTTGAGTGATCTCGTTCTGCTTCGAGCCACTGAAGAAAAAGAAGCTTCAGCAACTGACGCCTTAACAAAACTCATTGAACGCTGACGCCTCGAATTATATATTCAAGTCAACAACAAAAAAGGGGGAAGAAATCTCATGTTTTGTTGTTCGTTTTCGTTCGTATTAATATTTTTCTTAATTCAAATGGCTGAGATGAACAGAAAACATTTGTTAGCGAGATTTTCTGAGACACAATGGATCAGCTTTTTTATTTTTAAAAATATTTTGGGAAGTTAGGTTTAACAAGGACTCTAGTCCCACATGGATTTCAGATGTCAGCTTTATACAGAAGATCCATTTATCAGTAATTTTATTTTATTCAGTTATTTTTATTTTGTTTTATTTATTTATTTACTCATATATTTTTGTAGTAAACACAACTTTTGAAATAGTAACCAAAAGTACCATTTAAAAGCCAATACACTGTCTGGGTTAAAGTACTCTGATCTCACAATATGATAATGATATACTCAATGCATAATAACCGATATATAATCAACTTAATGTTTAATTTAGAAACAAACCACGCATCATTGGTAATATAGGGATACTGTATTATTTGCGCGTATGGATATAAACAACCTGGCCCTTCATCACGTCCACACTCCTCCCCGATATTTAGAATAGGAGCTATCCTTTGTTTTCTGTTTAGGATTATGTTTCTGGATCCTTCTAAAATCTACTTCAATTTTACACTTCTAATGTCTCCGCCTAAACTTCGGTTTCTGGTTCCTTCTAAGGTCTTCTCATTCTCTTTCACTCCCAGTAGCCTCATCTATCTTAATGGCATTATCGTCTTGCTTGGGGTGAACAAATTTTTAAAAAAACAATTAAATCATTGCAAGCTATAAAACCAACGGTAGAAAGAAATATATAGTAGAAAAATTTCCCACATGACAGCTATCTCCAAAATCATAGATAATCTAACTGAAATTAACGGCAGAAGGGTGTTCAGCATAAATCACTAAAACATTCGTGACGTCATTAATGTAATGAGGTTTTATAACCAGTGCTACACGATAGGTGTGATGGAATAATCCATACTAACCTTTCACCCCTCCAGCATAATCCACTTCACACCAAAAATATCTATCAACCAATCAAAACTCTAGGTTTCAGCAAACGAAGTTTCCTATCGGTTAAAAGCCTTAGAACTGTAGCAAATTCACGTGAAAATGCCTTTTCGCGCGCAAGCCTCTGGAGCCTACTCTTTTTGCCCAGAAATCTATAAATAGGAAATTCTTGATCGCTTCAAACAGTCAGACGTACATTCCTAGGGAGATGCCAAACTGATCCAAGCAAGTCAAAACTCTGATCAACCACACCTTTGCCGCGCAAAATATCTCTGACTCATCAAACCACAATCACGCTCTATCTCTCTCAGGAACGCTATCTAAACATCACTAACAATACTTTAAAAAGTGACATTTTACTCACTACTTAATAAGTATTAGTAAACAAACAATCAAATTCTCACACAACTAAAGGTACGAACTCCTACCAATTCTGAACAATAATACAAGCGAATTTACGTACACACACTAATAATTGAACTAGCACAAAGGACAATTTCGTACGTAACTGGACACTTAGTTTCATTTTGTGAACAAATCTAAGTAACAATTGCAAACACGTTGAAACATTCACAGTAATATTCTACATAGTCAAATACATCTATTCTCATTTATCCATCAAAGTTCAACCAAATTGTATTCGTGAATTGTATATAAACCAATGTTATTGTTGTACATTTAAATGTTTGTCTTTGCTTTCAATCTTCTTGCATGATTTGTTTCTAATATTTTTCTTTAATTGTTGTGGACGAATGTTTTAGAACACCAACACTAAAAATCCTTCTGATCACTATAAAATACATTCGCCGGTCTGCAACAGGTGCCTCAACACTTCTTAATTCTACAAATATATTTTAAAATTTAAATAAGGCTTCAACTTAAGTTTACCCAAAAGGTGAAGTAAAAAATGTCTGAAGGTAAATTAGAAGTTGTACGTTCACCGATTTTACACCGGCTCGTTGTATAAGATTTAACTACTGATTTGTCTCTCTTCTTTCCAATTATGTGAAGCATTTGAAGCAACAACAGCGAGAGAAAAATGTACTTGCTCATCGCTGGGGTGGTGTTTGAATGTGATACCACATTAAAGTAATTGTAACCGTAAGTTCTATTCTAATAGTGCCTTTTCTAGCACTTTTCCACCCATGGAAATCTCGTCTGAAAAATTGTTTCCTTGCCACATACAATCTTCAAAAAATAAAATGCAACGTCAATGGACATTTTCTGTCTTCTTGCTATATGTTCTTTAATTGTTCTTTCTTCACGCTAAACTCTTCTTATTCTCTTCCACTCCCAGTAATCCCTTTGCAACATTATCGACTTGCATAGGGGGAAAAGATTAATAATTGAATACCTATAAATAAGTGTACGTGTAAGCCTTCACATAGAAATATACATATATATCCTTTGGTGTAAGAAAAACGGTTGTCAGTGCTAAAAAAAACCAGAGCTATTAAGTATGTATTAATAAAGAATACACAATAACCTACGCCGATAGTACGATTCGGATTTTGCGAAACATGCCTCTAATTGTAATTGTAAGCATGTCAATATTCCATTTGCAAATAAGAAGAACAAGCTTTTCTTTTTGTTATTCATTTTCTTTCTATAGTTTTACTTTTAAAGATGAAAAATAGAATTTGTTTTATACACAACAAAATCTGCCCATTAAACGGTAAATGAATGAACAGAGTTTTATCTTATAAAGCTAACATCAAATATGGTGGCGAGGTCAAGTTCTGTTTGGGTTCTACTGAAAATCACTGGAAATCATGCTTCTACCATCACCAAATGTCATTAGGTAATATCAAATATAGTAACAGAATTGCTCTCTCTAATTGTTTCTTGAAAATAAAAATCGAGAATAAAAATCCAACTATCACCTAGGATTACGCAACAAAAGCGCAACACTTCAGCGGTAACGGCGATAAAATTAGCTTATTTTTTTTCTGACATAATATGGTCAACCTTAAATTTGTTAAACAAAAGAAGTGAATTAATGAGCACTTGCATACAGAGAAATAAATTCTTACGTAAGCATGTTAAGCCAGATTAATATAGTTATCTCAGTATTGGACGCCAGATATACTGCTTTTAGTGTTGATTGCATTATTCCCTAAAATATTTAGAATTATGACGTTCAACTTCCACTGGAAGTGAAAAGGGGAAATGAGTAGGGGGTTAATTTAGCATAATGTTAGCTACTATATATATATATATATATATAGTTGTTACCGTAATCAGAACATACTAGTATTCTCGAATTTTTATATTTCCATTGTTTTTTGTTGTATATAAAACGAATTCTGTTTTTAATATTTAACAGTAAAACTATAGAGAGGAAATAAATAACATAAGCAAAAGCTTGATCTTCTTATTTACAAATGGAATATTGTGATACTTATTATACTTATAGCATATTTTATATCGGTGTCAAGTAATGGTTCTTATTACTATAATATAGCATTACTGCCTTGGGATATCCTACTGCCCGACCGATAATTTAGAGCCTCATTGCTTAACAGACACACACACACACACACACACACACACACACACACACATATATATATATATATATATATATATATATATATATATATATATATATATCTTAATTCTATAAATGTAATTATTGTAATTACATTTTTTTTACTTTATAGCCCCCTCTTATATTTTATTAAACAATTAAATTGATAACAAATGGCCTAAATTGCTTACTAAAGGACTAATCGATCTAAATTGTCTTATTAAAGGACTAATTATTATAAATTGTCCTACTAAAGACCTAATCTGACTAAATTATCCTACTCCAACCGGGATCGAAAGTTCATTCGTTTATATTTTCCATCAGGGAAACCACTTTTTGAGAATTTAAAGCTTGCTTTGTCAGGCTGGTCTCCGTGGCCGAGCTGGTAAAAAAATGTAGACTCAAACAGTTTCCTCGTGCTTAAATAGAATGCAGTTTTTTTTCCTATTAGAGGCGCAGTTTAATGGAACTTACCAGTTTAGGCCGGTTGTACTTAATTTGGCAGTTTAATAAAATAAACACCTGCACCCACTACTAAATAACATTTACACTAACAGTAACAAAATATATATATATATATATATATATATATATATATATATATATATATATATATATATATATATATATATATATATATATATATATATATATATATATATATATATATATATATATATATATATATATATATATATATATATCAGCATCTGGCTAGCATGGTTAAATTGCTGTTTTTAAAAAACATATTTTCCCATCATTACTAGACCCTTCTTCCGTAGCTAAATCGTATATCACCTCAGGCTATATGACGATCACAGGTTCCATTGCTGTCAGCGGCGGCATATTTTCTTTGATATTACCCGGACATTCAGGCAGGTAAATGTTGTTATTACTGTTTATTATAAACAGAGCATTTACTTAATTATTTTTATCTATAAAAATAACGTATAAGCAAAAAATATATTAAAATAATTTTCGGACGCAGTACATTTCATAATACATACATACATATATATAAATATATATATATGTGTGTGTGTGTGTATATATATATATATATATATATATATATATATATATATATATATATATATATATATATATATATATATATATATATATATATATATATATATATACTAACTCCTTGAGGTATTAGTGCAGACCCTTATATTCAACAAACTGCTTGTACCAATATTTGTAAGGAGAAACGATGTCGGCATCACCGATAATAGTGCAAGGATTCATCCTGAAATACAATCCAGTAGAAAATAAAATCCTAATCCTTTTATTTCATTTGCCTTAATGAGCAGATTATCATTCGTTTAAATTACATATTATTTTTTTTTACACCCAATGCAAAGAATGTTATCGGAGAGCAAAAATTTATTTCATTATATGATGCTTATTATATCAGCGATTAATTGATTAGATTTTCACCTATCGTCCGGCTCGCACTCCTCTCCGGTCTTTTGAACAGGAGTCGAGATTTATTATTTGTTTCCTGTTTACGATTTGGTTTACGGATCATTCGAAAGTCAACTTCAACTCTATACTTCTAACATCTCCGCCTAATTTCTGAAATGTTATTTAGTATTTTATTATTTTTTTCCTTCAATAGGAGTAGACAGGTTCGCC
This sequence comes from Acanthosepion esculentum, assembly GCA_964036315.1. Classification (NCBI taxonomy): domain Eukaryota; kingdom Metazoa; phylum Mollusca; class Cephalopoda; order Sepiida; family Sepiidae; genus Acanthosepion; species Acanthosepion esculentum. Next base: position 84,910,848 of record OZ038505.1, on the reverse strand, counting down.
TATCACCCGGTTCGTATTTCTCCCCGCTTTTTTTGAACAAGAGTCGACATTTATCCATTGTTTCTAAATAAGATTGTTTTTCTGGTTCCCTCTAATGTCTTCTTTTACTCCCAATAGCCCCTTGCCTCCTAGTGGCTTTTCCGTCTTCCGTGGAGGGAATTAAATAAGAACACAAGACATACCGTATTCTAGATCCTAGGCTCAATGTAAACGTGACGATCCTTTCATTACTTGCATAAAATATACTTCGCCAAAGTTGTACACCGTTTTGAATTCAGAGGTGTCCTTCCCCGAGTCTGGTTGCTAAACATGTTTGGAGAGTCCCGCCTAAGGTATTATTTAACACTTAACTGGGAGTCACACCTTTGCCAAGAGTATTTGCGCGAAAATAAAATTAAAAAAAAACAGTCGACTGGATTACGAACTTGAACCCTCGATTTCTAATTTCGTGTGGTCATCGATTACACCATCCGCACGTTCTTTTTAACGTTAATGATTAATTTAAAGTGGGCATAACTATAATTATATCCGTTTTATCTACTTGTAATCGTAATTTTTTTTCTTATTAATATAATATATTTCGAAAATTACGTCAAAATTGTCACAAGTTTCTCTACATTTTTGTACTAGAAAGTACACCTAATATAAAGCTATATTTGTCTTTCTATAATTTCGTAGCAAAAAATATCAACCGCTTGCGTGACTCTTTGCGATGAATTCCAGTCGAAAGTTCACAGCCGAAGCATTATGACATATATATATATATATATATATATATATATATATATATATATATATATATATATATATATATATATATATATATATATATATATATATATATATATATACCACCTACATATTCTGTGGTTCCTGGATGAAACATTGCGCTTCGGTCAGATAAGTCCCGAATCTTCAACTAGCTACTAAAATACAACAAGCTTTACTTGATATAACGGTTTAGATTTATTGTCTATGTCCCTTCCTTGCTTCAGTTTTTCTTAAAAGAGCGTCATTCACGATATGCATTGGTAAACTTTTAGTTGACCTTCGACGCTCAGAATGCCGGACAGACTTGCTCAAATAAATCACTTGTGAAATATCAGGAAATTATAACCTATAGATTAAAGTATAATAGACAAGTGTGCTAGAGTTCACTCCAGTCGACTGCAAGCGACTATCTTTATGCGTCTCTTCTGAAAGAGTCTTGCAGTGATTATGTCTAAAGGGAGATAATCCAAATATAATTATTCTGGAGACGAGAAGAATTTTATTTTCAGAAATAACTCTGATAGATAAACATTTCATTATATGAAGATAGATTTTTCTATCAACAGCATTTTAATCGAACAAAAACACTTCTCTCCTCAGGAGGTTCCGACAGTTAACTGTCGGAAACGCTATGTAAGATTGATATATTTGGAAAGGATAATAAATTAATCCAGAACTTATACCGGGAGAAAACTGTCTGCATACGGATAGAAAAATAAATTCAGTAAATATCAAGAATGTAAGGGTTGGAAGACAAAGATGTGTCTCCTCTCCAACTTGTCCAAACTTTACAGTGAGGGGATTCTGGGAAAATTATCACTTCTAGCAGGTTTCATTATTGGCGATCATAATCGTTAGAACATTAGATATCCAGACGACATAGTGTTTATAGCAGATATATAAAGGAAGCTAAAATAACTCCTACAGAAAACAGTGAACGACAATGAAAAGAAAAGGTTAAATCTCAATTGTAGGAAGAGAGTGTATGGTTGTCAGCAAAAGGGGCAGCCCAACAGACGAATTACAAATTGGAGATCTCAAAATCAAGCAAGTACACAGATTTAAATATCTAGGAAATGTTCAAGCAGATCACGGAATATTCAACAGCGAATTCAGAATGCGCATAGGAATAGATAAAAATGCCATCCAAACACTTAGCAAAGTATTAAGAAACAGGAAAAAAAATCGCTAGAAACAAAGAAAACTTAAGTAAATTACTGTTATGCCGTATCGGTCCACCTATACGGCAGTGAATGGCGTGTTGCGGGTCAGTGTATGCGTTGAGAGATAAACACGTGTGTCTCCTGAAATACTACAACAAACATGGCAGACTAGAGATGTGAGTCCACATAAAAAATGTTAAGAAACGACAAGAACCTATATATATATATATATATATATATATATGTACAACAAATGATAATGTATTAATAAAAGAGGGGTTTACATAAAAAAAAATATAATATTGTTGTCTATTACTGAACAATAAACATAAATGAAGAAACATTTAAACTAGTGAATTGTTTGTGTGTGCGTGTGTAGTTTGGTGTAAGAGAATGTCCAAGGAAAAATGAAGTGAAAGGCGCGTACGCGCGTGTGATGTGTGTTGTTCATGCGTTTCCCAAAAGGGAACGCTTTTTTCCTCGATAGACTTACATGTTGGCGTGTAAACGGAAAATGTGAGAAAAGAGAGTGATAAAACTATCGCGGAGTATTTATATTCCTGAGGGCGGTTTCGAAAATTAGAAGGAAGAAACCCGACAGGCGGACAATCTCCTCAGAGATTAAGAAGAGAAGTGAGGCAGCAGAAATATGGTTCTACAGAAGGATGCTGAGAAAAATATGAATAAAAAATATGTGGTATGACGAAGGTTAACACAAAATGAAAATAAAAAATTCTTATACTTAACTTCAGAAAGACAGAGTAGAAATGTCTAGAGAACGTAGTGAGGAAAGAGGGTTTAGTAACGTTGACACTCACAAAGAATAATGAATTGAAGACCATATTTATAAGCACACACATACACACGCATATATATATATATATATATATATATATATAATTTATTTCTCAATTAATTTTCAGTTCATATAGTTGTATATACGAATGAGAATATATGTGTTTGTGTGCGCGTTTGTCTTTACATTTTCTAAATGAATTCTTTTTTTAGTAATAAATTCATTTTTCACAAAAAATAAATGAACTGCTCCCCTATCTTAACAGGAACTTATAAATATTGACCTATTGACCTAGTGACCTATTGCAACGTCAACTTACAGTTTGTGCCTCACGATTGCCACGTACCATGAAACAGTGAAGAACAAATGTATATTTATACTATTTTATCTCTGTTGCATCGAGCACAGTTTTTATCACCAGCACTCAGCATGCATTATTGTGTGTGTATATATATATATATATATATATATATATATATATATAGTCACAAGTCTTCGTGGCCGAGGGTTTGAGTGTGTTGGGGTTGTTCAAATTGTTGATCATTCTAGATAACACGCTCCTCTCAAATAAACTTTGACTGAGGTCTGCTCAGCATAATTGCAGTATATACCACAGGTTGGCTCTCAGGGTGTTGAACACGAATGCACCTGAGCGATAGTCTGCAATAGGGATTAGTAGACGGATATCCTCAAGTAGGAGTGGCCAGCTATATATATTTATATATATATATATATATATATATATATATATATATATATATATATATATATATATATATATATATATAATTTGAAAATGATGTAAATAAAGGATTTAATTTGAAACACCTATTTATAAAAAGAATTAAAAAAGATCTTTATGATTTCAATTTTTTAAATTTATGAATACTCATTAATATGCTTACAGCTAACTGTGAATATCAAGGTGAACTATAGACGATGTTCAGTGATATCATATGCTAATAAAATCTTTTAAATTAAACTGAGTTAATTTTGTTATTCTTGTTGAAATTTTTCTTGTTTGTGTATAAATTTATTTGCTTTGCATAATAAATACTTTTACTTCTGTTTATTTTTAAATTTGCGATACAAATTTGCACAATGCATTTCATATATTCGTCTTGAAATATTTTTGAGAATTTAAAAGCCGAAGTGGTATCGGTTACCTACAATGATTCTTGTAGAAATCAGTCACCACGAAGAAAGGATTTAATCTCAGATTATGGTGACAGTTGCTATTACCGTTATATTGTGTCCGTCATTAAACTGAGAGATATTTTTTTCGAGAATTTCAGAAAAATTCTGATTCTATATAGAATATTTTGCTCCTTGCTTCAACAAGGGACAATGGTCTCTTTGTAGAGAGATCTGTACTGCCTTAGGAGAGGAATTCTTTGACAAATATGAAAATGAATTCGTGATTCCAAATCCTTGTGAGAAAAGAATGCGATGAAAATAAATGCTTGGGAAATGATTCTTGTGAATTTTTCCAGAAGCCAAAAACTTCTATATTCAATGCACCCTGAAAATAGACAAACTGAAATATAAAAAATAACTTGTTTCCATAATAGAAATACATTATTAGGTCAGAAGGAATATGATGTGAAGTATTTTCAAGTGTGAAGTATGTTTATTATTTACTCTATGTCGATTAGATATGACCAATTTTGGAGCTAGCAGTCAAAGTTTTCTTTTTTTAAATAGACCATGCTATTGACGGTATTATAAAATCAAACTTCAAGCAGTATGTTCTTCGGCGAAACGTTGAAGAATATGGGTCATCTGATGTAGGCAGAATACAGCGGTTTTAGCCTTCTCAGTCGGATCACAAACTCTCAGAGATTTTCATGGATAGTAAACATTTCAGGTCATATAGCAACGCGGTATCAAAATGATCTATCGAGGGTTTTAATCGTGCTCATAGAAGGTTTCAGACACATTTTTCAGATATATTTTTGTGGCTTACACCACCTTAAGAAAGTGCATATATATATATATATATATATATATATATATATATATATATATATATATATGTATATATATATTTTTATATATATATATATATATATATATATATATATATATATATATATATATATATGTGGGTTGGACAAAATAATTGAAACACATTTAATATGGAGTTGGTCCTCCTTTAAACTCACATACAGCTTTAATACGTCTGGGAATGGAATCGTACAGCTTCCCGACTTCATCCTGAGGAATTTTCAGCCATTCTTCCATTAACACCTACTCTAGTTCTTTAAGACACGACGGTGGAGGATAGCGGCTCCTAAATTATCGCTCCAAAATCCACCACAAACGTTCAATAATATTAATATCTGGTGATTGGTGAGGCCACTCCATGTGTTCTAGCTCACTTTCATTGGACCGATATATTTCCATGATATTGCGGCCTAAACTATCACTGATCCACCAGCATGCTTCAGTGTTGGAAGAAGACAGTCAGGGTTGTAAACTTCTTTGGACTGCCTCTACACATAAACTCGCCTTGAAGTTGAGAAATAGAAAAACTGGACTCGGCTGACAATATGACTTGCTTCCATTGGTCTGCTGACCAGGCATTGTGATCTCTGCACCACTTCACCCTCTTCAGAATGTTGAGAGTGGAGAGAACAGATTTCCTTACGGCGGCTCTTCCATGATATTCAGACTTATGGAGCTCAAGACGAACAAGTAGAAACTGGACTATTCAGATGATTATTCAACTCAGAAGTCACTTTGGCCGCAGTAGTCCAATGATTTTTTACACATTGCATTTCAATGCACGTCGGTCCCTGTCAGTAAGTTTGCAAGTCCGGCCCGAATTACTACGGTTGCTTGAGGCTTTGCCCTGTTTCTCGAATTGAGTAATAATTCTTTATATAATAGCTCTTGAAAAACCAAACAGTTCAGCAACTTTAGTAATCGAGGCTCCTGCTATGCGAACTTCAATAATTTGGCATTTTTCGAACTCGGAGAGGTCATGCATTTAGCTTAAATTTTACTAAATTCTAAAAATAAATAAGACAAAGACAGTAAATTAGATAATTGTATTCACAATAGATATAACCTGCAATTACGAAGTTCTAGTTAAATTTCTTAATATAATAAGTTTTTGAAACATAAGAGTGGATTTTTCACCTGTTCCAATTATTTTGTCCAACCCCTGTATATATATATATATATATATATATATATATATATATATATATATATGGATACATTTTCGTAAGGAGCTATCATCCGCAAAAAATATCTGAAAAAGGCGTGTGAAACCTTATATGATGGACTCTCCCGTCGAACTCGACGTATGAGGGCCAGACAGATCAGTTCTCAGAAACTGAAAGTCGGACACCCACACAAGATTTGATTATAGTAGTGAAGGCTTTGTGTAGGGCCATCCACACTTTTTGGAGGGATGAATACAGGGACCTGGTGCAACGAATGCCACAAGGTCCCCAAACGACCCTCCGCAGGTTTTGAATTCAGAGTTGTACTTCTCCTAGACCAGTTGCCGTCCAAGGCTATAGAACCCAGTCTGCCCTGCTATTTACCCATAGTTGGAGGAAGAAGAAGAGGATTCACACCTTTCCCAAGGGTGTTAGCACGTAAGTGAAACCTTATATATATATATATATATATATATATATATATATATATATATATATATATATAATACATGTATATATATATATATTCATGTATTATATATTATATATATATGTATGCATGTACATATACATGTATATATCTATCTATCTATCTATCTATCTATCTATCTATATATATATATATATATATATATATATATATATATATATATATATATATATTAGAGTAATACATTTCAGATGCATCAAGGAAGGTCTTCAGTGATGCACTGTCTTCATTGCCGATTTCGGGGTTTGCATCATATCAGCTCAAACAGCAATATATATATATATATATATATATATATATATATATATATATATATTAAAAACAACTGACAAGGTGCTTTTATTTAGTTTTTTATATAATTTCTCGTGCGATCTAATAAAATAATATAATGGAAGCCTTACTTATAAAAATAAACAAACCAACACTTAATAATATTAACTTTGAACATGGACATAATATCTTGACCGTGTTTTGAAACAAAAAAATGAATCACTTTATAAAACATACACATAACAAACTATTTCTAATTCTAACAGTTGAAATATAATCCTTGATAATGGCTAAATGTATAGCCGAAAGCGCTCGGAAAAAAAGATCATTCGGACAATTTTTATATAATTTATCCTCTGAAAAGAAAAACTTTATTAGATCGCACAAAAAATTATATAAAAAACTAAATAAAAGCACCTTGTCAGTCGTTTTTAATGAAATGTGCTTGAAAGAAGGATTGCTGCCTAAATACACAATATATATATATATATATATATATATATATATATATATATATATATATATATATATATATATATATATATATATATATATATATGTATATTTATAAAAGATTTCTCAGAGTTAACCTGTAGAAAAAGCCAATATTTATAAATGTAAATGACAATAAGAAATCTGTAATATTAGCCGACGTTTTTCGTCCATTATGGACTTTTTCAATGCAAAAGCGAGATGAATTTATTAGAAGAATGTAACTATTAATAACAAAATGTCTTCAGCAACTGAAATAATTTAGAAAACGCTATTATATTCATATTGTCAACAGAAAATTGGATGTAACATTGGACGAAACGCTTATATTAGAGTTTTCCTATATATGTGTGTATGTGTGTGCATATATATATATATATATATATATATATATATATGCACACACATACATATATATATATATACATATATATATATATATATATATATATATATATATATATATATATATATATATAGAGAGAGAGAGAGAGAGAGAGAGAGAGATACATATATATATATATTATAATTATTTACTATTTTAAAAATATGATCCAATGCTACAGAATAGAATATAAACATTTTGAATTTAATTATAAAATTATTTAATTATAAAATTATAAAATTAAATTTAAAATCTATAGTTCCATTCCATTATCAAGCGATGTTTGGGTTTCCAACGCGTGAATGGCAGCCTGGGAATATCTATCAACAGTTCTACATGTTTCAATCCCTTTTGTTATTAAATATACAATATTGTTATAAGAGTATAGATTGCAAGATAGGTGAAATGTTTTAAGAACCTGGACGTAAACAGCATTTTCTGCGATCATACGTTCATAGATGTAAATATTATTGACTTTTAATCGACGTTAGTTAAGAAAAATAATACAAGTATTCTTAATAACAAAATGAAGTAAAGTAATAAATGATTTTGTCGTCAAATCATAGCAAAAATATATGTATCAGCAGAAATGAAAAATGACGTAAGATTTCTTTCAAAACAAACTTATTCCTGTAGAATTATGTTCTTTTTAATAAAATCATCCATGAACAATAATATTCTTTTAAAAAATGATCAACTTCTACGCGATTTGTATTTTTTGTTATATTTACCATGAAACAAATCAGGTGCATTTAGAATAAATTGATATTTTAACTGGATGAATTCCTTAAGAATATTGACCCCGAAATTAACAAGAATTTGGTTCAGGCAAATGGATATTCTGTTGATGTCTCCGGGACATAATTATAAATCGAGGTCACTAGTAATTTGCTTTTCCTTGAAGGCTTTCTTTTAAGCATTCATTGATATTACTTCTTCAATTTGCTCCTGTAATTCTTAGTCTGAGGATCTCTCTTAGGATGACGCAAATTCAGTCGGGTTTCGATCCTAGCTAGAGGCAACCGGACGTCTAGCCACACTGATGAGCTGTGAAACAGCAAAACAGTCTGTCTGTGGATGACAAAAATATTAGCTCCTGAAAAATTAATTTCGGTTGAGCCCTCTGGTTTGAGGTGTGAATTTGTAAACAGTGACTATTTAAGCTAATACTGCACGACTCTGCGACAGAATTGAGTCACTGTCAGTCACTCTGTGTTTATCCGAATCTAAAAATAAACACGCTAAAATTCACCTTCATCCCGTACCGTAAGCTGATGGCTTAGTGGGAGAAGTTCGGACTGACGCAAATTCAGAGGCAACCGGACGTCTAGCCACACTGATGAGCTGTAACTGTAGATAGATAATGAACAGAGTGGCACAGATACATTGCTGGATCTACGAAGAAATAAATGTATAGATATGGACAAAATGAATCATAAATATTTTCCATTTTTGTTTACCCACGATCTGCCTTGTTCTTTATGCTAAACTTTTGTGGGACACAATCGCCCAACTTGCTAGCATCAGATATCATTTTCAAATGTGAGCCTATCATAGACTGTAATGCGCTTAAAATCTTTACATATTTCCGACCTCAATGTCCTCAGTTTTCTTTCTCTTTACGACTTTAGTGTTTCATCACCCAAATCGAATGATCGACACACTCGGTATTTATTCGTTTCTCAAGTACGAAACTTTGCAAACCAATTTCATACTTATGATTCAGTTTAGATTACTTTACTGTAGATAGTAAATATTTCTCTAAATGTTTCCATTACTTTATTCTCTTTCATTAACTCCCATGACATTATTTGACGTAAATTCACGTTCAGTCCCTTCATTATTGGGTTAAGAAATTTATATCTTTAATCCAAAGTGTAATGCTGCTACAGCTGTCCAACATTTTAGTTATGTGGGTATGTTAAGAATTTATTCTAAAACTGACACGTGTAATAAGCAGTTGGAATAACACATTCATCAATACAACGTGTTCTCCAAAACAGAATTACTTATGACTCTCAAACTAGTGGATAAATAGCTACTTAGTTAAAGGTGAACAAATCTAGTGAGTCGGCAGGGAAAGTTTCAATGCAAGGAGAATATTAGCTATTGGTTTGCTAAAACTTTCATCCAATACACGGCCCAAGAGCCACTCAGTGTAGAGGATTTACTAAATGATTTTGATGTATGGACGTAAGAGGAGAAAGTAAGTTCCAGAAAAGGAACGAAACATCAACTGCTTCACTTAGTATTTGCAAGGACTATATGGATCGGTTAGGGCATTTGGGCCTCGTGTAATTGTTAACAAGCTTGTCTCGCTAGAACAGTTACGACTGTATAGTGTGTTCGATCCTCATTGGGTGCCCCAAACTTTCAGTCTTGTGCCACATCTAAGCTACGTTTAGAAAATCAATTCAATTACGACTGAGTATTGAGTTCGATCCTCACTTGTGCTTATACTTTCGACCTTGTGCCACATCTAAGCTATGCTTAGAGGAGCATTTGTGGCGCTATCCTTCCGAATTCTTCGGAGTGGATTGATAGAGAAGAAGTGTTTTTTTTTCCTGTCTGAATGTATGCTGAAGATGTAGTATCTATTCCGAGCCGGGGGCCTTCTCTCCTCCCTGGCGTTGTCCACTCTCCATTGTGTAACATCTGTTCCGTAAATGTGGTATGACTATCTTAGACAAGTTCTGACAAGCTTGGACCAGCAGCCCGAGTGGAAAACACTCGGGACCCCACGTTAAAAACCGACCGTCTGTCACAAACTGACTCAGGGTCAAGTAAATCTCGAACTATCTGGATCGGTTCCCTGAGAACAAAGGCAAATCTCTAAACTTCATCTAAGCATCGTGAGATCACATGGAAACAGTTCAGAACCCATTCACTAATTATATTCCTGCTGATGGGATAATCCTCTTTTGAGTCACCCCAGGGTTCGTATCCCCCTGTCTATCCGGGGAATAATACCAACGCAATTTTTTTTACCTCCACCAACATTAATGAGACAAACAATCTATAAAAGTAGAAAATATAGTCATCCAGCAAATATCGTCAACCCTGTTTGTTGGGGGTGTTGATTTGGTTTAGCTGCATATCAATACCTGTCTGGGTTATCAATACCCAAATCTAAATATTTTGTACGTTATTTTATCTCTTCAGCAAAAGATAAAATATATTGATACTCATTTTGCTATGAAATTTATGTCTAGCATTTTACTATAAATAGGTATTTTCGGTAATTTATTTTATATAAAAAATATCAATTTATACATTCATAGTTTACTTGATTGGGGGTTCAATAATGTCCCATAGCTTGACACATACCCCACCCTTTAACAGGTGTTACCACCCGGGTGGGTCAGGGTGGAATTGCGAACAAGAGGTGGTTTGACTTCCTGAAAACCTCCAGTCTCCCAATCAGAGACATTGTTGTGGGTTGGTATTTATCGTCCAACCCAGGACTGACAACATAGGTAATCGAAGCAGAAAAATGTATTGAATCAGAAACATCATTCTTAAGTAGGTTACCATTTACTGAGACAAGATCTCTCGCATGCAAGGAAAGCAAGCGCGACTAGAAGAAATGGCTACAAAGGTTGCTCGGTGATGGGCAGGCATCGTCTAACCGTGTTGAAATTAATATTACTGCAGAAAATGAGCACTAGAGGGTTGAATGGAAAAGATGAAAGTAGAGATCACAGGAGAGTCATTATAATGATTATATAAAGTTTTTATTCTGAACAAAGTCAAATTAACCTCTTTGTAAACGAAAGAAAATTGGAGAATATAAATTGTAGTGTCTCCTTCATAT
>OZ038505.1:84816994-84896994 GCA_964036315.1 Acanthosepion esculentum | reverse complement strand
CAAACTGATGATCAGAATGTGAACAGGAAGAAAAGTTTAAAAGAGAACTGGACATTGAAACTGTGGCAAAATCTGTTGTGTACAGATGAGTCTAAATTTGAATTCTCTGGTAGTAAGAGGAGGGTATATGTGAGGAAAAGAAACCGGTGGAGAGACCAAATGATGAATATGTTCTTCAGTGTGACTTCTTGCATACGGGCGACAGATTCTGGGTTTTATTTGGGACTATTTTCCAGGACGATTCTGATTTATCGTTAACCCTCAAACTGATGATCAGAATGTGAACAGGAAGAAAAGTTTAAAAGAGAACTGGACCTTGAAACTGTGGCAAAATCTGTTGTGTACAGATGAGTCTAAATTTGAATTCTCTGGTAGTAAGAGGAGGGTATATGTGAGGAAAAGAAACCGGTGGAGAGACCAAATGATGAATATGTTCTTCAGTGTGACTTCTTGCATACGGGCGACAGATTCTGGGTTTTATTTGGGACTATTTTCCAGGACGATTCTGATTTATCGTTAACCCTCAAACTGATGATCAGAATGTGAACAGGAAGAAAAGTTTAAAAGAGAACTGGACATTGAAACTGTGGCAAAATATGTTGTGTACAGATGAGTCTAAATTTGAATTCTCTGGTAGTAAGAGGAGGGTATATGTGAGGAAAAGAAACCGGTCGAGAGACCAAATGATGAATATGTTCTTCAGTGTGACTTCTTGCATACGGGCGACAGATTCTGGGTTTTATTTGGGACTATTTTCCAGGACGATTCTGATTTATCGTTAACCCTCAAACTGATGATCAGAATGTGAACAGGAAGAAAAGTTTAAAAGAGAACTGGACCTTGAAACTGTGGCAAAATCTGTTGTGTACAGATGAGTCTAAATTTGAATTCTCTGGTAGTAAGAGGAGGGTATATGTGAGGAAAAGAAACCGGTGGAGAGACCAAATGATGAATATGTTCTTCAGTGTGACTTCTTGCATACGGGCGACAGATTCTGGGTTTTATTTGGGACTATTTTCCAGGACGATTCTGATTTATCGTTAACCCTCAAACTGATGATCAGAATGTGAACAGGAAGAAAAGTTTAAAAGAGAACTGGACATTGAAACTGTGCCAAAATCTGTTGTGTACAGATGAGTCTAAATTTGAATTCTCTGGTAGTAAGAGGAGGGTATATGTGAGGAAAAGAAACCGGTGGAGAGACCAAATGATGAATATGTTCTTCAGTGTGACTTCTTGCATACGGGCGACAGATTCTGGGTTTTATTTGGGACTATTTTCCAGGACGATTCTGATTTATCGTTAACCCTCAAACTGATGATCAGAATGTGAACAGGAAGAAAAGTTTAAAAGAGAACTGGACATTGAAACTGTGGCAAAATATGTTGTGTACAGATGAGTCTAAATTTGAATTCTCTGGTAGTAAGAGGAGGGTATATGTGAGGAAAAGAAACCGGTCGAGAGACCAAATGATGAATATGTTCTTCAGTGTGACTTCTTGCATACGGGCGACAGATTCTGGGTTTTATTTGGGACTATTTTCCAGGACGATTCTGATTTATCGTTAACCCTCAAACTGATGATCAGAATGTGAACAGGAAGAAAAGTTTAAAAGAGAACTGGACCTTGAAACTGTGGCAAAATCTGTTGTGTACAGATGAGTCTAAATTTGAATTCTCTGGTAGTAAGAGGAGGGTATATGTGAGGAAAAGAAACCGGTGGAGAGACCAAATGATGAATATGTTCTTCAGTGTGACTTCTTGCATACGGGCGACAGATTCTGGGTTTTATTTGGGACTATTTTCCAGGACGATTCTGATTTATCGTTAACCCTCAAACTGATGATCAGAATGTGAACAGGAAGAAAAGTTTAAAAGAGAACTGGACATTGAAACTGTGGCAAAATCTGTTGTGTACAGATGAGTCTAAATTTGAATTCTCTGGTAGTAAGAGGAGGGTATATGTGAGGAAAAGAAACCGGTGGAGAGACCAAATGATGAATATGTTCTTCAGTGTGACTTCTTGCATACGGGCGACAGATTCTGGGTTTTATTTGGGACTATTTTCCAGGACGATTCTGATTTATCGTTAACCCTCAAACTGATGATCAGAATGTGAACAGGAAGAAAAGTTTAAAAGAGAATTGGACCTTGAAACTGTGGCAAAATCTGTTGTGTACAGATGAGTCTAAATTTGAATTCTCTGGTAGTAAGAGGAGGGTATATGTGAGGAAAAGAAACCGGTGGAGAGACCAAATGATGAATATGTTCTTCAGTGTGACTTCTTGCATACGGGCGACAGATTCTGGGTTTTATTTGGGACTATTTTCCAGGACGATTCTGATTTATCGTTAACCCTCAAACTGATGATCAGAATGTGAACAGGAAGAAAAGTTTAAAAGAGAACTGGACATTGAAACTGTGGCAAAATATGTTGTGTACAGATGAGTCTAAATTTGAATTCTCTGGTAGTAAGAGGAGGGTAGATGTGAGGAAAAGAAACCGGTCGAGAGACCAAATGATGAATATGTTCTTCAGTGTGACTTCTTGCATACGGGCGACAGATTCTGGGTTTTATTTGGGACTATTTTCCAGGACGATTCTGATTTATCGTTAACCCTCAAACTGATGATCAGAATGTGAACAGGAAGAAAAGTTTAAAAGAGAACTGGACCTTGAAACTGTGGCAAAATCTGTTGTGTACAGATGAGTCTAAATTTGAATTCTCTGGTAGTAAGAGGAGGGTATATGTGAGGAAAAGAAACCGGTGGAGAGACCAAATGATGAATATGTTCTTCAGTGTTACTTCTTGCATACGGGCGACAGATTCTGGGTTTTATTTGGGACTATTTTCCAGGACGATTCTGATTTATCGTTAACCCTCAAACTGATGATCAGAATGTGAACAGGAAGAAAAGTTTAAAAGAGAACTGGACATTGAAACTGTGGCAAAATCTGTTGTGTACAGATGAGTCTAAATTTGAATTCTCTGGTAGTAAGAGGAGAGTATATGTGAGGAAAAGAAACCGGTGGAGAGACCAAATGATGAATATGTTCTTCAGTGTGACTTCTTGCATACGGGCGACAGATTCTGGGTTTTATTTGGGACTATTTTCCAGGACGATTCTGATTTATCGTTAACCCTCAAACTGATGATCAGAATGTGAACAGGAAGAAAAGTTTAAAAGAGAACTGGACATTGAAACTGTGGCAAAATCTGTTGTGTACAGATGAGTCTAAATTTGAATTCTCTGGTAGTAAGAGGAGGGTATATGTGAGGAAAAGAAACCGGTGGAGAGACCAAATGATGAATATGTTCTTCAGTGTGACTTCTTGCATACGGGCGACAGATTCTGGGTTTTATTTGGGACTATTTTCCAGGACGATTCTGATTTATCGTTAACCCTCAAACTGATGATCAGAATGTGAACAGGAAGAAAAGTTTAAAAGAGAACTGGACCTTGAAACTGTGGCAAAATCTGTTGTGTACAGATGAGTCTAAATTTGAATTCTCTGGTAGTAAGAGGAGGGTATATGTGAGGAAAAGAAACCGGTGGAGAGACCAAATGATGAATATGTTCTTCAGTGTGACTTCTTGCATACGGGCGACAGATTCTGGGTTTTATTTGGGACTATTTTCCAGGACGATTCTGATTTATCGTTAACCCTCAAACTGATGATCAGAATGTGAACAGGAAGAAAAGTTTAAAAGAGAACTGGACCTTGAAACTGTGGCAAAATCTGTTGTGTACAGATGAGTCTAAATTTGAATTCTCTGGTAGTAAGAGGAGGGTATATGTGAGGAAAAGAAACCGGTGGAGAGACCAAATGATGAATATGTTCTTCAGTGTGACTTCTTGCATACGGGCGACAGATTCTGGGTTTTATTTGGGACTATTTTCCAGGACGATTCTGATTTATCGTTAACCCTCAAACTGATGATCAGAATGTGAACAGGAAGAAAAGTTTAAAAGAGAACTGGACATTGAAACTGTGGCAAAATCTGTTGTGTACAGATGAGTCTAAATTTGAATTCTCTGGTAGTAAGAGGAGGGTATATGTGAGGAAAAGAAACCGGTGGAGAGACCAAATGATGAATATGTTCTTCAGTGTGACTTCTTGCATACGGGCGACAGATTCTGGGTTTTATTTGGGACTATTTTCCAGGACGATTCTGATTTATCGTTAACCCTCAAACTGATGATCAGAATGTGAACAGGAAGAAAAGTTTAAAAGAGAACTGGACATTGAAACTGTGGCAAAATCTGTTGTGTACAGATGAGTCTAAATTTGAATTCTCTGGTAGTAAGAGGAGGGTATATGTGAGGAAAAGAAACCGGTGGAGAGACCAAATGATGAATATGTTCTTCAGTGTGACTTCTTGCATACGGGCAAACAGATTCTGGGTTTTATTTGGGACTATTTTCCAGGACGATTCTGATTTATCGTTAACCCTCAAACTGATGATCAGAATGTGAACAGGAAGAAAAGTTTAAAAGAGAACTGGACATTGAAACTGTGGCAAAATATGTTGTGTACAGATGAGTCTAAATTTGAATTCTCTGGTAGTAAGAGGAGGGTATATGTGAGGAAAAGAAACCGGTGGAGAGACCAAATGATGAATATGTTCTTCAGTGTGACTTCTTGCATACGGGCGACAGATTCTGGGTTTTATTTGGGACTATTTTCCAGGACGATTCTGATTTATCGTTAACCCTCAAACTGATGATCAGAATGTGAACAGGAAGAAAAGTTTAAAAGAGAACTGGACATTGAAACTGTGGCAAAATCTGTTGTGTACAGATGAGTCTAAATTTGAATTCTCTGGTAGTAAGAGGAGGGTATATGTGAGGAAAAGAAACCGGTGGAGAGACCAAATGATGAATATGTTCTTCAGTGTGACTTCTTGCATACGGGCGACAGATTCTGGGTTTTATTTGGGACTATTTTCCAGGACGATTCTGATTTATCGTTAACCCTCAAACTGATGATCAGAATGTGAACAGGAAGAAAAGTTTAAAAGAGAACTGGACCTTGAAACTGTGGCAAAATCTGTTGTGTACAGATGAGTCTAAATTTGAATTCTCTGGTAGTAAGAGGAGGGTATATGTGAGGAGAAAAAACCGGTGGAGAGACCAAATGATGAATATGTTCTTCAGTGTGACTTCTTGCATACGGGCGACAGATTCTGGGTTTTATTTGGGACTATTTTCCAGGACGATTCTGATTTATCGTTAACCCTCAAACTGATGATCAATTTGCGGAGCAGAATTAAATGACGAAAAGCATGTGAGGATGTCCGAAAAATAAAAAGGACGTACTGGCAAGAAATCGAAAAACGGGTTGTTGCAAAACCTTATTTTAAGAGAACAATGGAGACAGCTGTAATTAGATCTATATTCCCGTCATTGAGAATCGAACTTTGTAATCAAGAATCATTATTTAATGTGTATCAAATCCGTTATATTTTTTTTTCAATTTTAAAATATAAAAAAAAGAATGACCGTGTGACGAAGAGACAAATATACGAGTTTGCTGTGGACAAAAATCGAAATACAAAAACATTGCGTAAAAAAGTAATGCATAAAAGTGGAATCTCCTTGCCAAATTTCCAGAATATTTATTTCTTTGAAATATCTTTTATATTAGCAAAATCTGAGTTATAAATAAATCGCTGCACTGGAGTTTTTCATTTCGGTAAATTCTACAGAACTCTGTTCCCACGGTAATCGATATATCCTGCTATACGATTTTACATGAATATTGGTATATTTCGTACTTCTGTCGCTGAAGATGTTCCTGTTCATCAGAATTGTTTCTTTTATATCAGACTTAACGTATTCTGCTGGCAAACACTTAATAATTTCGGAAGTATTCGGCTAAGTGACTAATCAGTTCGTTAAATAACTGTGATTGTACAAATTGATAGAGTCAAGCTGTCATTTTATGTGAAGAGACAAGAAATTACTAATTACGTTACGAACATTTCAGCATTTATAAACTTCGGTCTGACTAAGGAATGAGTTGATTATCGACTAACTACATTTCCTGACTTTGTAAGATTTTATGCTAATGCATTTATTATTCTATTAAAAATTTTTGCTTCAGAAAAGATATACATATATATATATATATATAAATAATGTTGTATCTAACACAATTCTCTCTCTACATATATATATTTAATAATTTTTTGCTTACGACCATATCATGTTGAAACACAGATTACCTAACTTAAGGAACATCACTATCTGATGGATGACCGCTGATTGGTCATTACCTAGATGTATGACCGCTTGGGAATATCAGATTTCGTACACTTGAATATCCTATTTGTTTAATGGATAACGGCTTGTAATTAAAGATCGGAGAACCGAGATCACATCCCAGTAGAAGTCATTATATTTTCTTATGCGCAAACACGTTTAGGCAATGTATGAATCCACGTTTTCTCCCCAGATATGATTTAATTAACACTTGTATCAGAAAATCCTTATTATCACCAAAATAAAGATCCATTCATTTTTTTTTAAAGTCCGTGTTCGTTATCTTCACTTACGCGCAAATAGCCTTTTGAAAGTTATGAACTCAACTCTTCTCCCCGAGCTATGGGTTAATTAGTGACTTGTATCAGTAAATCATTATTATCTCCAAATAAATCCATCAATATAAAGCCAATATTTTCTGGCTTTAAATAACCTGCAAAAGGTTGATAAGCTATAAAAACAAATCAATGAATTTGTAATTTTTGTAGTGAATTCAACCAACAAATACTCTAGAAATCGTTTGCAAATGTTAAAAAATGATGCGTTATTTTTCAAAGGCACTAATTTGTCAAAAAATAGAAATCTCACTATTCATATTCCTAGCGCCACTTTTCTTGGAGAAAACATTATTGAGGAGAAAGGAAAATAGAATAACAAGTTTCAGAAAGACAGACGATGGCGATTGAAGTATCATTTAAACTTTTTAAGTTTGTAGGCGACAGGGAAGCAAGGTACCAGAAGAAATTTCCACAGGCGTTAAATGCGTTAAAAGATACTATTAGAATAGAACTTACGGTTACTTACTTTTTCAGTAAACGATGAAATCTACTTACTAGTCCAGTTAAATTCATGCGATAGAGATACTAAGGAGAACTCTGTAGAATAATTACAATGAAAATATTCATAGAAAAGACACAGGGAAGCTACATTAAGGCGATGAGAAAATGACCGAAGCCGAAATGTCAACTCTGGAGCGATAGTAAGAAAGAAGGTTCTTTCGATTTGGTCAAGAATCTTGAGATATATGACAGGGGCACCAAATCAAATATGGCCGCAATATTCAATGCACAAATTAATGGTAGGTTTATAATCATGCAAGATGGACTCTGGCAAGAAAAAAATTGTTTGGCACGACACAGTAAACCATCTTTCCTGGGAATGTACCTATATAAAAATTACCAGGAAGACATTTATTTTATCAGTTGGTAAACCTCCAGCAGCCATTTCAGGGGGCACATGGAATTGATACAAAATCTAATTTTACTCGTTATCTTTTTGCTTCTTTTTTACATGATTTTTTCTTTCTCGATCTCTTTTCATTTATTATCTCATTCTGTTTACATGAGGTCTGACCTTAAATGTTTCCACCATATAATACATACGAAGAAGTAATCTGAGAATAACGCGCCTTAGTCGGCTTAAAATAATACCTCTCTGGTCCTCACATATTACCACAATGTACACATATCAAAGCAATTTCAACATTCTTTATATTATCAAAATGATTACCTTTTCATGTTCTTCTTAATGTCGCCCAAGGTCGGAATTTTTTTTCTGTGGCTATTTTAACTTTGAATAACGCTAGATTTCACAGACAGCTAAATCTTTGTATTTTCTCTAAAACCAAAAGAAACGTACAGTGGAGTTATTTAAAATGAGTAGAGACTTTCCGGGAGCGACATCGAATTGTTAGTTCTTCTAATTTCTGCACTGAAATTCTATGAATTCTTTCGATTGCAGCCGGTA
The DNA here is from genome assembly GCA_964036315.1 of Acanthosepion esculentum. Lineage (NCBI taxonomy): Eukaryota > Metazoa > Mollusca > Cephalopoda > Sepiida > Sepiidae > Acanthosepion > Acanthosepion esculentum. The sequence goes on along the minus strand of OZ038505.1, from coordinate 84,888,983 downwards.
CTCATTGAAAGCTTTCGGATTTTTGCTAATTGAAGGCTTAGCAAAGAATGAATCTCATTCAACGGAGTCGAGGCTAATTTTGTAGTAACGTTATCAAATATTATCTGGGCTTCTTTCATTGAATCACCACTGAAGACCTTATTAGGCATTCGAATAATTTCCGCGGACAAATACACAAGATACAAACAATGCTGTATGGTTATTATTGCGGACGAGATGGTCCTGCGGATTACAATCAAAAGCCTCTGCGCCTTCCTGCAGATTAAGTAAGCCCACGAGTGTTTCATTATTCACGTATGGACAATAAAATGATTGGTTGGTGAGAAACATCAGGGCTGAGCAGCCGGTTCTCTTGACATTAAAAATGACTACATAATCTTATGATATGCTCGTACCTTTCTCAATATCTTCATATCTATCAGGCAAATCTCTGTTTATTTTTATACACAGATATATCAATTATTATTCGGACAGTATTTCATATATTTGTGAGAAGTCATACAGCAAAAATCACTTTATTCTTGCGAGTCTTTTCTCTTTATGCGTCGTACACTCTCAAGACGTAGATGATCATGGCTCTCCACTATTTTCTGTTACTCGAAGGTCTAAATAAATTCTGTATTTTCTTTATTTCAAAAGAAAGTCTATTCTACCATCTATTTTCTCAAGCTCGTCAAGTATGTTATGTGTTATTTTCTTCTGTCCCTTTTGGCCTCAATTTGTCATGTGAGTATCAGATTTTACAAGCCTTCCTTTCTCATTACGTGCTACTGTAATATCAATTGTCTCTTCCCGATGTTAAATAACAGTTTCATTTTATTTCCATTTTCTTTAAAACCTTGACGTTGCTCACATGTTCGCTCCACTGTAACCAAAACGTGATTCATACGGGTACGATATATATATATATATATATGTGTGTGTGTGTGTGTGTGTGTATATATATATATATGTATATATTACAACAAAAGGCAAAACCTCAACATGAGTATAGTCTGTTTTAATCTGGTCTGAACCCAGCTGTCTTTAGCTCTTAGATGTTTGTCTGGAAGTAGGGATTTGAATATATTTTCAATATCAGTGCTCCTTTGAGAGACGCCTTGTTTATTACAAGGGGCTTGTGTTTGTTGACTATGGGATGGCGTGAAATATCTCATAACCGGGGAAGCGGTTTGGCGTTGGAGTTAATGGCTAGAGCTAAATTTCGAATCCCACTATGGGGTGCTCCTTATACTAGCAACAATGTGTTTTCCTGGAATTTACAGTAAGTAGCATTTAGATCCTAAGGGTTTTATTTTATTAAGGTTATGGAGGATTTAACCTTAAGACCAATTAAATTTTGGTAAATCAATTGAATTTTAGTCTCATAAATTGTGCGTAATACTGGGACACCTAATGGAATAGATCATTCTATCCAACACATATACATCTATATATATCCACATACTCGTGTCTGTGCGTTTACATATGCTTATGTAAGTAACCATACACACCCCACATATACCTATGCATATATTCTTATGCAATTTTGCATCTGTTCTTATGCCTAAATTTCGTAATTAACTCTTTCCGTTCATTTAATAGTGTGTTTTGATTTTTGTATTTTATTATGCTGATTTTCTACTTCAAACATAGCGTGCACCTACCTCTAAAACTATTGGGGGTGTTCGCGAAACCTAAAAGTTTCTAATTTATTTGGGGATTTAGACCTTTTTCGTTCAATTATCAAATTTTTTCGAAAGGGCTGTGTATTTATTCTCTGTTTAAATACTCTTGCAGAGATGCTGGTGTAAATATTATAATTTGTCATATTTTCTTTAGGGGTAATGGTTACCTGGTATACTACCATAGTGGATCTGCATTTGCCCTCAATTGGGCAGTTTTTCTTAATTCTACAATTACGGGGGTTTCCATGCTAGACTTACTTTTTTCCCCACGGTATTTACTTAAGATTTAATTGTTATGGGAATTAATATTTTGTATATATTATTAGTGCAGGAATAGCTAATTTTTATTGACTTCCTGTTGAATATCTTATTTAGAGTTTTTTTTTTATTGTGGAAGTGTTTAGTTATTAATTTTAGGAAGTACTGACGGATGTTGATACCTGAAAGTTTGCAGAAGGTGAGGGGGTTTGAAACAAATTATTTTCTTTTCCTATTTTTACACCTAGATTCCACTTTTTGTGTGTCGGCAGTACCTACAGGGGTTGCATAAGACGGCTTATTTTAAACCAATTTTTTGGATGGTATTTTCATATAGTTCTATGTTTTTATAAAAAGATTGTTTTTTCATTGGATGATTGTTTACTAATTCTTGTGAAAACGGTAGTGGGTATTTGTCTTAAGATTGTATTGGGGTGGTTAGAGCCGATAATAATGTAGCTTGGGGTTTCGTTCTCTTTATGATAAGGCTTAAAAGTTTGATCATTAAGGTCAAGGGTTATATTTAGGTAGTCAACTATTTTAAGGTTAGAGGAAATCTCGATATTTAACCCTAGGAATTGGAAGTCCCTGATGATTTTTTTTTGTATTTTCGCTGTTAGTATACCGTTACTGTTAGGAATGAGGATGAGCCGATACAGTCCTACTAGTTCCATTTTTACGATTCTACAAAGTATAGGGTGACCCCAAAAAAACGGGAACTTTTTAAAAATCCAATAAAACCAAGAGTGATGGAAGAAAAATATTTAATTCATAGTAATTGAAACCTTAAAACATGCCATTTAAGAAACAATGATGGAATTTTCCTTTTTTTTAAATTACGTCCTGTAGATGGCGTCCTCCTGTACGAATGCATTCTTGAAATCTGATGTTGAGATTCCTCATTGACTGCTGCAACATCTCAGCTGGGATACTGTGAATTTCATTCTCGTTACTAAAATGGCGAAATGTTTACTTGCTGAAGGTCACTGTCTCGCAGTGTTGCCACTTGCTCATGTCTGGCAATACTCACTTCGATTCCCGTTTTTTGGGGTCACCCTGTACATCTAAAATATAAAAAGCGTACGACTCAGCCACGGTTGCTGATCTAGTATGTTATATATATATATATATATATATATATATATATATATATATATATATATATATATATATATATATATATATATATATTAGATGTACTTAATATACACATAATAATCAAGGGGTTTGCAGTCTGGGGAGTTTGGTAGGTAGCCCTGTGGTAGGTATGATGCGGTCGCAGAAATTGTGTGACAAACCTGATGCTTGTGTGGCATGATGCAGAGTCCTGTTGCCAGACATGGGTTCTTCCAGCAGCCACCCTCTTGATCCAGGGCAGCACTACCTCCTCAAGGCAATTGATGTAAGCCTTCATGTTGAGTCCGTGGACATCAAAATCAAATTTGGGAGTTATTTTCTTATCAGAATGATCAGAATGATTTTCCCGAGGTGTCGTACCTTCGTAATCACTATTAGACTCATCCTCTACACTGTCCTCAGATTAACAGTAAAACACACTGAAATGTTCGTATTGAAGCTTCCGGCGCGAATGCCAAGCAGTACAGCATGTCCTTGTCAAAGTTCTTGTGGAGTGAAATGTGTTCATGGTCCTCTTTTTCTCAAGGACGGTCCCGAACTCACCCAAATATATTTTGTAGTTGACAAAATCAACGCACATGCGGGAAATTAAAAATATAAATATAAAATAGTGAAAATTTACCCATCGCACCATATATATATATATGTATATATATATATATATAGATAGATAGATATATGTGTGTGTGTGTGTTTGTGTGCGTGTGTGTGTGTGTAAGTGGAGGTAAACTGTATATAAACAGAGCGATATAGGAGGCATAGATAAAAATTAAAAATTCCAAGGCCTGTTCGGTGACCCCCTCCCAGACTGAAGATGTTTTCAAGAGTATAACCGTACTCATCATGGTTGGTTGGTTGCAGGGTAGTGAGGCAATTTAATCCATAGCTGGGAATTTTGCATTCACCGTTGACCTTGGCCTAAATCGGTTACTAGGCAAGGCAGAAGGATCCAGTCTGCCTTGTTGAAGACCGGGAGAAGAGATATATACACATATTTGAAAAGGGTATTTACTCGTAAGAAGGAAAATGCGTGGACTTCAAACTGGGTTACCCGAATCTTTAATCTACCTTGCTTCTTGCTTACAAATAAGATGCTTTACAAACAGCTGTCTTATAATATCTATCTAACTCAGTCTTTTCATATCTATCTATCTATCTATTTATTTCGCTCGCTCTCTCTCGCTCTCTTCTGTCTGTATACACACACACGCACACAAACACACATAGACACACACACATATTCTGATACCATTGTAAAAGAAACTGACTTTTTAAAGCCGATATAACTTATGATATTTAGAAAATTATCTCTTTTTAAAGTAAGGATTTTAAAAGTAATTAATGATATCAAGAAACTAATTTACAACAACCACTTCTTTCTATGTAGCTAAATATATATATATATATATATGTGCGTGTGTCTTTCTATATATATTTATATATATATATATGTTTGTGTCTTTTATATCTATCACAGTCTCTTCATATCTATATATCAATCTATCTATCTTCAGTATATTGATGTATTATATATATATATATATATAATACATCAATATACTGAAGATATATATATATATATATATATATATATATATATATATATATATATATATATATATATATATCACTTTGCTCCTTTCTTTCTCAGTTACATCTATCGCTCTGTCTCTCTCTCTCTCTGTCTCTCTCTCTCTCTATCTATCTATCTATCTATCTATATATATATATATATATATATATATATATATATATATATATCAGTCATTTTATATCTATCTATCAATCTATCTATCTATCACAGTCTCTTCCGTATCTATCTATTTATCTATCTATTATCTTGTCTTTCTTGATCTGACCGTCTCCATCCACGTCGTGTTGATGTCAGGGATGAAAGCACTATAAGAGGCACAGTGTGTAAATAGACAAAACGTGACAATGCCGGATCAGGGGTCAGTGAATGTAGAAATGACAAGCTTCCGCGTCGATCGGAAAACGCCACGTCTGCTCATGACAGGAGCCACTTGTGTTCTATGAAAGGACGCGCAAGACAAAGACGGAAACGAGCCACACGGTGTCCAGGGTTGGCAAAGGTAATGCCCTGTACCCTTATACAAAAGCAAAGTGAATTACCGATCAAGCCACCTTTTCATAGCATCTCTGAAGTGCCATAATGAGCATGGGGAAAGGGTTTCCTTTACTCGGCCGCCTTGGGCCTTCATCAAGATAGACATTAGTAGGGAAAGCTTTCCATAATAAGACTTTATTATCAACTAGCTCATAGACATTGATATCTACGTCAAATCCGAACGCAGGGAATCTTTAAGTTGGCCGATACGATCGCTTAAGAAAGAAATGTTCGCATCTGTTAAACAATAGATAAATAACAAGTAGATTCCGGTTATATCAAATACAATTAACGTGAGAAAGCAAAGATAATTGCTTTTATATGCTCATAAAAGTCTCCAGAGCAACAATGTATTTAGAGATAACTGTTGTATTCTTCACCCAGATTTAATGAAAAACGGAATGCAAAAGAGAATGTATTCATTTGCTAAAAACCTCCATTTTGTTCTGTTTCTTAAAAAACAAAACCGAAGTTATTAAAAGCCGAAGCTATTAGAAAAAAGTAATGAAGTAATTTCATTCTGTCGGAAAATGTAAAGGCTTCAGATTTTATGATTTACAATTGAGGTAAAAAGGGTTTTCTTTTGAATATTGTTATTACTTTGTCAAACGGTGTAAGTTTTTAATACTACAACTACATTAGGTCTGCCAAGGACCACAGACAGACATCACTTGCACCAAAATAGTCGCAATACCCAAAAGAGCTGATATTTGGATGACTCCAAGTTGGTACGGTATCCTCAGCAAGACAAGTAAGTCAGGCAGTTTTACTGGGATTGTTCCCAATGCAGCAATCACCACTTGAATCATCTTGAAATTACTTTCTTTTATTGAAAACAATCTTGCCACCTCAAAATTTCGATTAGATTTAATTTTCTCAATCACCTTGTTTGCAACATTTGCGTCATTTGATATGGCGACATCAGTAGTATTATCAATTTATCTAGCACAATATTTTCTGGATGTCGATGGGCTGTATGTTTGAAAATCATTGTCCCCAAATATTGTGTCCTTTACAAATTCGCAAATTGTCCTTCAACACACACATTCCTACCAGTTATCTGCAAATTTGTATCCATACTTACAAGAAAATAACAAATGTACATAATGGCGTACCTTAATATGGCGCCTCATTTGTTCTTTTTGAGATTGAATTTTGCATCCACTGATCAGTTGGGTCACATTCTCACATTTTTCATCATCATTTTCATATTATTATTTTTTTCATTTGATTTTTGGTTTATAATCATTTCTTTCCGGGTCCCTCCCAGAAACCTAAGGCCGAAAACGGTCTCATGCCATTTTCCACTGAGCAATTAAAAATATTATTATTATTATTATTATTATTATTATTATTATTATTATTGTTGTTGTTGTTGTTGTTGTTATATTTTGATTTCTGCTATGGTCACATTACCTAACAAGTCCTCGGGAAAAACCTAAGACAGGTAGTGTTGTGTTGTTATAGCTACATTTTATGATATGTTTTCCTGACTCCCATAACATCATTCTTAGTGTGAGCTCTGGTCGTGTTAATAAATTTTTTTAAATATTTTTCTTAACAAGGTATTTCCAGCGATTTTTTCGATGTGTTGTTTTGTTCCTTTTTTATCGTTCCAAGCGCACCTACAAAGATTGTTACTATTCTTGTTTTCAATTTCTACATTTTATCTATTTCGATTTCCATACCTTGTTTGCTATGATACAGTCCGTATGGCAAGCCATATCAATTAGTAGGTGAGTTTTTTTTCTTTTAGAGATTTGACAATTATGTCTATCCTATTTGTTTCGACCTTCCTGCCTGTGAAGATGGTATAAGACTATAGAATTGTGTTATCTTCTATTTCGTTGCTGGGTGATGCTCATACCAGGGTTTAACAACATCTTTTCCAAACTGTTTGCACTCTATTGTGACTATTTTTATATTCATTTGGCGCAAGTATAGACCATCCTGAGATTCCATGGTCTATGCTTTCCTAACATTTGTCACAGAACCTGCATTTTCCATTCACCCAATTATGCATGATATTCGCATGAAAGTTTCTCGGGAAAAGACTCCGATCTTAACGCTGAAATAATAAGGCTTTCCGTTTCAGCTTTAATCAAGATGCTCCTAACCATCGATGAGTGTTGACATTATCAACCTCGGCTTTATTAGCCTCGTTCTGGATATTGGCCATGCAGAGCTTTGTCTTGCCAGCGTTGTTTAATCTGTTCAAGAACGTTAAACTTGGTGTTTAGAATTTTTGCTGCAACAGTTAGTTCTTACTTTCTGTTTTGGTTTTCTACAGAATAAACTAAATTTAAATCTCATTTATGTTTACAAAATTCTCTCATGATTGAACATTTTTCTTTCTTTTAGTCATACTGTTTGACTAATTGTATTATCCAGTCTGTTGTTGTTTCTACATGTTTATTATTATTATTATTTTTATTATTATTATTATTATTTCCTTTGATATCTGGCGTTTACAGATTTCTTGCCGGTTCCCGCCCAGGGACTCAAGGTTAGAAATGGCATCATGACACTTTCCACTGCAAAACATAAAAAAATAAAAAATAAAAAATAAAAATAAATAAATTTAAAAAAATTACATAGATAAAGCCCTTCGTAAAGTATGGGCTGTACTTGTCAGAACAATTTTTTGTATTTCTTTCGGGTATGGACTTCCAGGGATCCCTTCAATCAGCCTACTGGAATCTTTTCCAACCAGTCCAAGGGTTCCAACTACAACAGGAATTGTTGATATTCCCATCTGCCACATTTTTGAGATTTCTATTTCAAGTTCCTTGTATTTTGACAGCTTTTCGAATATCTTCAAAGATACATTGCAGTCTTCAGGGACTGCCATATCAATAAGGAAGCATTTTTGTTGTTGTTTGTGGTCTTTAATAACAATGTCTGGGCGGTTGGCTTTGATTGTTCTGTCAGTGTGTATTGTGTAGTCCCATAGAATTGTAACAGGTCCTATCTCCATAATGGGGTCAGGGTGGTGTTCGTACCAGTTTCTTTCAGTTTCCTTCCCATAGGAGTTGCATTGGCCCACTCTGTCATGCCGGGTTTTATATTCAGTGGGTGCCAATATCGTGCAACCTGATATAAGATGATCAATGGTTTCTGGATATTTATCACAGAATCTGCATCTTGGGCTAACACAGTATTTTAGTATATGTGCTTGATAATTCCTAGTTAACAAGCATTGGTCTTGTGCAGCAATCATAATACCTTCAGTTTCAGCTTTCAACCCTGCACTACGTAGCCACTGATGAATATTATTATTATTATTATTATTATTATTATTATTATTATTATTATTATTATTATTATTAGTATAATTATTATTATTATTATTATTATTATTATTATTATTATTATTTACTTTGATATATGTTGTAAAACATGTCATTCCGCGTCGCAACCAAAGACCTCAGGTTAGAAACGGCTTCAGGAAATTTTCCCTTGATCATGTTTGTAAAAAGCAAACAAAATAAGATCAGATATATTCTACATAGGTAACGCTACACGTAATGTGTGAGCTGTATTTGCGAGGACAATTATTGTAATCTTTTAATGCATAGGCTACCGGAATCCCTTCGAGTGTCTATTGGAACATTTTCCAATAAATCCCAGTGCTTAACTACAACAGGAAATAATGATGTCATCATGTGACATATCTTTTAGATTTCCACTTCAATATCCTTTTATTTTGATATTTGTTTAAGCTCTTCAAAGATACGTTACAATCTGCAGGGACTGCTATGTCAATAAGAAAGCACATTCTTTTTTTGATCCCGATTCCTGGGTGATTATTTTCGATTGTTCTTCTCGTGTGTATTGTAAAGTTCCATAAAATAGTTACAGTTCCGATATCTCAAACTGTGTCATGGTGATAGTCATAGGAGTTTCTTACCATTTTCATAAAAGTTGAATATTTTCCACTGCAGGTTTTTGTACACTCTATCGTGCCGACTTTTATATTCAGTGGGTGCCAAAACCGTTAAACCTGATACAAGATGGTCAATTGTTAATCTGTATTTCGGGTTAACACAATCGACATCTCCAGTTGCCTTGATCTATACACTTCCCTTCTCCACATCCTTTCACCTTTCATTCCTATCTGCTCTCGCTCCAAATCTTCTGTAACCCCCTTGCCTTGATCGATCTACTGTCTTTCTCTTTCTCCACATCCTCTCCTTTATCACTCCTATCTGCTCTTCCTCCAACCCTTCTATAACCCCTTGCGTGATAGTGGCCACCAGCCTTGCTTGGGGTGATACGCTTAAAAAAATGGGCTTGGTAATTTCTATTTATTAAGCGTTGTTCCTGTGCAGCGAGAATAAAACCTTTGGTTTCAGATTTTAACCCTACACTACATAGCCCTTGATGTGTACGGGGTTTATCTGAACCAAATTGTTTGGTACGGGCAGAGTATTTAAAATGAAGAAATTTATCTTGTCATCCTTCCTGCATTTTGGTATATTGCATTTTCTTTTGCTTTCTTTTTTAGGTTCTTTGTTGCTGCAGTATTTGTATTATGGTTTATTTGCATTTCTTCACCCACTTGAAAATCCCTTTTGAATTTGTTATCTTTCTTTATTGCTGAATAAAGTTTCTTATTTTTTTCATTTTCTTCGACACAGATCATCATCCAGTCTTCTGCAGTTTCCAAGTATCTTTGAAGAACAACTGTTGTGATTTTGTAAGACATTTCTGTTCGAAATAATCCTCTGCCTCCTTCGGATCTAGACACGAGCAAGTTTTAGGATGATGCATGCGTTGGCCATTGACAAGAATTCTCATTTTGGCATTTATTCGCTTAATTTCAGATATCGTCCAGTTACGTATGTTATTATTATTATTATTATTATTATTGTTATTATTATTATTATTATTATTATTATTATTATTATTATTATTGCTGAGAGAGGAGTTCGCCAACAAAGTGTCACTGGAGTAGAAATATACGAAGCACAATATACACATTATGACACCCGGTCTGATAAGCGTATATCAGACACCTACCTTACAGTCTAATGAGTACGATAGATTCGGTGTTTTTTTTTTTTTAAGTAGCCCATAACCTTGTAAATTAAATTAACTTAATGTCAATTATCCCAGACCTCTCAGATAGTCGCAACTGAGAGTTTTCTTCGCCATCTATGTTTGTCCCTTAACCTACATGCACTCTATGTCAGATACTAGAAGACATATTCTAACCCTTAAATGGTTCAGGTCAAGACGATTGTAAGTCTGTAGTACTGAATAAGATATATACTTTAGTTCACCTTATTTCACTGACAAAATTTGTACATGTTAATATATCTAAGATAATATCAGAATCGTTGAGAGACATGCCTGATGGAGTATCTTCTTTTATGTGCCGTGTCCTCTCAGGACGTAAGCGATCTTTGACTCTCGACAATTTCCTGTAGTTTGTCGTTCTTAAATAAATGTTGTCTTTTCCTTATTTTTCCTAAACCCTGTTCTGCCATCAGGTTTCTCAAGGTCATCAAGTATGTTATTCATTATTTTTTGTTCTTCCTACCATCAATCTGTCCTGTGAGTATCAGATTTCTCCAGCCCTCCTTCCTCAGAAATTTCAACTGTCTCTTCCTGATGTTAATTATAAGTTTCGATTTTGTTTCAATTGTTTCTAAAAACTTCGTCGTTGTTTACCATAATATCCTCATTTCTGTTGCTTCAAGTCTCTTCTCCATCTTTGAGGAGAGTATTCATTACTCCATTTAAACAATTAATTTTTTTCTTTATTTGTTCGTTATTTACATGTGAAAATATTAATTGACTTTGCTTTTAGCTGAGCTACAAATTGTGGCCGCTAGACCTTAATCAAAATGGTTACCGTTCTGGATACACGGAGAAAGCAAGAAACTGCCATAGAAAGTAAGTTTTCGAAATGAGAATATGCTGCAAACATTCACATAAGGTTAGTGAATGTTTAAGTATTAGTTACCTTTTTGTTTAGATGTTTTCTAGAATCGTGTGGTTGATCACATGGCATCCTCAGCATCTTTCTGGAGAACCACACTTCTATTGCTTCAAGTTTCTTCTTTATCTTTGAGGAGATTGTCTAGCGTTCACTGCCAGATAGGAGGACAAATAACACGTAAGGGTTCAGTACTCTTTTCTTCAGTGTGTTATTATTATTATTATTATTATTATTATTATCAATATTGTGATTATTATTTTACTTCGGGTGTGGCCCGCCCAGAGACCTAATGTTAGAAATGGCATCATGACATTTTCCACTGACCAATTAAAACACACACACACACACACACAAAAATATATTTTACATAGATAAAGCCATTCGTAATGTGTGGGCTGTAGTCGTGCGAACATTGTTTTAAATTCTGTAAGACATGGACTTCCAGGAATCCCTTAAATTAGTCTATTGGAATTATTCCAACCAATCCGAGGGCTCCAAATACAACAGGAATTGTTGATATTCCTATGTGCCACATTTTTGAGATTTCCATTTCAAGGTCCTTGCATTTTGATAGCTTTTTGAAGATCTTTAAAGATACATTACAGTCTGCAGGGACTAACATATCACTATGGAGGTACTTTTTTTGTTTGCAATCTCTAATAACAATGTCTGGGCGGTTAGCTTTGATTGTTCTGTCAGTGAGTATTGTGTAGTCCCATAAAATTGTAACAGGTCCTATCTCCGTAAACGGATTTGGGTTGTTGTTGTTGTTATTATTATTATTATTATTATTATTATTATTATTATTATTCGCTTTTACTTTTACATCTGTCTACCTTTCTTCTGATTTCATATTCGTCATTTTTACTGTTATTATATTTGCACGTTTCGTTACATATGAGGCAATCTCCACAGAATTGAAAAAAAAACAACATAAAATCTTACATTGGAAACCACAACATCAACAACGAACATGTGGCCATCTACTCAACAACTTTATGTATAAGATGATCATAACATAACATTTATTAAGTTTAGTATGAAAGAAACTCATAAAATCCACTGAGGATCAAGTATATTAATACAGTCTGGTAATATTTACTCTGCTGTCGGCGTCCAGAGAAATTCTCGAATTCAGAATAGACCTCTTACATTTTTATCACCCAAATCGAAATGATTGTTTGTGATCTAATTTTTCGCATAGACGAATGTCGGTAATCACTATTCTTAACCCTATGACCCCCAGGGGAGGTTGTACAAAATCGCACACCTGCGTCTGTTCAGGAAGGCATTAATTTACTCGTAGGATCAGATGTTGGCTGATATATATTGACTTCTTTTTACCACAGTTGAGACATACCTGCTGTTCAGTAACTGAGAAATATAAAAATAAAATATTCATTCTGTTTCTTCTATGATTGGCTTTGACCTGCACAAGAGACAAGATTCGAAGTGATTTTTTTCGCCGCATGAGAACAGATGTCTATATTGTCATTGTTCAGATCTAAATGCAAGCAAAATGTGTGTGTGTCTGTGTGTGACATAGAGAGAGAGAGAGAAAGAGAGAGAGAGAGTGGTAATATGGATGTTGCAAAAAGCAATGAATATTTATTTTCGCAAAGGAAAAACAACTGAGAAATTGGTAATTTAAAATATAGCGTGAGACAGGAAAATAAAGTCTATCACTCACAGTTGTTTAGAAATAAACAAGAACTTCGACTACAAAGTGTTATATATATATGTATATATATATATATATATATATGTGTGTGTGTGTGTGTGTGTATTTATACATATATGTGTGTGTAAGTATGTATATATATATATATAATTATTGTTTAAAAATATGATTTCTTCGCTACATGTTTTCATATTTTCTACATATTTGCGCACACAAACATACACACACACACACACACATATATATATATATATATATATATATATATATATATATATATATATACTCCTTTTTCACCAATCCTACTTCTTGTTTGTTAGTGTTTGGTGTGGTAATATAAATATTAATAGCTGATTAACGCGGCCCAAGATGTAGTACCCCCCTGTCCTGGGTGGAGCCTTATTCGGTATACTTTTTTTAGTTGGCGTCCCGATAAAATCTTTCTGTTCAGAGATCAGGTTAATAGATATACTCACCTATCCACCGGTCCGCACCCCTTCTATGTTTATTGGACAGATGTAGGGGATCATCCCTCGTTCCCTGTTTAGGATGTAGTTCACCGTTTCTTTCTTCTTCCATGGCTATAATGATTCAACTGTCTTAATTTTTGGTGATAGGACTAATGACTGTAGCAACTTTACATTATGAGGGTAACGGGTTGGTAGTGTGCTGGCTGCTGCTTTCGACTAGTATTAAGGAGCTCGAAATCTTTGATAGCGCTTAGGAAGGCTGCTATGATCAACAGTCGTATAATATCGGGGTATTTGTAGTGCCATATCACACACGGATTGGTGTGCCCGCATGTATTTCCGGTGGGAAACCTGAGGTCATGTTTTCCTCTGTTAATGACGAATAATTTTTAAATGACTTTAATGTTTCCCATTTATAACGGAGTCTCTTGAATAATATGCATATAGCCATTTTCTATGTTTTCTGCTATGATCTCTAACCTAGATACCCACAAAATATTTGTACCTGATGTTACCCCTGTAATAATCATTAAGAAGTGTTCTCTCGGGCTGGGTCCGATATTCTCTAAATTGTATAAGAAATGTCTCGCTGACTGATGATTTCCTGCCTGCTGGAAGTCTGTTGAAGTTTTTAAGAACTCAGGTGAACAGTCCGATCTTTCTATCGTCCTACTCACCTTCTACTTCTTTTAACTACTAGAAGCCCTAATCAATGCTGAATTGGTTAAGCATCTCACTGCGCAAGGGTTTCTTTCAGACAAGCAATATGGATTTCGTTTCTCTAGGTCAACTGATGAGTTACTGACAAAAGTTGCAGAAAGAGTCTATGAAGTCCTATATAAGAACAGTGAAATTTGAGGACGTTGCATTGGATATCTCAAAAGCTTTCAACAAGGTTTGGATAAAATCCCTAGAATAAATAGTAATATTATTGCTCCTGCTCTGGCATGTCGGACTTTAAGCGCAGTTCTATACTGGCGACAAGTTCTCACCTATTTCCAGCTGAGCTGGCTAGATGGAAGCATCTGTTGTGTACTAATAGTTTCATTTCTCGCATTTCTTGATTATGGAATTCTGTTCCAGATCCATGCTTTACGGCTAAAATTGATCAAATACGATGTCACAATTTCGCTTTGAATAATTATAGTATAATTAGAAGCTAAAACAAGCTAGCTAGAGAAATAGATACCAAAAGATGAGATACATAGATATGTACAGACTCCAATAAATATTAACAGACTGTGATAGATAGATAGATAGATAGATAGATAATGAATATAATGTAATATATATGAACAGAATGAAATTGATATGAACGTAATGACATAGCTATATATCATTATAGATAGATAGATGAAGCGAGACAAAATTATTTAAGTACAATATGACGGCATAAGAAAATGCAATGATATAAGAAATGATCAAATGTATCAGCTTGTCTTCTTTATTTGCATGTGGACGATGAGAATTACGTAAAAGCTATTCCCCAATATCAGCACCTTCCTCATTTGTAACTTGTATAAGGCTTTCAGGGGACCGCTATCTTCAGACTATTTCTTGCATGGGTCGAAACATGAACGCATCAGGATGACAGATCAGTATTGTAAAATGGGTTCTTTTCCAGCTGTACGGTTATTGCTTGTATAGTTTTGAAGCTTTTGTGTGGAGTTTCATTTTCATTTTTTTTTTACTGTATCATAGCTCGGCTTGAAAAACCCCTGCTCGGAATTTTGATGATGTGCTCAAAACTGAATCCGAATGGATTTTATACAACTGGACAGAAAGTATAAAATAAAAATACATTTTGACAGTAAAATTCACTGAGCTTCAATTCACTTTCTATGAATAAAAGTAAAACCACACCAGCTTTCTTTTCTCCATGGTGAACCCAGATCACAGTTAGTAAGGAGATAATGTTTCGCTTTGTCTTACAGTTAGTATTCTGGAACCTAAATTAGTACTGATGTTTGACTAATTAAGAGAATGCCTTGAACTGCAGACACTACTGTGTCACTCGTTAAAGGCTTCAGAGTGTTGTCAAATAAGGATATTTCTTAGATCTTATGTGTGAATTAATTTTCTGACCTTTTTCTCATACACAGCAGCAGCTAACCTGTTGTCTATGAGGGGGCTTGACATGGAGATCACCTTCTACTGCCACTCTCGAATTCTACTGAAGCAGCTTCAGTTTGCATGTGGTACATCGTTTCTATTAACACTAACCTCATGTGAATGTGTTCTGCACATTCTTATTTCGAAAAAAATGTCATTCTATGGCAGTTCCATTACGTCTATCGGAATTGTAACCATTTTGAATAAGGTGGTGTAGCCACAATTTCTTGCTCAATTAAGTGCAGGGTCAATCAATATTTTCCCATAAAAACGACAGAGAAATAAACACACATGTCTTTGTTTAAAATATCAACAGTGAGTACTGGGCAATCTCCTCAAAAATGAAAAAGAGGCTAGGAGAAATGGAAATGAAGCTTTATACAAGGGAAGTGAGAATATCATAGACCGAATTATGTGAACAAGCATGGAGACTTAGAGACAATAGAAACCAAATGGAAACTTATAATTAACATCTGGAAGAGACAAAATCCAACGTTCCATCAACTGCATCAACGACGGCTTGTTCTTCTTTTTATGTGGTTCAATTTTACGAAAGACAGTAGAAGCATCGCTTATGGGTGGAAGCAAGAATTAGAGATAGACAGAGATCTTGTGTATCAATTAGTTGACCAAAACCTCATGTGTTGCCTCACTAAGGAATCAGGTGGGACAAAGGATCTTAATAATTGTAATTATTGCATTTGTTTAAGCGGCTTCTCGCTATCTATTTTAAATAAACAAATCGGTCACTGTCAAAATTCCACGCTAAGGAGGTTCAAGCAAAAACTAGGCAACTCGTATTGTCAGTGATCAGACCAGTAGTTTGCCATTCTCGGCCTGACTTAGCATTTTGTGACATCGTTCTAGATACTTAAGCATGTCGTAAATTATATGCTGGATCATTTCTAGCATAAGACGTCCGATGAATAAACATCGTTCTCAATAGATACCATGTCAGCTGCTTCGAAATAGTTAAACATATTTTTAGCTGTATAGTTAATTCATTCATTCATGTCGAAATAATACGTTAATTCTTTAAAAAAAATTATAAATGAAAACATTGATCGAATGAAAGAAAACTCTGAACTTATATAGAAGCAAATTCTGCATAGTATCTGTCAGAAACATTACTTCTCTTTGATTAGTTTAATTTCCTCTGAATTTCAGATGCAGAAGATGAAAAGCGCGTTGGAACTTCGAGACATGTTTTATTTTATTGACCTACTTGAAAAATACGCATCATGATTCAGAATGTGTGTGATAAAATTGCGTATGTGTGTGCGTTTGTGTTTTTGAAAATTTACCCAACAGGGGCAGAGATAACCTCAGTGAAGGACAAGGCACATATTGGTATTGATACCTACCGAATGTTAGAATAAAAAGAGAAAGAGGAAGTTAACATTCGTCTTTTATAGTCCTTCAACGACAGACAAAAAGGGTTAATCGCCCCAATGAATATAGTTTTGAAAATAAAAGTTAACTTCTCAAAAAATTCACTTGGGTTTATCGAAAATTTATAGCGTTTAGCTAAATCTACTTAGAAATGCAGACTAATTCTTTTAAAATTAGATAACAGCCACTACCGATTGAGAGCATGCTGGGCAGAGAGGCATCGACGGATTATGGATTAATTTCGCTAATTATATATGCATTAAATAGTGTTTTGATATTCGGATTTTCGGAACATAGACCATATTAGAAAAACGATTAGCCTGTATTTACATAATCACGTGCTTCCAATGTATTTCTTCTAAAAAAAGGTTCAAATAATCTTGGAGAAAAAATGTTACATGCACATTTGCTCGATTGTATGTACATATATGCCTGTATCAAAATATATAAACCGTTTCATATATACGAATATGCATATCTGTTTCTATGCGTTCCTGTATGTATTTCTGTGAAGGTATGTGTTTTTACGCTTCGATGTGCGTTATGTTGTGCAAACATAGATAAAAATTTATATATATATATATATGTATATATATATATGTGTGTGTGTGTGTGTGCGTGTGTGTATGTATGTGTATATATATATATATATATATATATATATATATATATATATATATATATATATATATATATATATTAAATGAATCATTCATACAAAAAGCAGATAGTGAAGTTAATGATATAAATGGCAAGACTCACTCTCGCAAACAATTGTTAATAAAATACATTAACCTCGAACCTGTAAATGAATGTTATGATCCCTGTTTATAAATTCCAGTTGTATAAGGTCTTTTTTTACTAAAAGCTTTCGATTGTGCAATCTTCCTCAGGTATGTAAATAGATATGTCTTTTTTTACATCCAGGTAATAACAGGACAACGAAAGTTAAGATGTACTCATAAATATGTTTTTTTAGAAATGTGATATTGTTAATTGTGAGAAATTTTGGACCGTGCGGTCGCAACGCTGAGGTTGAATTTTTTTTTAATTTTAAATTGTGCGTTTATGTACTAATATAGTAATATGAGAATCCTTTTGTAGGGGTAGGTTTCTTTCAGTCAATGTGGCATTGCAAATTTGCACGTCGGTCAGTTATTTTATTAAAAATTGTTTGCGAGAGTGATTCTTGCCATTTATATCATTAACTTCACTATCTGCTTTTTGTATGAATGATTCATGTAATGTAAATTGAACGGCACCACATACATTATATTAAAATAACCGATCCGACGTGCAAATTTCTGATAATAACGGCGACATTCCTCTATTTATTGAACAATTTAGCTTATGCCACATTGACTGAAAAAACCTACCCCTACAAAAGAATTCTCATATTACTATATTAGTACATAAACGAACAATTGAAAATAATAAAAAAAAATTCAACCTCAGCGTTGCGACCGCACGCTCCAAAATTTCTCACAATTAACAATAACACATTTCTATAAAAACATATTTATGAGTACATCTTAACTTTCGTTGTCCTTTTATTACCTGGATGAAAAAAAGACATATCTATTTCTATACCTGACGATGATTGTATGAACAATCGAAAGCTTGTAGTAAAAAAAGACCTTATACAACTGGAATTTATAAACAGGGATCATAACATTCATTTACAGGTTCGAGGTTAATGTATTTCATTAAAAATTGTTTGCGAGAGTGATTCTTGCCATTTATATCATTAACTTCACTATCTGCTTTTTGTATGAATGATTCATGTAATGTAAATTGAACGGCACCACATACATTATATTAAAATAACCGATCCGACGTGCAAATTTCTGATAATAACGGCGACATTCCTCTATTTATTGAACAATTTAGCTTATGCCACATTGACTGAAAAAACCTACCCCTACAAAAGAATTCTCATATTACTATATTAGTACATAAACGAACAATTGAAAATAATAAAAAAAAATTCAACCTCAGCGTTGCGACCGCACGCTCCAAAATTTCTCACAATTAACAATAACACATTTCTATAAAAACATATTTATGAGTACATCTTAACTTTCGTTGTCCTTTTATTACCTGGATGAAAAAAAGACATATCTATTTCTATACCTGACGATGATTGTATGAACAATCGAAAGCTTGTAGTAAAAAAAGACCTTATACAACTGGAATTTATAAACAGGGATCATAACATTCATCTACAGGTTCGAGGTTAATGTATTTTATGAAAAATTGTTTGCGAGAGTGATTCTTGCCATTTATATCATTAACTTCACTATCTGCTTTTTGTATGAATGATTCATGTAATGTAAATTGAACTGCACCACATACTTGGTATATATATATATATATTTTTATATATATATATATGTGGGGGGGATATGTGTGCATGTGTGTGTGAGTGTGTATGTGTAGTAGTACGTGTGTGCATGTGCACTTGACTATGCTAATACATATAAGTAATTTTATCAAATATATACAGTTGTGTATGTAATCGTATGGATTTGTGTACGCAAACATATCTACATTTACACCCGCAAAATCAAAATATCCCTGAAATTGAGCACTTGTACACATAAATATAGCTTAAAAACTATATTTTTAGCATAGATATATACATATATGTGTCTGTATGTATATATATATATATTATATATATGTATGTGTGTGTATACATATATATATATATAGATAGATAGATAGATAGATTGATTGATTTAAGGATGTGTGTCCATGTGTACACTTGTTAATGTATCTGTTTATCTGTTTATTGGCATCAAATATGCCTGCATACACCATGCTTGCTTCATTAAACACTTGTCACATTGATAACGTGGTTTTCAAGATTCAACCTTCTTCGCTTGAACAATTCAAATTGTGGATGTGAATTCGATGATATATTTCCATTTGTACAGTTTAAAGTCTCAAATAACATGGCAAACAATTTTTTAGGTGAGAGAAAAATCACACTGGCGCTTGAGTAGCCGTTTTAATCTCTGTCTGGGATTCCTTTCCGTCTAAAACGTTTTCAAGGAATTTTTGTGACAAATTTGAAAGCTCGGCTTTTTGGTGTGAATTCCAATTTCTTTTGACAAATAAAAGACGTGGCGCTTGGAGTTTTATTGAAGCTAATCTATCAAATACGTCTCCAATCTGTTTATTTATTTCGGTCTACTTTTAAAAAACAATCTTTTCTTTGTTCAGGCAAAATTTTATTCATTTATTTTGAACAAGACATTTCCTTCGAGGTGAACATGTTATTTTATTTGCCTGGGACATATCAGACGACATATTACTTTATCATCTATGCTAGATTCTTCTCGATTGATGGTAAAGTAACTAATTCTATCTACTAATATGTAAAGACATCGACAGAAAGTTATATATGTATATATATATATATATATATATATATATATATATATATATATATATATATATACATATATGTATATATATATATATATATGTATATCAAAGACAACACACAAAATACACAACATATAACATTATATACTATTCAACTATATTCAAATAGTTTCTGTGTGATTCCTAAAATGCACACCCATAGACGCACATAAGAATAAATTGATATCTATACATACGCATGCGCACTTTTAATGATTCGTACAATTACAGTCAACATTTGTCTTGGTTTTGAGGTTATACGACGCTAACTAAACAATATATGTTAACAAGAATTGCAACTCATTGTGTAGTAATGGAGAATTACGTCTTTTTTCTTCTGTGTACGATGTATCTTTCAGGATTTTGGCAATCAAGGCTCAACATATTTTCTTGTCCTTTGTAGCACCTACTAAATTTAGTGTTTTTGATATCACTCCTAAACCAATCCTTTTACTCAAACTTTCCAGGAAAGTTATGTCATTTGCTTTCTTCCTCTATTCCATCGCTCTTGTGAGTATCAGATTTTCCACGTCCTCTTTACTCATTATGCGTCCTAGAAATCTTAACGATAGTATAAGTGTCCTTTTTTCCATTTTCATAAAATTTCGATCCATGGTATTCTCAGTATCCTTCTTTAGAAAAATATTTATGCCGCCTCTCTTCATCTGTGAGGATATTGTTCAGAATTCCCTGCTGTATAAGGGAACAGATATTACGTAACAGTTCAGTAACTATTTTTGTTTCTAACAGAACTTCCACATTTTTCTTTTAATACTCTGCTTAGCTTTTCGACTTCATCATTTACTATCCCTAATTCTTCTTCATTACCTTCTGTAGGTGTTCTTGTAATTTATTCTCTGTGCCTGGTATCAGCACTATAACATATGCAGATATTACGTTGTTATTATTGTGGCCGTCAATTATAAATACTGATGAGACTAAAATTCTTACAGAATCGATCCCGTGTTTGGGTTGAATATGTCCGGTGAGAAGACACATCCTTGCCTTACACCTCTTTTTATTTTAATATATTTACTGAATTCATTTTCTATCCGTATGCATGTGGTTTGCTGCCAGAATTAGTTCTGGATTATTCTAATATCATTCCGAAATATCTTGAGGTTCCTTCGCAGTTCCAACAATTCTATGTGACATACATTATCAAACGCTTTAGCTCGAGATTGTCAAGTCAGAACTTGGAATTTAAAAACAACAACCACAACAATAATAATAACAACAATAATAATAACAACAACAAACAACAACAACAACAACAACAATAATAATAATAATAATAATAATAAAACTATCAAAACTACCAAAATACAAAGATATTAAAGTGGAAATCTCAAATATTTGGCAAATGAGAATATCAATAATTGCATTTGTATTTGAATCCATTGGATTGATTAGAATGACCCTGCCTTCAAGAAATACAAAAAAAATTGTACTCACATCTCACATACTACAATGTGCCTTATCTATGTAAAATGTATGTGATCTTAGGTTTTTTGGGTTTTTTGCTTTCGTTTTTACTTAAATTACGTATAGGAAAATATCACGAGACTATTTCTGGTCTTAGGTCTCTGGTTGGGAGCCGGAAGGAAATGTGTATAAAACAGAAATCAAAAGAAATAATAATAATAATAATAATAATAATAATAATAATAATAATAATAATAATAATAATAATAATAATGTGTCTTTGAAGATATTCGAAAAGCTGTCAAAATACAAGGACCTTGAAATAGAAATCTCAAAAATGTGGCACATGGGAACATCAACAATCCCTGTTGTAGTTGGAGCCCTTGGACTGGTTGGAAAAGATTCCAGTAGACTAATGGAAGGGATCCCTGGAAGTCCATGCCTCAATGATATGCAAAAAATTGTTCTGACAAGTAAAGCCAACACTTTACGAAGGGCTTTATCTATATAATTCTTTTTTTTAATTTTTTTTTTGCAGTGGAAAGTGTCATGATGCCATTTTTAACCTTAGGTCCCTGGGCGGGACCCGGAAAGAAATGTGTAAACGCCAGATATCAAAGAAAATAAAAATAAAAGTAATAATAATATTAATAATAATAATAATGTTCAGAATTATATTTTGTTTGGAAATGACTTGTTATAGACATATTTCTTGTTTAATAATTTATAGTCATCGATATGCCTTTTCTCGCCACCCACCGACAGGTCTGAAATGTTAGGTGGAAATATATCATTTATATATAATATATATATTTTTATTATTTTTAAATTCAAGTTTCTGATTAAAGGTTACGAAACATTTTGTCTCTGATAGAAATTAAATACTGAATTCCTCTCTCACTATTAACCCGTGAATGGTGTTCAGATTGCGGGCCAACTTCAGCTTCAGAGACTATCGCACAAATGTTCTTGGAGAAATTCTCGTTTCCTTCTTTTCTTGTTTCAGCCATGTCATTTTAGACAGAACTCTATGGACTGGAATGGTAACCAATCAAGGAGAATAGAAAATTTGAACTGAAGACTGTAGAGATGCCAATAGGTAAACATTGCATTATATTTCCCAAGATATCACGGCAAATCTAAGATAACAAGGAAGGTGAATCTGTAATGAACCACTGTGGTCTACGTGCTGAAGTAATATGTCATTCGATAAAAAACACATACTGCATGTATGTTTCCTTATAATGTATAGCTATACACACATATAACTGGGTAAATGAATAAAAGACCAAACAGCAAAAGAAAGACAATAAAAATAATAACTTATACTTACAAAGCATTAAATATTACTTGCTAACTGCATTATTACTATAATTAAAATATTATCTAGGCGTAATATAACATTTGTCATAACAACTTCAATAAAGTATACAATAAAAACATAATCAACACTAAATATTCATTTCAACATCAACGTCCAATGGAATAAATTATAAATGGCGAGACATTCGGAAATATAAATGGCTTATGGATTTAGACATGACCATATATAAAGCCTTTTTCTGGTTTTCCGAAAACTATTCTTCCAAAAAGACCACCAGTAAATATGTTTTTATCTAAGCAAACTTTTTGACCATCGGGTCTGGTTAATTTATTTATTTTCAAATAAAACATAAAAATCGTACTTCATAATGGCTAAAAGTATAACCGAAAGCGTTCGGATATGCAGAAATTTTGGAGCTTTTTTACACATCTTTCTGCCCTGAAAAAAACAAGAAAAATTATATAAAAAGCCTAATAGCCATTCCTTGTCATGTGTCTTTAATAAGATTTGTAGAAAATAAGGATTGCTGCTAAAATACATAATTATATATACTTTCGATATCTTCCAAGATCATCTTCAGGATTAAATTACAAACTTTTTCATTAACGTAACTGTTATATATATATATATATATATATATATATATATATATATATATATATAATGAGAAATATAGTCTTAAAGTGTGCTATATTTAATGGATAAAGTGCTCAATATCAGAGATAGAGCGTGTGTAAATATAAAAGTGAACATAGAAGTCAACACTTAGAGACGACAGTCTTTTTCATGCTAGTGCAATCGTCAGGCAACCTAGCATGAAACAGAGTGTCGCCTCTAAGTTTACATATATATATATATATATATATATATATATATATATATATATATATATCATGCCACTCCTCACTGCCCTCTCTGTTAAATTACATAAACTTAATACTACCCGTTAAAAGTGTAAATGTAAGTGTAGTCTGATGATCAAGCTTCCTTTAAAAGCGCTATGGTGAAATAAATTATTACATGGAGCCTTAAAGTGGTTTGTTCTTCTTTAATATATATATATATATATATATATATATTTCATTAAAAACGACTGACAATAAAAGCACCTTGTCAGTCGTTTTTAATGAAATGTGCTTGAAAGCAGGATTGCTGCCTAAATACACAAATATATATATATATATATATATATATATATATATATATATATATATATATATATATATATATAACATTTATATATATATATAACATTTATTTATATATATATAAATGTTATATATATATATATATATAACATTTATATATATGTATATATATAATTTATATATGTAACATTTATATATATATATATAAAATTTATATATATAACATTTATATATATATATATATATATATATATATATATATATATATATATATATATGATGTATACATTCAAATTTATTCTTATTTTTCCAGTTTGCCTATTTAAATAAGTTTTCTTTCTCGACATTTTCGAACCATATAATATACATGAATGTTTTGTGTGTAGGGGGATGAGAGTGGGGGTTGAAACGCATTGGTGTATTTTTGTTTTTGTTCTCACTGCGATATATCGATGACATTAGAAATGTTTAATGTATCTCTTTAACTTATTGTTAACTGTAGACGCTCTAAACCATTTTCCTCTTGTGTTTAGCCCTCCTTGAAATATTCTATGAACTCGGAACTTTCACTTTATAAACTCTGTGAAAATTCGCGCTTCGATTGTCCTTTACTTTTTCTGTCTCCTTTAACTCAGCCGTCTTTTGTCGAAGATATTCCCACTTCATTTTCTCATTTATTATTAGATTATTCTTTCTTTCAGCACAGTTATGTCTTTAAAGATTGTCATATAATTTCTCAAATGCACAGCCTCAAACGACTTACAGAACCTTGTACTCATTAAAATTAAGGCGTTCTTACAGTCGTCTACTGTGTTTTGTCAAATTATGTTGTACCCTGTTTTTCTATTTCTTTAAAATATTTCTCTCTTTTTAACGCGTGCGTGTAATACTTTTTTCCACACCCTGTATTTCTGGTGTATTTTATTCTAACTATGAATGCTTCTATTTCTATTCCCTTGTTGTTGTAATGGAAGGTACCCCAGGCTTGCGGGTTGAGCTGACGAAGAAAATTGGTAATTGTAGATAAGCCATGTTTTATGTTTTAGAAACTGTCACAAACGTGATATAATACGTGAATGTATTTAACAGTTATTGGAATTTAAATTTATAAAATTTATTTTATTTTTTTAGTCGTTTCACCAAAAGTAAGGCAATATAACCCCTAAGATGCGTAGAGTTACTGAGTGTGAGAAAATATGAGAACAAAAAAATTATTTAGGAGAGAGATCGAACTACAAATGAACAGGAATTAAGAAGACAGAAGATAGCGATTGACATTCAAATTTTTGAAGGTCAAAGTTGACTGGGAATTAAGAAGCTGGTAATCTGTCCCCCAAGCGAGAAGCGCCAGAGAAGAAACTTACACTTACAACCAGTCGAGGTACCACATAGAAAAGTTTAGGAGGAAATTTACCATGAACTTATATGTAAGTTTATTTCGAGACGTACCTAGTGTTTCTTAAATAACAAAGCCGAAATATTTTAGATGATCGTTATTTTTGTTATATATATAGTGCTACTAGGAATATATACTTGAAAAAAACAAGGCGGATAAAATAAATAAAGGATTATTGTATAAAACCAGTACAATAAGAATAAAGGTAACAGTTATGCACAAGGTCATCGCAAGTCAATCCAGAAGTGAGTGCTACTATTGGAAGGTCAGTAGTTCTCGCGTAAATCATACTCAACAAATCCCAGCTAGAAATATTTACCAACTTCCCCACGGGGTAGGATGTGGCACAAGGCTGAATTTAATGTGCGGCAATCCGAACCCGTACGCCTGGCCAAAATTTCCCCGTAAACCCCGCATAAACGGGTTCGGGTCTGTCTAACTCCCCGGACGTGACTCTGCCCTTCGGCATCGCCTCGTCCGGCTTCCTCTGTGCCCGAAGGCAAACAGTTCGACAACAGCTAAGAGCTGAGTAACAGATTCCAGCTAGAAATATTTACCATCCTCCCCAGGAGGTAGGATATGGCACAAGGCGGAATTTAATGCGGTGCACCCCGAGCCCGTAGGCTGCGCCTATAATTCCCCGTGAACCCCGCATACAAGGGATTTATGTTTTATTGCTTCATCGGTTTACATTTTTTATTCATTTCCTCTCGTGTTAGGCAGAACAAATTACTAGAACAGAAGTGGTTACTGTGTGTGGAAGAAATAGAACCAGTAAAAATACTAAGGAACGAGGACAATACAAGAATAATCTGGATGATAGCAATTGACACTGCATTTAAATCATTGAAGATTAAAGTTGTCTGGAAAGCATGGAGCCGGAAGAGAGTTCCAGAAGCAAGAAGTGCGGGAAAGGAAATTTTCAGCATAGAATTTACGGCTACATCTAGCCAGGTCAACTGTAAATTGGTGAAACCTAATCGCCAGTCTAGTACTGCGCTTAAATTGAAACTGTCTTAATATAGCGAAGAGTTTATCCGAATATAACTAATACGCGAGAACAAAAGAATTACATTTAACATTTTGAAGATTAAAGATGGCACTTAGTCTAAATTCGTTTACTTCTGAAAACACCCGCAAGACTGGTCACGTAAATTTACTTAATACATTATTTCCGGAAATCTAAAATTATATTTCAAATTTAATTAGACTAATTTGTTTACGTAAAAATCTATTTATCGATTGGTCTGTTTTCTAAGGCATAATATTTCTGAAGAGATGGGATTTCCAATAAATAAATCAGCAAAAGGCGACCAGTTGTCCAAAAGTTTTTTTTTTTTTACATAAATACATATTCGCCAATGGTCTTATCAGAAGAATAGTTTTCAAGAAAGTCGTTTATCAAGTTACAAAGAGCCAAGTAGTTGTGAAGTTGTGGTCAAATCGTACGGATTCATTACAGGTGGCAGGGTTCGATTCCCATATAAACGAGACAATTAAAGTACGGCTAAAGAAATGAAAGAGGGAAAATTGGGGAGTTTAGCTGCGAGAAGAAACATGTATTTGATGTAGCAAGAAAACAAATGAAAACCTAGATCTATTGGTATGCTAAAGTAGATTCACGAGAAAGCGAACTGGCCGATACAGACTTCTTTTATGTAGTACTAGCAGCATGGCCCGGCGTTACCCGTGCTCGATTCAAAAATCGTACGACTCATACAGCAACTGCTAACACTTGTCTTAAAATATTTTTGCCCTTTCTTGCCTTTAAAGGAGTGAACTTTGCCGTGCTGATGTTGCTACATGCCTTACTTCTTGCCTATCTCACACTGCGAATTTTTTCTAAGCTCTATACTAAACGTTAAATCTGTTACGAAAAAAGAACTAAACGAAATGAACACAAAATGATCAGCTTTAAAAAAGGACTCGTAACTGGAAAAACCGAATGAAAAAAGAATGTTAACAACAAATATTTTTCACACCCAACCCAGTTCTGCGGAATCAGAATCACCGCTGAGTTTAAGCAAGCGAATGAGCCAATTGGAGTAAAGTGCCATGCAGATTTAAATTTGTCCCACTTGTGACGAGTGCAGCTATCGATTTTTTTTGCATGCTAGCATGCTAGTTAACATTCGTGTCAGTCTGCTGTTGGCTCTCACGCTGGCCAATAGAATCTTCCTGCCTATTCGTTGCAGCCAGCTATAGGCTCTCATTCTGGCCAGTAGAAAATGGCCGCCAACTAGATGAAAACTGCCGTAGAAGCATGAAAAAAATCGATTATTTCCACTATCGATGAGAGTTGGGAAATGCAAAGTCGTTCTTGGTCTTTATACTAACTTGGAGCATGTGCATGTAAATCTTGGTGCAAATCCGTCGAAAGTTGCGGTCGTGCATTGGTTACACACACACACACACACACACACACACACACACACACACACACACACACACACATCCTTCACATTTCCGCAAACTGCTGTCTATTATTAGCATAATGTAGTAATTTTTTTTTTCATTTAGGTTCATCATGTTCAAGCTCAAAGTGTGTGGTCTACTCGAGGTAGATGGTCACGTGAGGAGGCAGTTTTAATATAGTAGCGATCGCGGAAACAACAACTTGGATGTCGGTTGAAAAGCTGTTCCAGTAGGACTTACTTCTTATCGATTCTTATCGATAGAATACGGAGGGAACGTGGTTGGTTTGCTGCAATGTAAGTGATATTGTGGGTCCTTGACGTGAAGGTTAAAACTGTCGAAAGCAAGAAATGTAGTTCGTTCGAGGAATTTCCATCAAAGTAGCGATAGAGAAGCGAATGGCTTGCCACATACCTTAGCTTACCTGTTGTAGGGATTCGTCCCTGCGCTGGTGGTATCACTGCTACGACTAGCTTGGACCGGCTCTGGCCCGGACCAGCTATGACTAGCTTAGACCAGCTCTGACCATCTTGGACAAGATATAACCAGCTAAGACCAGTGAAAACACTCGGGTCCCCACGATAAAAACCGACCTTGTGTCACAACCTGACTCAGTGGCGGGGTGGGGGGCAAGTAAATACCTACCTTAGCTATGGAATGAAAGCACGAAACCATCTCTTATATTAATGAATACATTCTGTTGGAACCAATATTTGTGTGGTTGTGTTTTTTATGTATATATATATATATATCTGTGTGTGTATATATATATATATATATATATATATATGTGTGTGTGTGTGTGTGTGTGTGTGTGTGTGTGTGTGTGTGTCATCAATGCCACTCACTCGAAACGTGAGACATATGGCCTGCGAGGTCTGAGAAACACTCTCTGTCATCGCAGTGGAGGGTGATTATATATCTATATGCAGTTCGTCCCGACTCTTGCAAATCAAGTACAGCTGATAGGTCAGCTTATGCTGCACTCGGCAGGCCGGGATATCTTTTGTATGTATATAGATATATAATAACAATATTAGATTAAAAAAATATAAAAATTAGTCATATAACAATAATAACGTTCGTAAAACCAAATGCCTAACACAATCTACCTATCCCATCACCACTATAATGGAAAAGAAAATCTTACTATAATTTTGATAAACTTATACTTAATCTACTCAACAAAAGTAATAACATAAAAGCTGGAGTAAAAATTTAAAAAACCTATTTTCCATTGGTGAGACAACTAAATATTTAGATAAAGGTCTAGGCAAAGCAATAAATCCATTAGTACGTAGAAGGTTGCTGAGAATGAATCAAATATAGAGGAAAAATAAAAGAAGGGGATTCAAGAAGACACAAGATGAAGATTGAAAAACGCATTTAAATTTTTAACAATGGTATTTGACAAGAAAGCCGGATGCAGTTCCACAATTGAGAAAGACGAGATAAAACCCAATTAGCAGAGAAGTTATGGTTACAACTACGAAATTATGAGACGTAGCTGCCAATCTAGTACTGTGATTAAATTCGTTAAATTTAGAGCAAAACGAAAAAGGTTCATTAGAACAATTACCCTGAATACGTACTGGAGAGTGGGCAGAGTGATCAGTAAAATATCAGTCTACGAAGCTCTAGAATCAGAGTGCTGATTATGTTATCATTCAAATAATTGACACATATCATATTTGTATTCATCTAATATATATATATATATATATATATATATATATATATATATATATATATATATATATATATATATATATATACAGTGTAATCCGGATATAAGAGAGTTGTCGGAACCGGAGAAAATCGCTCTTATATCCGTGTTTATCTTATATCCGGGTTACATTATATATATATATATATATATATATATATATATATATATATATATATATATATATATATATATATATATATATGTGTGTGTGTGTTTGTGTGTGTACTTATGCAACAAATTACCTTTTAGGCATGTCTGATTGAATAAATTACAGAATATTATGCCTGCTGATTTTTATCATAATCATTTCATTATCACGAATATTTCTCTTGTCTCATTCAATTGTAATATACAGAAATATATTAAGGAGATACGTTTCTAATTTATATATATATATATATATATATATATATATATATATATATATATATATATATAAATAAATGATCATAGAAGTCAACACTTAGAGGCGACAGTCTGTTTCATGCTAGACGCAATCGGTGGTCTGACGATTGCGTCTAGCATGAAACAGCCAGTCGCCTCTAAGTGTTGACTTCTATATTCACTTTTATATTTACACACGCTCTATCTCTATTCTTTATATATATATATATATATATATATATATATATATATATATATATATATATAAATATATAATTAAGTAATGCATTGAGTCTGAAAGAAACCTCAACAGCAGTGCGCTATAATGAGTCTGATTTGCTATCTCACCGTCACCGACACCCGTTGGAACAGTTGGTATGGTGTTTGCTTGACAACGTAACTGTCAGCGTTTCAATTCTCGGTAGTGGATGCGCACTGCTGATGAGTCCCAAATATAGAACGAAACTGCCGTCCAGTGCTTTCTGCATTCTGTTGAGGTTTCTTTCCGACTCAATGAATTACTCAACTATAAATATCAAACCCTCCTAACAATTTATATATTTGTTTGTTTAAATGTTATTTTTAATGGATGCACATATAATATTATAATTAAAAAAGCCAATACGCAATCATATTAACGATGAACAAAAGGTCTCAATGATCAGTGTTAGTAAAATAAAACATCCATTTAAATCTAGAAAAAAACTCGCAGCCCATATAACCAATTAAACAGCAAAAATAAATCATCCTTGAAAATAGCTAAAAATATAGCCAAAATGGCCCGAACAGAATTTGGACATTTTCTACACACCCCATGTCCAGAAAAGAAAACAGGAAAAATTAAATTTAAAGCTTAATCGAGGAACCTTGCCTGTCGTCTTTAATGAAACATGTATAAATTGAATGATTGCTGCCTAAATAAACAACATATATATATATATGTGTGTGTGTGTGCGTGAGTATATATATATATATATATATATATATATATATATATATATATATATATATATTACAAAATTATACACACAATGAATTCATCTTTCATCCTGGTAAGAATGCAAACCATAATGTATCAATGTTTTTTTCTTTCTGTCTGTGTGCGTGTGAAGAGAGATTAGATGCATGCCCATAGTTTTGTTTTGGTCCTATATGCAAAAAAAAATCACCTGTCTCTCTTGATAATAAAACTTGATATTGAGCGCAAAATCTATTCTGGAAGGATCTGCGGTGAGATATACAGAACATTAGAATTGGGGAAAGGAAAAAAATGAAAGTTTGAAACACCGATATCAGCAACCGTTTTTAAAAGGAATTTTGGTTTCTTTCAGCTTGATTCCATTATATCGACCAATCTCGGAATCTCGCAACTCCTGTTTTGTACAACTCTTCTTTGCAACTTTTCAACCCTGAGATGCGACTTCTTCAGCTCTACTGAAGACAACAAGAGTGAATGGATCTCGAGACCAGTGATCAGAACACGGATCTATTCGTCACATATACTGTTACAGTTACACTTTTGTGCAAATTAATTGAAGCAACAGCTTTAGTTTCCTTTCTGTCAACATACCGTCAGTTTTAGACCCCCTGGAGTGAAAAGGTGCAATCAATTTCTATTTTTTGCTCAGATTAGGTCATTTGCAGTGGTAAGCAGTAAATTAATCTATTTTCGGGGTTTAAGATGAAATTTGTTTAGGCATGAAAAATAATGCGTCATCCGTGATTGTATCAGATTTTATCCCGCCCAGACACTATTGTCTCGACTGTCGATTACTTAACATACGACTATTCTTTGCGATGGACGTTACTCCAAGGAAGCGTATTGTAACGCTGCACAAACACACTGGCAAGCCTTACCAGTGAGCAAATCAACATACTATAGACTGGTCCGGAAACTCTCCTGATTTAAATCCAATCGAGAATCTCTGGTCTGTCCGCAAGAAACGACTTCGTGAAATGGATATACGAAGTGCTAACATGCGCATTGGGCGATGTTTTATTGGAAAAATACGTAAAAAAAAGTAAATAACGGAATTATTCGTTTTGTTTCAATTAATTTGAACAAGGGTGTACTTTCATACCACCCCTTTGTAAATTATGTTTAGCTTAATTTTTTTTTAGCTGCACCCACTAATTTTAAAATAATTGGCCTTCTTTAGTATGATTTTAATTTTTCTTTGCTGTCCGAGCAAAGCCTAGAAAATGTATGGCGACATTCTTCTGTAAACTGTTGCTACACTACAGACAAATGTAATGATACATTTAGAATTAATAGCAAAGAAATTTCATATTTTATTGAATGACCTGCTTTTATCACCGATAATATTAATATTTAACAGCACCCCCCTCCACGTGGGATGTATGTGGCACAAAGCCGAGTTTACCGTGGGTTCTTCGAGCCCGTAGGCCCGGCCCAAAATATTCTCGTAGAACCCGCATAAATGAGTCCGGGCCTGTCTACCTCCCCGGACAAAACTTTGCCTTTCGACAAAGCCTCGTCCGGGTTCCTCTATGCTCAAGCAGTGAGTTTGACAAATGAACAGAGTGGAGTATCATATCATCGATAATGTTACCGGTTTTTATGACATGCCCCTTCAGGATTTCAGCGATCACGATCCACCAGAGTTTCTATTTTGATTGCAATTCTCGAGTAAGAGTGTGGTTCACACTGCAGTCTCCACGGTTTGGAATTCCATTTTCATTCTCTTAAGTTAAAAAGAGACCAGCCTGTCCTGCTATATAATTTATATTTGAGGCTGAGGAGAGATACATTCATGCCTTCATACCTACCAATTATATGCCCGCAACTTTGCCCTCAAAGTATAAGGCGGGAAATTGAATTAAGACTGCAGATTCTATCTTCAGTTACAATATCCGTTATGTAACCAGCTAAAAATTATTAAATAAATTAAAAATAAATTAATCATAATTAAATATTATTTTAAATAGTTAAATATTAAGTAAAAAGTGTTAAATACAAAATATTTTTAAAATGTCATTTAAAAGCTACACATATATGGCCATAGTGAAAACAAAATCATTAACATGAATCTTATTTGAAACTATTATACTTGCACAAGTTAAAATAGTCCCACTCTCATTTCTGTAACTCTAATCCTAATTAATTACTATATTCTTGTTACAAAAATAGTAATTTCTTTAAAAGAAAATACCATTATTAAGCGGCAAATTTGCAGAACTTTCAGATAAGACAAAAATTAGCAATTTCGTCTGTGCATTGAGTACTTTTGTCATATCTGGTCTGATGCTGGAGCAATTCATCTCTAGGTTCTTGAGAAAATCCAAAGAAGAATCTGCAATGTAATCGATCCTGACATGGCATCTTCACTCGAGTCACTTTCTCACAGACGTAATGAGGATTCCCTCTGTCTTTTCTGCAAATATTTTCATGGCAACCAACAGCTCTGACGAGCTATTTTCACTGGTGCACTAACTGCATGAATTTTAGCGTGCTACTAGGTGGACATCTCGGCCCTACCCATTTACTGTCGAAAAAGTTAAATGTAACCGCCTCTTGTACTCCAGTAGCGGCTTTTCTCGACTGGGGGACACGCTTCCGTTTATTTGCTTCCGTGATAACTACAATCGTCAAAAAACTAAATGTAACGTCAATCGCTATCTTCTGGTGAAATGACCTCCGTCCATCTTTTATCCTTTCCTCATTCCCCTATACACAGTTTTTCTCTCACCTTCTCTCTTTGTAAACCCTTGCAAAACGTCATAATTATCGACAAAATCGTGTTATTACATCAGTGATGTTAATGAGCGTCTGTCTGAAAGGCAATAGCATTCCGCCGATGAGGATTACGTCCGAATATCCCCATGGCCGTTTTGTTATTTGATAGTTTGTGCCGTTGGGAGAAGATCTCAGCGTTTAGACACTTTGTGAAATGCCTGAAAACTATACCAGGCTTGAAATTTACGTCCTGATAGCATACATTCAAAAATGATTGTGACCGAAGTTTAAACGTATATATCTTTTTCAAGTAATGACAAATATTATGCAATCCATCGCAGAGGCTATAATTAAGGTCCGCTCAGCATAGTTTGGTTTTGTGTGCGTTGAGGAACTCCAATTTTCCTTGAAGAAACACCCGCAACAGGTAATAGCAAGTTTATAGCAAGCTGACATAGCAAATAGACATACTCGGAAACTCCCACTCAGCTATTGCTATTTATGGATTCGTAATTATTAAAATAAAATAATTTGCAAGGGATGTTCATATAAATATATTTTGAGCATTAAAAAGTTTATTGCCGTGTGTCTGGAATTAATGCATTCTATTTCACTACTCATGAACTGAACATCATGAAGGGAAGATTTTCATTGATCAAGACTAAATGCAAGCATTAATTACAGCCAAGGATTACTATATGAAAAATGAAGTTTTGTTGCTTTACCTATAGAAGCTCATTGAATATCAAAACACCATTGCCATATAGCCATGTATCAGTTATTGAAAGGATTATCTGTATCTTCAAGACGTTGGTAATCATGTCTCTTAGTATAATCCGGCATTGCTGGCAAAGTTAACGACCTCAAATCTGTGGTTGACTCGGGCAGGAAATGGTTTGTGAATTTTAATGAATGCAAAACGAAACTGCTCTCATTTACTAACCATAGGGAAACCTTCCCTGCGTCCTATCAGCATGGTTGATGCTTAACTCAGCGTGAGTGCGCCTTCCTGTTCTCTCGTTTTCCACTATATTGAATCAATAGTTGCATCTACTGCAAGGAAAGATGGTTATCTGTGTCACGCCAAGTGTTTTTTTTCTCGTCTGAGACCATCCTTCACATCTACAAATCTACCATTCGTCCATGCATTGAATACTGTTGCCATATATGGTCAGGTGCCCCCGCTGTTCATCTTGAGGTTCTCGACAAAATCCAATTTGATCAGTCTTGACTTGGTGTCTCGACTCCAATCACTTTCTCACCGACGTGATATAGCTTCCCTTCGTCTTTGCTACAAATATTTTCATGGCCTATGCTCTGACAAGCTTTTTCACTGGTGCCGCGACTGCATGAATTTAAGCGTGCTACTAGGTTGGCATCTCGTTCCTACCCTTTTACTGTTGATGCAGTTAAATGTAACCGCCTCTTCTACTCCAACAGCTTCTTCTCTTGCACTTCCCGACACTGGAACTCCCTTCCTCTTACCTGCTTCCCTGATAACTATTATCTTCAAAAATTTAAATGTAATGTCAGTCGACATCTTCTGTTGCCTTGGATCCCTGTTCTTCTTTTTATCCTTTCCTCACCCTCATGCCCATTCTTTTCGCTTACTTACACTTTCTGTAACCCCGTGGGTACTTGTGGCACTCCTGCCTTGCTTGGAGTGAATTGCTTAAAAAAATGTATTTTGTTCATGTCTTCACTTATCCCTCTTCTATCATACATATATATATATATATATATATATATATATATATATATATATATATATATATATATATATATATATATATAAATTCAGTAAGCAGTTTATATGCTAATTTTTTCTGTCTCGCTTGCATTCAATATTTTCTGTGAGTGTCAGATTTTCCAAAACCCCATTCCTTATTATATGCCCTAGAAATTTCGCCTATTTCATTCAAATCTTAAGTATAGCTCTATTTTTGTTTCTATTTTATCAAATATTTCATCATTGTGCTCATATTCAATACGTGATGTTCTCCCCTTCCTCCTCCTTCCCCTCCTCCTCATGCCCTCCTCCTCCTCCTATAGGATTTTTATTGTCTCTTTTTCATCTTTGATGAGTATGACCAGTATTTTCTTTGTTTCTAACGCGATTTTAATAGGTCACTTAAATTCTGGAAGGCATTTTCGTTATCTAAATCCACCTTCTGATTTCGCTGGCATACTCCCTGTCATTAAAACACCTCACAGATACTATATTGTTTGTACTTGATTTTGTTATCTCCAATTTGTAATTTGCATGATAAAGTGTCCCTTTTGCTGACAATCGTGCATTATCCCTTCTTGCTATTGATGTTTAGTCCTTTCTTCTTGTTTTCCTCCACTAACTTCTTGTAGTTACCTTTTTGTGTTTGCTATCAACATTGTTTCATCTGCATATTTGATGTTAAGGTTGTTATGATACTGGCCGCCAATAATGAAAGCGAGTAAAACTTCTTATTCATTCAGAATCGCCTGATTGTGTAGGTTGAATAAGGCCGGTGAGAAGACACATCCTTGTCTTACACTTCTTTCTCTTTATATATATATATATATATATATATATATATATATATATATATATATATATATATATATATATATATATATATATATATATATATATATGCGCTTATGTATTATAACCTGAGTGTGTTTGAATTGTTTTACGTGAGAGGTGGCCATCACAGTTGAAGTAAACTTTATACATTTTTGTCTGGAGCTATCAACATCCTTTTTAACATAATTTCAATGAAAAAATAAATTAAATAGCATATGTATTTTTTATTTTCTCCTCAGTATTTCTACAATTTTAAACTTAATAGAGATCAGATTTAGATTTCTAAATAGGTAATTTTTTTACTTTTAATTTTAATTTCAAATTTTATAAATCTTTTAATATCTATGATAACCTTGCTTCGTTGTCAAATTTTTTGAATTCTCATATACTTGTATTTTGATTGGTCATTCTAGCTTATGTAACAGTGTTTACCCCTAGCGTAGGACCGTTAATTAATTTGAAACTTTTAAAACCATTTATTCTACATTCAACATCATCACTTGATAAGACACCAGAAGTGTTGAAACAAAATGGCTATTTTTGTAGTGATTTTATAACATGTTTATGTTATAATATTTAACTAAATAATTATATATATATATATACAGTGAGGTGAAACAAGTATTTGGACAGTAAAAAAATGGATTTAGAATCCTATATTGAAAGGAAAGCATTGTCTAAAGCTCACAATATATTCGTAAAACAATTATAAATGCAAATAAACAGCAAAAATAAATTATTTGACACGTGTATATACTTTTTTCACTACCTGTTTTAATAATTTGTATATAAAATATATATACGTGTCAAATATTTTATTTTTGCTGTTTATTTGCATTTATCATTGTTTTACGAATATAATGTGAGCTTTAAACAATGCTTTTCTTTCAATATATGATTCTAAATCCATTTTTTTTACTGTCCAAATACTTGTTTCACCTCACTGTATATATATATATATATATATATATATATATATATATATATATATATATATATATATATATATATATATATATATATATATATAGTTACTGAATTGCCCCCATTATAATTTCTGAATTATTCTAATGTCTTTCCCGAATATATCACGGTTACTTAGCAGTTTCAATCGATTTTTTAGGCATTTTATTAAACACATTGCATAGTCTATAAAACACAAGTACATGTCCTTCTGTAATGAAAATATAATTCTAATAATTGTAACAAATATAGAAATGCATTGAACATTAGCGAGAACATGAGTGTCTTTGTTCAGGAATATAAAACAGTCATTAGTGATCACATGGAGCTAATAAATTTATAATATAAATGCATTGCTAATGATATTACTATTTAAATTCATTGGAATCTCGAAGAAACTGATTGTCAGAGGTCAATGAATAATGCAAATGTTATTGACAGTACTTGTCAGTTCCTTCTGTCTAATTAGGTAATAAATTCACCAATTAAGGAGATACGTCGATGTGGAATAAAGTCGGCTGCTGCTGCTGCTGCTGAAGTCTATTTTTGACTGGCAGTTCCTTGCTGCACCTGATGGTAAATGGCGCTTACTATATGTTAACTACTACAGCATTACTTTTCTTCTTTCTCGCCAATCACAGTTGGGTTCTTTTTCACTTAAACACGTACACCTCATTGTAAGTTACAGTAGACATTACCAAGTGTCTAATCAATCAATATAATTCATCTCACATTTGTAGATGTCCCTATAACAAATTAGAAGAGACCGTAAAGCCAGTCAGGTAGCGAGTGCTCCGTATAAGATGTCTTGCAGAATGGAACCATCTAGAATGAGTCTCGTATGGTCTACTCAAAAGAAGTGACCACGTGATAAAGTCATAAACGTTTTGAATGATGTATTGGTCTAAGATATGCTTATGAAAATTGTTCCTCCATGAAATGCTGAGAATACCACAGGAGCACTTTTGAAGTTTTCTACTAATGTATGTAGGTTTCGATGACTTTGGTGACTGGGACATTGTAT
The DNA here is from genome assembly GCA_964036315.1 of Acanthosepion esculentum. Lineage (NCBI taxonomy): Eukaryota > Metazoa > Mollusca > Cephalopoda > Sepiida > Sepiidae > Acanthosepion > Acanthosepion esculentum. Next base: position 84,850,691 of record OZ038505.1, on the reverse strand, counting down.
TCCTTGTTATTTGTTTTATGACCCTCACATCTACAGGGTGTTCTAAAATGTTTGACCCCATTTCATAGGCCAATAACTTTGACAATGTTCGTTGGAATGACCTCAGATTTTCACAGTTTGTGTAAAAACGTTTCAAGTTTTTGTGTGTAACGTTTGGCTTTTCTATCTTTTCAGGTTAAGAAATGCCGTTCACTTCAAAAGAAAAGGCATTTTGCGTGTTAGAGTATGCTCCGACTCAGTCACAGAAGACAGTCAGCGTGCCTTCTTCACAAATTTTGCAAAGAAGGCACCAACTACAAAACAAATTAGGACTTGATCAACTCATAGAAAATGAAGACGAAAGTTTCATTTTTCAGCAGGATGGGGCTCCACCTCACTGGAAGCTCACTGTACGAACCTACCTCAATGAGGTTCTGCCAGAGAGATGGATCGGTCGAGGTAGTGCAGAAGACGATTTGCTTCTGAAATGGCCACCACGATCACCCGACCTTTCTCCGTGTGATTTTTCCTCTGGGGTTATGTGAAAGGACTAGTCTTCGTACCTCCTCTTCCAGCTAACATTGAAGAACTGAAACAGAGAATTACAGCTGCACTGGAAACTGTTACCGAAGACATGCGACAGCTACAGCGAGTTTGGCACGGGGTCGAATACCGACTCGACGTGTGCAGAGTCACAGGCGGCGCTCATATTGGACATTTATGAAAATCTGTCATAGGACCAATAAATATTTTCTTTGTAAATTTAACCAATAAAACTTATGACCTTCAACATAAAGTGTATTTAGTTTCATTAAGATCCATCAAGTAGTTTCCGAGATATGGGCATTTAGAATGGGGTCTACCATTTTGGAACACCCTGTACTACTTTTAGGGTATAGTCTGCAATGTAGATTGCTTAATGCTCGTCCAGGGATTGAACTCATTATTATTATGTGACCAACTTAAGGACCAATCAGTTTAGTCCACTAGGCTAATCTCCGACAACAAGCATCTCCGAAGATTGCGTTCAATCATGAAATAGACTGTCGCCACACGATGTGTGCACTCAGTGTACGCTCTTATACATATACACGCTCTGTCCTTAATACTAAACACATTCGCCCATAAATATAAACATCCTTTAAAATTACGCACGCACACATACATTATGAAAAAAAAACAACCTTGCACCTATGAAACTGCATGTATAAAAGAAAATTCGAGAAGTATAAGGAGCCAATTACTTATATCGCCTGAAGAGTGGACGGAGTGAATACTGGAAGTTTAGTCAAAGTAACTCGGGCGCTGGGATGCTGAAAATAATATCTATTAACTACAAAATATAAAGCAAAACCTTATTAATAATAACTACCGGAACTATAATGTTGATGAACAAATAAGATGCTCAATCAGAGATTTTTATACTAAGCAAATAGAATATAATATTTCTTCAACTAACCCCAAAGTTATTAATATTTTATATAGTAACCAATACAGTCTAATTATAAACAAGATACAAATAACCTAAAAATTTAATAAATACTAATATATGTACGAAATATTCTAGTAAAATAATAAAATTAATTATATACTACACTAATTCTAGTATATCTAATACAATGAATTTTCCCCACCTACTAACATGTTGCAGAAAACCAACAACGTCTATAAATTTAAATGTCATGTGGGAGATTGTATCTCCAACGGTAAAAGTAATATTCATGATGGATAAACTACAACAACGTTGTCTGGGTAGCTGTTTTTATTTGAATGATATGTCCAACATTTCTAAACATTTACATCATACATCTTAGATATTAGAACAAAAACATTTTGAATCGCTACACAACAGCATTTGTGCTCCGGCACTACGTTGCACCTCTTCAAGCAAATGGTAAATCCCTTGGTGATTGTATTTTCCAAAAATGTAAATGCTATGAACAGCGGAATTTTACTTCATCAGTTCTTTCTGTCATTTTGATATATATATATATATATATATATATATATATATATATATATATATATATATATATATATATATGAATGGTATGTATATACAAGTATAGTACTGTTTTAAAATCATACTAGGCATCAGCCTTTCTACCAGTGTTTGTAATCTTCTCTGTATATCCAAGATAGGCTTCATGAGCAAACCAAGCGGTATGTTGGCCAGTACATGAAGAATTCCTCCCTTCAACTGAGTCAGTGTTTGTTCCCAGGAAAATATCAAAAGACTACTTCCTTGCGATATTTATGTGGATCACAAGACCAACCAACGTGCTGGAAATTGGACTCTCGGAGAGTGTCTGTAAAATGAGGAGTGGTCTCACTTTGCATGAGTATAAGGTCATTTATGAGGTCGCCGTAGGTCAAATATTTTGAAGCATTGCTAGGGAAGGTCTGCAATTTATTCCGAATAAGAAAGGTGGGATCACAAAATGGCTGAATGTCATGACAAAGCAAACAGTGATCTAAGAGCAATTTTGTATCATTTCAACGCTGGTGACTGGATATTCTTTGGCCCAGTAATAGCCATTGTGGCGATTCACAAATCCTCCCACATGAATAATGGATTCGTCGCTCGAAAAGTTGATGTGAAGCCAATGTCACCGGTCTGTGTAGCAAACGGGTATGGTTTCCCCAAACTCCATTCAATGATCACAATGCTCCGCTGATAGTTCCTTCTAACGACGCCATTTAAACATCTTCAAAAGAGTTCGTACACTATATCAGGGTATGTTACTTTCACGAGTCTCTTGGCATGTTGGTATTTAGTGGATTTGGTGGAACATTTCCTGTGCCTTTTGCACATTTTCTTTCGGTCAGGATGTCGAAGGAGGACCGCTTGTGGTAGTATTTACCACAGATCCCGTATTTCTCAACATGGAATGACAATTTCCGATGTACGACGCGCATGATCACCACGCCACAATCCCTGCACTTGTAATGCACACATTTTGTAAATGTAAGTCACATGCAGCGTCAGTGCGCAACCACTACCGAAAATTGAACCCGCGGCCCGTTACGCTACAGCTGTACCAATGGACCTCGGTGACGAAGTGGGGACGGATTAGACTGGATATAGCGACACTCTTCACAAATTCCGTAGTGTAACTCATCCGAGTTTCCCTTTACCCATAGGACTGTGCGTCGTATCGTAACGGAAAGCGGAAGCGCATTACTGATGGGTCCCAAATATAGGGCGAAATGGCCGTCCAGTGCTTTCCGCATCCTGTTGATGTTCTTTCTAGATGAATTACTACAAAGACGACAGACTATGTACAACGATTTCGTCTTTAATGAAACATGTATAAATGAAAGATTGCTACCTAAATACACAATAATCAAGTTACACGACCCGGTAGCCAACAAAAAAAATAACACCTCTACATTCAGGAAAAACTTTGTTTTACGACAAATAAAATCATCTTAATATGACATGCAACATTTGAACACAAGAAAAATTCAATAAAAAGCTTTATATATATGTATGTGTGTGTGTGTGTTTGTGTGTGTTTGTGTGTGTGTGTGTGTGTGTGTGTGATGAAATATTTTAGTTGTTTATATCAATGAATTTCTCGACCATTCATCCTGAAGCAATAACATTAATGGAAAATATTTTCTTGGGAAATGTTTATTTCTTCTTCATCTAAATGACTTTTGTGCTGTATGTAATCGTATAAATATTACAGTGAGTTCATATTTTCTTCACATATACATATTTTCGTTCGTCTTTCATTTATCATCAGATGGAGGAAATCACTTTGTTGTATTTCTGCCGAAATGAGTGTTTTCCAACCCCAGCACTATCAATTCATCTAATGATAAAATCAAATTACCGGAAATATATTTAGATTCAAAATGAATGAAAACGTAAACTTCATTTTAAATACTCTAAATATTCATATTCACACAAGCAAAGATAATGCTATTTTATTCATCTTCTACATCATCATCAATCCGAGGATGCAGTGTGGTCGTAGAGGCGATACAGAGATGAGAAACTGGTCACTTACCTTCACATATATGGCTTAAAAGACGGATATGCCCGTAGCGAGATTTTGTCAAATGACCATTCGGATCCAAACCCTTTGTGAGTCAATGTACCGCATTAAGTCCTGTGCAAATTAACTGAAACAAAATAACCTTTATTATTTATTTTTATTTCGTATTTTTCCAATGAGTATGTCTTAGTATGTCTATTTTACGAAGTCATTCCTTGCAGATTGTCCACAGATTTTCGATTGGATTTAAATCAGAAGAGTTTCCGGGACAGTCTATATTACTTTGATTTGCTCAGCGGTAAGGCTTGCCAGTGTTTTCCTGCAGATTTAAAATCTTTGTAAACTTCCTTGGAGTAACGTCCATCGGCTGTACGTCAACTAATCTACAGTCGAGACAGTAGTGTCTGGGCGTGCTAAAAATCTGATGCAATCGTGGATGACTCAATATTTTTCAAGGCCAAAGTAATTTCATCATACACCCCAAAAATAGATTCATTCGATTACACCCTGTCATTCCACTGGGTCTAAAACTAACCGTATGATGAAAGAAAGGAAACTAAAGTGGTTGTTTCAGTTAATTTGATAGCTCGCCTTGGACACAAGCGCATGGCTTTTGATTCTATCAGAGATCCCCGCACAGTTGGCCGTTGACTGCAATCTTTATAATCCTCCGAAAATAATTCCTACATATGTAAATATTTGTAAATGCTTGATTTTGGTATTTTCCATTTGCAATTTTCCTGTTGGTGTGTTGCTTCTTACCATCTATGCTTAGCTATTTCTTTTCTCTATCGTTTTCTACTTGTTGTGTCGTTTCGTGTCTACTCTGGACACCAATTCTACTGCATGGATGGTATCAACAAAAGAGGGTTTCGTTTTCTTACTCTTTTTACAAGACGAGAGAGCCAATCTTGACAGTATGGATTCCAAGAAGAACTTCAATGAAACGCATCCTATTCGTTGGCTTGGTGCCTCTTTGCGTGTGCTCCTAGCCTGTCTCTCGAATCTGGATATGGGAAGTGTATCGATTCTTCAAAATTCACGCTGCTTTCTATTGATTTAGACAAAGGCAATCCATCATTGTCAGTATACCACGCCCACGTGGTATTCTGATCCATCGCTTACCATTCCAGGCTAGCCTTCGCACTCTGTAACACTTCTAAAACTTCTTGTAGAATTTCCTTATCAACGCTGTCATTTTCATATATTATGTGCTTTAAAGTTGTGGCTGACAATAATGAATCCTGGTAGAAGTTTAATTACCTTCGACATGCGCCTTGTAAGTGTTAGATTTTCTAAGCCATCTTTCTTCCGCACCTCCAATTCGTAGTTCATATATGGCTTTACATGACTGGCTTGGAAATGAGTAATCAGAAGTTTGACGTTTAATTGAAGTACTAGACAGGTTATTTTGGGAGATGTGCAAATAACCCAGCCACCAAGTTAAATCAACTACGAAATAGATATTCACCAAGCTTAGGCCGGTGCAATACGTCATTGAATAAGGCTGACAGCAGAATATTGAGATAAGTCCTGGAGATTGGAGAATATTTGCTTTTACTCTGTTCGCACAAACAGCGCAGACATATAATGACAATTATAATCTGTATGCATAATATAATTTTATAAGGGTTACAGAAGGTTTGGAGGAAGAGCAGATAGGAGTCGTAAAGGAGAGGATGTGGAGAAAGATAGTGGATCGATCAAGGCAAGGGGGTTACAGAAGATTTGGAGCGAGAGCAGATAGGAATGAAAGGTGAAAGGATGTGGAGAATGGAAGTGGATAGATCAAGGCAACTGAAGATGTCGATTGACGTTATACTTAAATAGTTGGAGATTGTATTTGTCAGGGAAACAGGAATAAGGAAGGGAGTTCCACAGGCGAGATGTGCGAGACATGAAGCTATTGGAGTAGAAGAGACGTTTACATCTAACAGTTTCAACGGTGAAGGGGTGGGAACGTGATGCCAGCCTCGTGGGACGTTTAAATTCATGAGGCCTAGGAACCAGCGAAAGCAGCTCCTCGGGGCAATTACCGTGAAAGTATTTGTAAAAAATTACTATAGAAGCTAATCGACAACAAAGCCCACAAAAAATTTTCTTTCTTATTGACATGTCTTTTTCTGTAGAGTGTAATGTATCTTTGAAGATTATCAAAATACAAGGATATTGAGGTGGAGATCTGAAAATGAGGGACATGGAGACATCAATAATTGCAGTGCTGTTCGGATCCCTCGGTTTCACTGGAGAAGGTTCTGATACATTGAAGGGATTCCATGACTTAAGAAAATATAGAAAAATATTCTCACAAGTACAGCTTACACCTTATGAAGATCTTTATCAATTTAAAATATGTTTGCTTTTATGCGTTCTATTTTTAATGTTTAGTGAAAGTCTCATGATGCGATTTCTGATGTTAGATCTGTTTGAGACCAGGAAGAAAATAGGTATGCAACAGAAATAAAAAGAAATAATAATAATAATAATAATGAAATCTCAAAATATGTGGCACATGGGAACATCAACAATCCCTGTTGTAGTTGCAGCCCTAAGATCAGTTGCAAAAGATTCCAGTAGACTAATTGAAGGGATTCCTGGAACCAATGCTTCAAGAAAATACAAAAAAATTGTTTTCACAAGTACAGCCAACACTTTACGAAGGGTTTTATCTATGTAAAATATTATTTTTTTTTCTTTTTGTAGTTGCTCAGTGGAAAGTGTCATGATGCAATTTGTAACCTTAGGCCTCTGAGCAGGAGCCGGAATGAAATGTGTAAACGCCAGAAGTAAAAGGAAATAATAATAATAATAATAATAATAATAATAATAATAATAATAATAATAATAATAATCGAGTCCAGTAGAATGTCGCATCTCAAGATAACAACCTGTTGATTGTGATGCTTGGAAATTATATCTAATTTTGCAAACAAACATTTGAATCTAATTGCTGGTAACTCTGTAATATGTCAAGTGCTACAAACGTATTCATGCATATTTCACTTCATATACCTTGTTTAGATTTATCTCAATGCGATGTCTACAGTTCTATATTTCTCCCCACGTGCATGTCACCTCATCTATTTGCATATTCTGATTAAAAAAAATACCTTGTGTCATAGGGAGATTTGAAAGCGACTCGTACTACAGAAATCAAAGGCAAATTCTACTACTGCTGCGATTAGCTACTTTTGCTACTTCCCAAATTGCATAAATTTAAACGTACTACTAGGTTGGCATCTCAGTCCCATCATTTCACTGTCGAAACGGTTAAATGTAGCCGTCTCTTCTACTGCAAAAGCTTTAATCTCGGACTTACCGTCTGTGGAAATTCCTTCCTCTTACTTGCTTTCCTGAGGGCTATAATTATTCCAATGCAATGTCAATCGACATCTCCAGATGTCTTGATCACTACCCCGTCCTTCTCTTCATCCTTTTCTCTCTCACGACACTTTACTCTTGCTCCCACTCTCTGTAACCCCTTACGTGCTAGTGGCACTCCCGCCTTGCATGGATGAAAAGCTTAATAATAATAATAATAATAATAATAATAATAATAATAATAATAATACTGTCAAAATAAAGTGTTTTTATGATACCAAGAAAACTTAAATTTGCAGGAAATACGCCAAGTGATGATTCATTATTTATTTCATCATATTATTAGTTATATTATTTTTATTATATTATTTGTTTATCTGTTTACTTTGTTATTTTTATCTTTTATATTGTGTTATATATTTTATGTATTTGTTACGTTCATCACGTTTACATTTATAAAAGCATTGGTATGAATTACTTAGATTAAACATAGCTTATACATAGTGGTATATAGAGAAATTCGGAGAGAACGTGGCATCTCATCGCTTCAGAATTCTGTGTTGCTTGGCATCGGAAATATTCTGCGAAAAGTGCTTTTTGCCGGAGAACTGACGGATTGGAGAACAGATGACCAGATGTTTCGAACTTGCGAACGAAGATAGTATGTGTAAGAGCGTAAAGGATACATACATGGCATTGTTTTTTGGTAAGAGGGAAGACTGAGAGAGATTTGGGGCATTTGAATGTCGCTCAACCTAGAAGAAGAAGAAGAAGAAGAAGAAGAAGAAGAAGAAGAAGAAGAAGAAGAAGAAGAAGAAGAAGAACGAAGAGGAAGACACGACGACGACGGCCACGACGACGAAGGCCACGACGAAGAAGAAGATAAAGAAAAATAGAATAAAATCAAAAAGAAGAAGAGGAAAAAAAGGAGACGACGACGAAACAAACAAGAAGAAAACGGATAAGAAGAATACGAAAAAGAAAAAAACTAAGAAGAAGAAGAAGAAAAAGAAGAAGAAAAAGAAGAAGAAGAAGAAGAAGAAGAAGAAGAAGAAGAAGAAGAAGAAGAAGAAGAAGAAGAAGAACAATAACAAGAACAAGAACAAGAACAAGAAAAAGGAATGAGCAGTAAGAATGAAATGAATGATGTTGAAATGGGATATGGATGGAAAAAATTAAAGGAATATAGAAGAAGAACAACAACAAGAACAAGAAGAACATGAAGAAGAAGAGGAGGAAAAGGAGTAAGAAGAAGAAGAAGAAGAAGAAGAAGAAGAAGAAGAAGAAGAAGAAGAAGAAGAAAAAGAAGAAGAAGAAGAAGAAGAAGAAGAAGAAGAAGAAGAAGAAAAAGAAGAAGAAGAAGAAGAAGAAGAAGAAGAAGAAGAAGAAGAAGAAGAAGAAGAAGAAGAAAAAGATGATGACGCAGAAAAAGACTGACAGAGATTTCGGGGATTTGAATGTCGCTCAACCTAGAAGAAGAAGAAGAAGAAGAAGAAGAAGAAGAAGAAGAAGAAGAAGAAGAAGAAGAAGAAGAAGAAGAAGAAGAAGAAGAAGAAGGAGGAGGAGGAGAAGGAGGAGGAGGAGAAGGAAGAGAAGAAGAAGAAGAAGAAGAAGAAGAAGAAGGAGGAGGAGAAGAAGAAGAAGAAGAAGAAGAAGAAGAAGAAGAAGAAGAAGAATAACGAAGAGGAAGACACGACGACGACGACGGCCACGACGACGAAGGCCACGACGAAGAAGATAAAGAAAAATAGAATAAAATCAAAAAGAAGAAAAGGAAAAAAAAGAAGACGACGACGAAACAAACAAGAAGACAACGGATAAGAAGAATACGAAAAAGAAGAAAACTAAGAAGACGAAGAAGGAGAGGAAGAAGAAGAAGAAGAAAAAGGAAAGAAAGAAGAAGAAAAAGATGATGACGCAGAAAATGAAGAAGAAGAAGAAGAAGAAGGAAGATGAGACGAAGAAGAAGAAAAAGATGATGACGCAAAAAATGAAGAAGAAGAAGAAGAAGAAGGAGAAGGAGGAGGAAGATGAGACGAAGAAGAAGAAAAAATAGCAGATGAAAAAGAAGATGGAGAGGAGGAGGATGAGACGAAGAAGAAAATGAAAAAGAAGGTGGCGTAGGCGAGGAAGAAGATCAGTGGAGCTGTATTCTCTTTATATCTGCTTTTTGTATTGTCTTCATCACCACTCGATGGAAGTGGTGATAGTGATGGATTTGTAAGCTATACTGCTTTGATAAAACTTTTCTCTATTGAACCCCAAGACACGAATGGAAAAATACCACAGCAGGGAAAAAAATGAATCACTTTCAAAATGGCAATAAAATAAACGAAATATCTTCACGAGACATCTGCAATAGGTTAGATCTCTCACTCCTTTTTTCCAGCTCGCCTCAAAGACAATTTCTCTTTGCTGGCCACCCGAAGTTATTATTAATACTATTAAAAAATATATTAAAAAACAACATTTGTTTTCAGATATTTTTTTGACTTGATAAACATTTATTGCTAAAGGCAAAGGGGAAAAAAGACACTATATTTTTATTCTGAAGAATATATAACCCGTAGTGATTTTGTTTTTATTTATTTAACTTCATTTTTTTCCCCTATCATAATACTGACCTGGTGAAATTTTAACACCCTTTAATCCATATATGTTTTGACTGATATTATGTGATACTGCACGCAATCCATACAAATTCACTATATAGTTTCCAGTATCGTCTTTCTTATATCCTGTCTTCATAATTTCCTTCAAGTTTGTCCCGTGACACATGCCCGTCTGAGGGAATAATTTGAGTGGTTGTTAAGGTCGGATGGTCAGAATAGGAACAAATGAGATTTGAAGCTGGCTTCTATTGAACGATAGATTTTAGAAATACTGAGGATGCCCGATAATATTTATAATGGGGCTAAACGTTTGGGTTTTGTTTGTGTAACGAGGACAATCGAGTTTGCAATTTCTCCCCTGGTAGATCTCTCTGCGTATATTTGGGAGACCACCAATATTTAGTCGTCAGTATTAACATTTCGAGCATTCAACTATATTATGGACAATTCCATGATTGTTAAGTGAATCCACTTCTTTCTTTCGCTAACCTATGTAAGTAATGTCATATTACTTTAGATTATTGAACGAATTGCTGCGAGACAAGACGGAAAACAAATGTATTTTGCTTTCTTGGAATCAAAATCATTAATACTCCATTTTTAGTCACTCAGTCACAAAACTCACACGGAGACTCTTATCAGTTCTTTTTGCACTGTTTATCAAAATAAACTTTATTTGTAATTTCGTTTACTCTTTCGATATAAGTTGCAAACGTTTTTCGTTTAATCTTTTTTTTTTTCTTATGCAATCTTTTTAACTTCGCCTGACTTCCCTTTCTCTCTCTCTCTCTCTCTCTTTCTTCCTCTTTTTCTTTTATCAAACTTATATTTTTCTTAATGTGTTTTTCTTTATCGACCAACATTTATACTTTTTGGTACGCGTGAAAAATCAACGTGGCAACTCAGATGAGGGTGAAGAAACATTTAAAAAAAATACAAAAGAGGAAAATTAAATAAGCCCAAAAAATTTTTTATCAGGATTTTCGCTAACTTTTATATTTCTCTCTTTCCCCCTCCCCCTCTCAGTTATATATATATATATATATATATATATATATATATATATATATATATATATATATATATATATATATGTATATAGCGAGAGAGAGAGAGAGAGGGCGAGAAAGAGAATGAAAGAGAGAGCGAGGAGGTGGAGGAAGAGAGACATTTTTTGCTGTCGTTGCCTTCTTTTCAAAGTGTGATAGGAATAAATTTAATTTTTCAATTACCTGATAAATGATCAATTTAGAGTTTTATTTATAAGCAGAAGTTATTTATGGAGAAACAAAGAAACAAAATAAACATTTGTATTCATCTTTGTGTTGAGTAGCAATTGTTGAGCGTATATAGTTAAGTTTTGAGCTGTTTTTCAAACAATGATTTATAACGTCCTGAAGGGACACGGCACATAGAAGAAGAATATAACGTTGACATATGTACTGCAAAAGCATCCCTGAACTTGAAAACGAGGAATTTAATTCATTTTATCTCTCTAATCTAAGTACAGAAGCATACCTATCCATAGGCTACAAGGTGCGATGGATAAATTGTCGTCTAAATTACGCACACAAAAAAATGAAAATAACACTGACATCTCATTTTAACAGATATATTTACCAAAATTACACAAAAAATATCTTGAAATACTAAAGAGTAAATTTATTCAATAAAATTGCCATTGGCTTCAAACACGGCCTTCAGACGACTTTAGAATCTCCCGCAACTCTTCTGGAATGTCTCCTTGTTTAAGAATTGTGTTTTATACACTATTACTAAACGTGTTAGTCTTCTTTTAATTTTTACACAATAATAGTAAAATTTCAAACAAACCAAAATCTGTCATAGTCAATATTATTAGCTCCACCTCTTAAGTACTCTCCTTTTTGTTGAGTCATTACAAAAACTACTGTTGCGTACCAATCCCGTTTAACTTATAAACACCCTTAGCTTGTAATATGAACTTAACACAGAGGCTAAAATTTCAATATATACACAGTACAGGGTGCAATAGATAAAGTGTCTTCTAAATAACGCAAAAATGAAAATAATATTGACGTCTCATTTTAACAGATATATTTACCAAAATTACACAAAAAAAATATCTTGAAATACTAAAGAGTAAATTTATTCAATAATATCACCATTGGCTTCAACCACAGCCTCTTGACGATTTCGGAACCTCCTGAATTTATTTTCAATTGCGACCCACACAAAATAATAACGGGAGCTGCAGTTTGGGGAGTTAGATTGTTATAAATGCTGATGTGGTCGTAGAAATTGTCTGACAGCCATAACTGGATACTCCTACTTCAGTGGCATGGTGCAGAGTCGTGTTGCCAGACATAGGGTCTTCTGTAGACATCCTCTTGACCAAGCCAGCATTACTTCCTCAAATCACTTCATGTAGGCCCGCGTGATAAGTGTGAGGCACTCACCAACAAATTCGGGAGGTATTTTCTTATCAGAAAGATCACAGTGAGTTTTCCGAGCTACAGTAACTTCTTAACCCTTTGAACCCTGCGTTTCTGAACAATTTTAACCCTTCTGCCAGAGCTCCTGAGTCAAAATTCGCAAATAATTGGTATGTAATACTTCACGGTAGATATAAAAATAGTTACAATTTTTTTTCTCTACCACTGTTCAACCGGTGACTGATCATTACGTCATTTTTCTCTACCACCTGTAAAGCATCGGTCAGGGCTCGGAGTGTTAATCACCATTAGACTCATCCAACTCTTTCCGAGTCGTCTGCATTGTCCTCAGATTGACACCCAAACGCTCTGAAATGTTCGCATTGTAGCTTCTGGCGTGAATGCCATGCAGTATAACATGCCATTTCCAAATTTTTGGCGGAGTAAATGGTGTCATAGTACTCTTTTTTTTTTCAGAAAGACGGTTCCCAACTGACCCTACTATAGTTTACAGCCGATAAAATAAAATAATAACAATGCGCATGCGCGAAATTAATAAAAATAAAATGGCGAAAAATTTCTAATAACGCATACATTGATTTTTTGTTTAAGAAATTTAGTAAAATTTGCAACTGAAACAGATGGAGGTAGGAAGACTCTCTTGTGAAATCTCTCTAACTGGGAAGGGTCTGCAGGAAAAGCTTCATTGGGAACTCTGGCCCTTGCTTGGGCTCGAAACAGTACGTAAGCAAATGTAAGAGATATGCTATGAATATATCATCCATTGTTAGTACAACTACTAATACTGCTACTACTACTACTATTATTATTATTGTTATTATTATTATTAGTAGTAGTATTAGTATCTCCAACTATATAAGTGTAACGTCAATCGACATCTCCAGTTGCCTTGATCTATCCACTTCCCTTCTCCACATCCTTTCCCCTTTCATTCCTATCTTCTCTCGCTCCAAATCTTCTGTAACCCCCTTGCCTTGATCGATCCACTATCTTTCTCCACATCCTCTCCTTTACGACTCCTATCTGCTCTTCCTCCAAACCTTCTGTAACCCCCTGCGTGCTAGTGGCTTCCAGCCTTGCTTGGGGTGATAAGCTTAAAAAAAAGTAAATAGTAGTATCAGTCGTGGCAGTAGTAAATAAGAGAGCAGTAAGCGAACAAAATGAAAGGTACAATGATACGAACCCGGGTACTTCTTTGTGGTGAAATGGTTACCAAGCTTGTCTTACTAGATAACGAATCATAAGACCATATTTGCAACCTGTTGCTACTATACTGATTTTATCTGCCAAACAAGGGTGACACATATTGCCATTTATAATGGTGTAATGAAAGCTTCTTGGTATGAGCCTCTTCAGTAAATTTAACAAATATTCCAACCATTTGATTTTATTAAAGGATTCTTTTCTTTTTCTTTGTGTGTTTTTTTTTCACAAATTGTTCACTCACTACAAGTCGCAGGAGACACCCAAGTTATCGGGTTTCTGAATGTGATCGATAGACGCAAAGGGAGGATTTAATATGCGCAGTTTATGATGATATGTCGGGAAAATAATGATTAATCCTAGACGTGAAGTGGTTAAGATTTTAGTGATCGGGGAAGGTAGTGAAATACGAAGGCGATATAGCTAATTCGTTCAAGTAGAATGTGGTTCTTCTCTGTGAAGGTCAGAATTATTGAAAATAACTTAGAGCCACATTACGCTGAAACACAGGTTCTCATAAGATCAGTGAAGTTAAGCAAAAACACGGTCAATAACTAGATGGGTGTCCGCTTGTCAATAGCCGGTGCTGTAAGCTTAGATGTGCATCTGGTGTAATGGCTATCGACTCGGAATTGGAAAAATGAGCACCGAATTCGAATATCCAGTCGCCTTTGTTGTATTCTGTTATGCGCAAATACCCTTGTGAAAGGCATGAATCAACCTCTTACTTCACGAGATATAAGTTAATTAATAGAATTTATTTACCTTATTTACATTGTTCGGACTGGTGTCCTCATCTTTATCGTTGTGGAAATTACATATTAACTACTTTCATCACCGTCATTTTTTTATTTTTATTCAATGTTTAATTATCCAAACATAGTTTCTGTATTTATTCAGTAAGAACAGCCGAGAAAGGATATCTATTAATCGCAGCATGACACTTTCAATGGATCTTCATCTGAGTAAATAATATATATATATATATATATATATATTATAAATTAACCGATTTAAAATATGGTTTCTTCACTACACTGTAATAACCATGTTTCAAAATGTTCACTACACAGTAATAACCATGTTTCCAAAATTTGCTTGAAGATGAAACAGAACTAATGTTTTTAATTTAATTATACATTTAAATTTGAAGTTTTATCTTCGGTTTCTGAAACATGGTTATTACTCTGTAGCGAAGAAACTATATTTTAAATAAGTTAATTTATACTCTGTAAATTTACATTGAGCACAGTTTTGTAAAAATAAAAAATATCAATAAGAACACCGGATTATATATCTTACTGTTCTTCCTTTTTATTATAATATATATATATATATATATATATATATATATATATATATATATATATATATATATATATATATATATATATATATATAACCACATGGAAATTTCCGGGTTACAATTGTGATCACGAATTTCCCTGCAGCACACAAGAATTATGCATTAATTCTGTCAATTTTGTACAAATATATTATTTTATTTAAAGAGAATCACGCTTTATCTCGCTACTATGACGCCGGTTTTTCGGCAAAATATGTCAGATTGATCTTTTCTATACAAGTTTTGCTCCTTACGATATATATATATATATATATATATATATATATATATATATATATATATATATATATGTGTGTGTGTGTGTGTGTGTGTGTGTGTGTGTGTGTGTGTGTGTGTGTGTGTGTTGAGAGAGAGAGAGAGAGAAAGACAAAGAGAGAGATATTCACATTATTAGCCGCTTTTAAATTTTCATAATATTTTAAAATATAATAAATCCTCATGGTAATATTTGCACTGTGAATGAAGCAATTGATTGATTCGTTTTTAACGGCTTATGAACCCTTTGTAAGTTATTTAAAGCCTGAAATTTTTTTTTTAGATTGTAATATTTATTTGGGCGATAATAATGATTTCGTGATATAATTCGTACTAATTAACCCATAACTGAGGGAGAAGATGTGTTTTTATTACCTTTCCCGACGGTATTTGCGCGTAAATGGATGTAACGAACCGAAATGAAATTGGAACACTGCTCGCCAATTAATATTTCTGAACCATTATCCATTACACCACCCGCACACCCAAGCTTACACCTCCAGGTATTCTAAAGCGGTTACCCATCTACGTACTGACATGGCTCGATAATGTTTAACTTCGATAATTGTACAGTCTTCTTTAAGCTCCGTTAATGTACAGGACATTTGATATAATACGTATACATTGAACTGGTCTACTGGAAATTTATTGTCTAAATTTTTAGCTGATTTAGGATAATTTTGATGTGGTGCATCCCAAAATCACATTGTTTTTGCTCAATCAAGTCAACTTTTTGAGCTGTGGCCACATGCTGTTTTTATGTTTTTGTTTTTCATATCCATTAAAATATTTAAATCTGCAACATAATTCACACAATAAAACTAATTATTATGTTAATTATAAACTTATTAATTTTTACCCATAAGAAGTATTTTCAGCTGAAAATGGCTAAAAAATATTAAAACACGCCTCCAAAATATTGATAAACCAATTACATCCATTAACGTACTTACATCTCAAAACACACCAATTAAATTTCACAATACTTTTACTCATAGAATACAAATCAGAAAGGTTATTTTTTTGTCATTATAATTTAGGTATACCGCCAAAATATCGCGCTGACGTTGTAGAATGTCACGTGAATTTTTAGAACCAATTAGAAATAAGTAAAATTAAATAATTCAGGAGCCAGTTTCTCAGGAATAACTGTATAAAAATCACGGTGCTTGACCTCAACGACAGAGTCTCTCAGATTTTACTAAGAGACATGTCACTCTAACTGCTAATATTCAAGATGTCATTTGCTTCCACACACACTCAAGAAACGACCCAGTAGCACTGACCAAATCTCAAAGGGATCGCCTTTAGACACCGTACGAACCTAAAGATTGGAGATTGTTCAATGACAGCAGCAGGCAATCACTGAAAAGTGTTCTACTTCACATTGGAAAACAGTTTGCCTCTGAATCAATCGCTCATTCGACTGAAAGAAAAATATGAAGCAGTGAAGTATGTGCTGGAGAAAATTCATTATGATCAGCATGAGTGGTTCATTTGCGTTGATTGAAAATGGTGAATTTTTTGTTGGGACACCAGTTCAGGTTTCCCAAATACGCAGGCTCTCTGTGCATGTGAAATAATAGAGACACGATTCAGTATTACACACAAAAAAGGACTGGCCTGTTCAGGAGGAACTGATGCCTTGGAGCGCAACGAACGTCATCAATAAATCTCTAGTGAACAGAGATTGGATATTTTATCAATCGTTGCACATCAAGCTCAGCTTAATTCAGTAGTTAACCGAAGCTCTGATCAAGGATGGATTCACTTATTTGAGCCAGGCTTTTCCAGGATTGACGCTGGACAAGTTGGAAGCTGGGATCTTTAATGGTTCTTAAATCCGTCAGCTCATCAGAGATCCACAGTTTGACAAATCAATGTACGACGTAGAATCATGAAGGGTTTTTGTTCTGTTCGCGAAGAACTTTCTTGACAAGAACAAGGCCTGGAACTACGCGGATCTTACCAGCAATATGCTGACTGCTTTCAGAAACCTCAGATGCAACATGCGCATCAAAATGCATTATTTATTCTCACATATGGATCGGTTTCCTTAGAATCAGGGATCAATGAAAGATGAACAGAGTGAGAGATTACATCAAGACATGAAAGAGATGATGACCAGGTATCAGGGTCGCTCCTGGACTTTGAAGAGAGATACTCCTGCCATTGATCATTCTAAGCGTTCGAGTAAACGGAATTTCAAGTCCTGAATTTTGAACAATGATGACATAACAGGCAATTTACATGTACTTACATTTATCAATGTATACTGTACAATTTATTGTAATCGATATCTGTAACAATTCATCAATAAATTGTGTTAGAAAACAATTTTGTCTTTTAAAAGTTTCTTCGCAAGAGACATATCGATAATGTCACTCGAGTCTATGACAGTCGAGAGGATGTCACTCGAGATAATGATATCGGGATATGTCTCGATATCATTATCGAGACATATCGATAATGATATTCAATCGATAATGTCACAAGAATCAACATAGCACAAAAACAGATTCGGCGGTGAAAATTTTTCTTAAAACATTTGGAAAAACATAGACAACTTAAAGAAAAATATGTTGCCCATTGATAGTAGACAATGTATCATTCTTTAGATGCGTCAACGGCTGAATGAATTTAAGTTCATTTTTCAGTTTTATTATATTAGCCAAGAATCATTTCCTCTTCTTGTTCTTCTTGTTCTTCTATGTGTTAGGTTCTTTCAGGTTTGGGGGATTATGGTTGTCCACAACTTCCACTTCTTGTAGTTTGTCTTTTTAACCTACCGCCTACTCTCCGTCCTGGCGTCCATTCATATAAACTCGTTAGTTAAGTGGCCCGTTGTCACCCACTTTTGCTTAAGGTCCGTCTTACGAGTATCAGTGTTTTCAGTCCTACCTTCCTCATTACGTGTCAGAGAATTCTTGCAGACTATCTCTAATTCTAAGTACACAAGTGTCTTTTTTGGTTTCCATAACCCTGAAAACGTTCCCGCCTGCTTATCTGAACTCCATTCAGCAGGTTCCCAGCATCCTTCTCAAGTCTTCTCCTCTGCGATCGGATATTGTACAACATCCACTGACATAGAGGAAGGGATTTATATTACATAAGGACTCAGCACACTTTTCTAAAGAAATTCATCTATTTCTTAGTACTTTGCCGAGTTTTTTAAAAGCATATTTTCGTATTCCAAGGCGGCTTCGAATTTCGGTGCCACGTTCTCAATTCAATAAATCTATCTACTGAAAATGGAAGAGGTTTACAAAGACAAAAATGCTGAAATTATATCGACGCAAAAATCATGAGGACAATATTACAATGAAATAAGTGCTTCATGGGGTGAAACCAGAAGACGAACATCTTTCCTTGTCTTTCTATATTTGAACATGTAACAACGAAAACGGCATTTCAAAGTTGCGAGTAAATTTCAGGAAACAGTTCGCCTATCGTCCGTTTCACATTCCTCTCCGGTCTTTTGAACAGTAGAGGTTTATCTCTTGTTTCCTGTTTAGGGTTGTTTTTTCAGTTTTTTCTGAATTCTGTTTCAATTCTATACTCTTGACGTCTCCCCTAAAACTCTGAAACTTTATACTATTTATTTGTTGTTGTTTCTTTGTTTTTTTTTTGTTTTTTTAATAGGAGTCGATTGCTGCGCCTATCGGCAGTTTCACCCTTTTTCTACGTCAATGCAACAGCAAAATGGGTGTATCCTTTTTTTTCTCTTTAGGTTTGCTTTTCCGGTTCTTTAACTCTATATATCTATAGGTCTCTACCTAAACTCGGAAATTCCGTTGACTTCTTGCCGATGTTTGAAGCGAAGATGAAAAGATAGCCCGTCTAATGATGACAATATATAGCTGAGGAAAAAGGCCGAATCCATACGCTATGACCTTAAACAGTAACATCAGAGAACAACAGTTTGAATCTGGACAGACCGCACAGGTACTACATTGTTTCTAGGCAGCGATGGCGATCCATACGAAAATGATCCCAGGTTTCGTTTCTAACAGGTGTTAAGCTACTAGTTTTGTATATGTTAGTTTGATGAAAGGACACTGATATATTGACTGGCATTTTTCTCAATGTGCCACATACGTGTAAGATTTTGTGGTAATATTAATTTACACCGGAAACGATATATATAATGAATATAATAAAAGTTGACTATTTTTTATCTTCCATTTATTTCCCAAAAAATAATTCAATATCAAAACATATAAAAACTAACACAAACAATAAGCAGTTTATTTACACATAAACAACAAATTATGTAGCCTTAACATTACAAATGAGTCCTTAGTATAACCTGCACACAGGTCGCGTAGTGACCACCACATTTAGCAGCACTGATGTAGAATATTCTAGATATTTTTTTTTATTCAAATGATTAACTTTAATAACAATTCTTCACTTTCCATTTTTTTCGTCGCCATTAATTGTCAAAAAAGATACATTTTTCTGTCTCATATAAGAGGAAAATATGTTAAAATCTTCCTGCTATTATTTTCCATATTATCCTATTGAATCTATATTTTTGATTTCATTATATTTTTCGACAATAAATCGATGATGCAAGCAATATATAACACTTTACTCCAATTGGCTCATTCGCTTGCTTAAATTCAAGGTTGATTCTGATTCCGCAGAACTGGGTTTGGTGTGAAAAATTATTTGTTGTTAACATTCTTTTTTCATTCGGTTTTTCCAGTTACGAGTCCTTTTTTAAAGCTGATCGTTTTGTGTTCATTTTGTTTAGTTCTTTTTTCGTAACAGATTTAATGTTTAGTATAGAGCTTAGAAAAAATTCGCAGTGTGAGAATTAGAAGAAGTAAGGCATGTAGCAACATCAGCACGGCAAAGGGCACTCCTTTAAAGGCAAGGAAGGGCAAAAATAGTTTAAGTCAAGTGATAGCGATTGCTGTATGAGACGTACGATTTTTTAATCAAGCACGGGCAACGCCGGGCCATGCTGCTAGTTTTCGATATTTTCCTGTTGAATCACATTTTTACTTCAGTATGAAGTACGACAATAAACAAATGTCGAACGCAATATAGTAAGGAATAAACATCGAAAATACGTCTATGATTATGCAAAAACTACACAAAATATGGTGTTAACAAATCTTGTAACAGTCTAACATATTCCGTTGGTACTCATTATTCTTAGTTGTTGACATTAAACTCAACACACAAGAAATATCAGCCTGAGCAAGCACTATTTTTAATTTCTTTACTATCATCGGTATACACTGAAGAGCGAGTAATTCTTAAGCAGTCACTTGTCAATTTATTAATCCCACTCCTTCTCCAGATATTCCTTTACCATCAAAGCGACAACAGTTTGAGAATCATTTTCAACAGCGACTTCTTCAATACTAATTTTAATTCAATTAAAACTGACCGCATTCCCCAAAGTCCTTATGTTTATATTAGCCTAGTGTTATTAGTACAAGGTGATGATCGACCGATATCGATCTCTTGAAATAAATAAGTATCCGACACAAAAATGATTTGTATCCTGCAATATTATCGGTTCAGAAGTTGGCCATTTTCCATATCTTCATCTCCAACGGAGACAGTGACCCATAATTCACTCACTGTTTTTACTTGCTCGGCAGACAGGTCGATTGGACTAGCTTTGAAATTACACGAGCCAAAGGAAGCTGAAAATCTTCACCCGGGTCTTGGACTGTCGATGACAAGCTGGGAATTGGTTACCGTCTTGGAGAGTTGATCCATAATAGAAGCAACAACGATAGGGTAGATTGAGTGCAAAACATTTCGACATTTTGTAATAAAGAGTAAGTAAAATTCTTTTAGAAATTATCATTACAACATCAGTTGATTATTATAAAGTAATATATATATATATATATATATATATATATATATATATATATATATATATATATATATATATATATATAGTCAAACCTAATGAGGCAGATCGTCAGGGCCGACCCTGACGATCTGCCTAAAGGAAACCTTGGTAGGTTTGTCTGGCTCATTAGGTTTGACTAGGTTTGCTCTACGTTTGTATTGAGCTCTTTAGTTAGTTGTTTACTCGTATCGGGGTTTTTTCTTTGGGCCTTGAACCTGTATCTGTGCGATTATTTTCGACAGACTTTCATGTTCCCGGCTCTTTCTTTTTTAAAACTTTTTTTTCCCTTCGTGATTGATTTGGCTATTGTTAAATCAAGAATTCGAAGGTTTTTCGACACGAGTATAGTTACCTATATTTATATATATATATATATATATATATATATATATATATATATATATATATATATATATATATATATATATATAAGTAACCATAGAAGTCAACACTTAGAGGCGACAGTCTGTTTCATGCTGAATGCAATCGTCAGGCCATGAGTGCTGTTAATCCAGTAAAATATCCGCCAAAATAGACTACCTACAATGCACCACTGACCCGTATATATAAATAGCCGAGAAAAATAACAGTACTCGTGGCCTGACGATTGCATCTAGCATCGCCTCTAAGTGTTGACTTCTATGTTCACTTTTATATTTACACACGCTCTATCTCTGATATTGAGCACCATATCCCATAAATATAGCACGCTAAGACTATATTTCTTCATATATATATATATATATATATATATATATATATATATATATATATATATATATATATATGTATTTGATGGACAATGCGGATAATTTTTACTCTTCATTACTCATACCAAAAATGTACGACAGTTGCTAAAACTAAATAAAAAAATTAAAACGTTCATAGGATTTAAGGTTGGTTAAAGTTTTTGGCTCCTTCTAGGCAATCTTGGCTTCGAGAATTTACTGAGTAGCTAACTTTGCTTTCAGGCCTTTTTTCACTTTCTTTTTTTCAGTTTTGTCTGTTTTAATCAAGTGTGCCTGGATAAGAGTTTTAGGTTTTGGTAGATTGTTCGTTGGTTCCATGTGTGCGATTCGAACCTGCGTGCTTCTATATGATAAAATTAGAGTCTTATGGCATGCAACATTTATCGGTAAAAGTGGTCGCTTTCAGAGAGATTATATGAAAATAAAAGGGTAACACGAGCGACAAGATGTCTGTTTCAATGCTTCAACGCAATCATCAGGCCTGAAGATCATGTATCCATTTTGTATTCTTTTGTATTACCTATAAGAGATGTGCTTCAGCTCTGAAGATTGCGTCAAATTACGTAACAGACCTCAGTGTGCAATTCTCTCTATCTCTCTCTCTCTCTCTCTCTCTCCATATATATATATATATATATATATATATATATATATATATATATATATATATGATGAAATGGATTAAGATCAATTATTATTTAATTTATTTTCTTTTTATACATTATTATAAGATACAATTTATTTAAGTAAATTTTCTGTTGTTTTATGTTGAGTCTAGACTCATTGTTGAATCTCGGCTAATGCATGGAATAATAATGCAACACAAAATGTACTTAGAACAAGAATGTATTATAACAAGAAAGTGTACACATTAAGTACACATAGTATTTCTGTATATTTCTGGGAAGACGTTCCTGGATAATGTGTTGACTAGTCGCAGTCGATCAGAGTCTCTAGTTGGATCTCGTGATTCCTCCTCCTCGTCTTCCGGTACCAACCATTATTTATATAGTTGGTAGTCACCTATGCAGATTAGGTGGATCCTACCACAACATTTTAGATAAAAAGCGAACATATGCCTTAAACTGCATGTAATAATAAAGTATATATATTATATATATATATATATATGTATATTCTTCCTAAAATAAATCTAAATTACCTTTTAATCTGCAATATATATATATATATATATATATATATGTATATTCTTCCTAAAATAAATCTAAATTACCTTTTAATCTGCAATATATATATATATATATATATATATATATGTATATTCTTCCTAAAATAAATCTAAATTACCTTTTAATCTGCAATATATATATATATATATATATATATATATATATATATATATATGTATATTCTTCCTAAAATAAATCTAAATTCCATTTTAATCTGCAATATATATATATATATATATATATATATATATATGTATATTCTTCCTAAAATAAATCTAAATTCCCTTTTAATCTGCAATATATATATATATATATATATATATATGTATATATATATATATATATATATATATATATATATATTTTAAATTACTTTTAATACATATTTGAAAAAAAAAGAAAATTATTACCACCAATACATGAAAAAGGAAAAGAAATTAGCAGCAATATAATTTTGGAAAATGATGTCTACATATTTTCAGGCTATATTTAGTTTCTTTTTCTTCTAAATCTGTTTTCAAATTTTCTTTATGGAGATTTTCGATCTTGTGAACGGTAGACATTAATTTTTATTAAAAAAGATAGTCTATAAAGATTGATATATCTACTAAATACAAC
This sequence comes from Acanthosepion esculentum, assembly GCA_964036315.1. Lineage (NCBI taxonomy): Eukaryota > Metazoa > Mollusca > Cephalopoda > Sepiida > Sepiidae > Acanthosepion > Acanthosepion esculentum. Next base: position 84,827,072 of record OZ038505.1, on the reverse strand, counting down.
AGAGTAATAATATATATATATATATATACAGGGTGCGGTGTCACGATTTTATATTTGTTTTGTTCATGCGCGTTGTTTCTTTCGTTTTGTTGACTGGACAGCATATCCGGGTCAGTTGGGCACCGTCTTTGAGAAAAAAAAACACCATGACGTAATTCACGCCGCCAGAAATTTGGAAACTGCATGCTGTACTGCGCCGGAAGCTCCAATGTGAGCAGAGTGTTTGGACGTCAATCTGATTACAGTGCAGAGGATTCGGAAACAGTTGGATGAGTCTAATGTTGATTACGAAGTGGTTTGGTGTGATCACGAGTGATGGCGACGTTATGCCTCCATTCATCTTCCCACAAGGCCTCAGACTCAACACGGATACCTACATTAAGTGCCTTGAGATGGTAGTGCTGCCCTGGGTTAAGGAGGGTGGCTACGGACAAAAGGACTTTGCACCATGCCGCACTAGAATGAGAAACCAGTCATGGCTGTCAAACAACTGCGTTCACATCATTCCTTAAATCTAGCACCTAAATCGCCAGATTGCAGCCTCCTTGATTATTATGTTTGGGACGCAATTGAACGAGAGACCAACAAAATCCTTGTAACATCAAAGATGAAATAAAGACAAGCATTATTACAGCATTCACCAACTTAAACATGGAAACCGTCCAAAAGTGTTGCAGGAAATTCCGAAGTCGTCAGAAGGTTGGCGCCAGTGGTGATTTTATTGGACAAATTTACCCTTTAATATTTTAAAATACCTCTAATTTTGGTAAATATGTCTGTTAAAATAATATGTCAGTGTTATTTTCATTTTTGCTTAATTTAGACGACAATTCATCCATCGTACCCTATGTATGTATGTGTATATATATATATATATATATATATATATATATATATATATATATATATATATATATATATATATATATATGGTGAAATCATTAATTTTAATGGGTTCACGCATCATACGAGAGGTTCTATTGTACAAAATTTCTTTTTGCTTAATTTAGACATCAAATTATCCATGGCATTTTTTATACATATATACATATATGAATATATATATGTGTGTGTTTGTTTGTGTGAGTTTGTGTGTGTGTGTTTGTGTGAGTTTGTGCGTGTGTGCACGTGCGCGCGTGTGTGTGTGTGCACATCTTTGCGACACCTATAATGCTCAGAATTGATAGCTATAATGCCCGGATTTGAACATGCCATAAATTATCATAAATTAAATGGATTTGACTTTAATAATCAAGTTTCATACAGTTCACGTTATAATTTGTAATATTATATTTTTAAAATATACAATATCAACATTAGTTACTTCCATTTACGCTCAAGTTTATAGAGAGTACGGTTGGTACGAACTACAGAGAAGAAAATGGCTTCATTTGAATAGCTATGAAATTCTATTTTTAAAAATCAACAGAAAAACGATCGATTCTATTTCAATGTCTCAAAAGGCAACTTTGAAATTCAATAAACATAATACAAATGTCTTCTTTACATTAATTATAACTATGGATTTTCTTAAACAAGAAATTTGCTGATTGTCAAGGAATTGGAAAATTACTTGAGAATCAGCAAATATCAGTCTTTTGATTTTACAACTAAAGCAAATTTTATGTGCTATCATTCCAAGAAGCTGACTCCAGTCAATATGGTACTTTCCTTTGACACCTCTCAGTAGGCAATCACATAACATATCTATTATCCTTTGACACACACATCTGAAACAAGGGCAGATAATTAAGTTTTGCAATGTTGTAATTCCTTCGATTTTGCTATTTCATAGGAACTATTGCATAAAGAAATTGAAAAAATCTGGGATTTCATAAGAAAATACAAATCATCAGGAAGAATTTTGTTCTTTTATAATTTGTTTGTAAAATTATTTAACAGATAGATATAAAATTAGAAATAACATTATTGGAACATTCTAGAATATTGCACTTGAGTATTAAAGCAATTTAAAAGTTTTAAAATTTGAAATTTGTATTGTACGAATACTTTTTTTACCCATTAAAATGAATAAATGGGATTTATTTCTATTAAATGAATTTTTTTCTGTTTTCTATGCATATTTAGTTATTATGCATCTGTATACAGTTAATTATATGAAATGTAGGTTTATTCATTAGTTGAAAATACAATAAATTAGAAAATCTATGTATACGAATATTTGTTTTCCTCCATTGTATATGTGATAAAAAAGTAGAGAAATAGGAAATGTATATCAATCAAACATGTTTCATTTTTATTAAAGTTTCGTCAGAGATTGAGAGAAAACAGACGAAAACATTTGGGTCATTTCTCTTTAGTGAAACAACTGATAAGTGTATTAAAACTGTAGATAATTCAATGTGTATGTAGGTTTGTGAGGATTCTTACATACACATAGAATTATCCACAGTAGTAATACATGTGACATGTATCTGACCAATGAAAACTAAGAAAAATGACTCAAACATAATTGAGAATACCAGTGTTTTCTGTCTTTTTGTCTGTTTGCTCTCAATCTCTGACGAAGCTTTAATAAAAGTCAAACATGTTAGATTGATATACGTTTCCTATTTGTTCTTTTATTTTATCAACCTCTCGGATTCCGATCCATAGTTCATCTAAGTTTAAGACCGGCGAATGAGCGAGGAAAATTTTCTGAGGGAAAAAACAAGCAAGGGAGGTAATTCTTCCGAATCAGATTTTATACAATGATTTTTTTTTTTTTTTTTTTTTTTTAAGCGTATCACCCCAAGCAAGGCTGGTGGCCACTATCACGCATGGGGTTACAGAAGGGTTGGAGGAAGAGCAGATAGGAGTGGTAAAGGAAGGGATGTGGAGAAAGAGAAGGACGGAGCGTCGATCAAGGCAGGGGGGTTACAGAAGATTTGGAGCGAGAGCAGATAGGAATGAAATATGTCAAGAAGTGGATAGATCAAGGCAATTGGAGATGACGATTGACGCTACACTTAAACCGTTGGAGATTGTATTTGTCAGGGAAACAGTAATAGGGAAGGGAGTTCCATAGGCGAGATGTGCGAGACATGAAGCTATTGGAGTAGAAAAGACGTCTACATCTAACAGTTTCAACGGTGAAGGGGTGGGAACGGGATGCCAGCCTCGTAGGACGCTTAAATTCACGAGGCTTAGGGACAAGTGAAAGCAACTCCTCAGAGCAATTACCGTGGAAGTACTTGTAGAAAAGGCAGAGCGATGCAACATCGCGTCTGTGAGAGAGCGACTTAAAATACTCCGTTTAATCAAATTGGTGTTTTATTCGAATTTTGTGTAACAGAAGGACAAAATATATCCTTATCCGAGAAAGGTGTTTATTATTTCACAGGAACAATATATTCTCAATATTTTCTCTTTTAAACATTCAAATTGACAAAATCAACAATTATAAAATTCCTAGCCATGCTTGATGCGAACTGAATCGGCGTATTACTTTGTCGGTGAATGAGACCAATATAATCTCTTATTTCGTGCTCAAAATATTATGTCCTATTTAAAAATAATTAATAGATCGTGATTGCTTTTTTTCCTTCAATTCGGAAATAGACACCAGAATGCGAACTGAAGCGGCAGATTAGTACGCAAAGAGATTGAAACCTAATAACATCTTATTTCTTTCAGTACAGAATTTACCTCCAAAAATGATTTATACAACTTGTTTTTAATTTCCGAACTGCTCTAAAACTCGAATTGAAGCAACATCACAGTTGTTAAAACCATCAAAGATTCATATTACGTGTATCTCAGTGAAGACTGACAATTACAAAATAACCTTTTCAGTAAATAGAGCAATAAATATTACGTTTCTCTTCTTATTTTCTTTAATGTAAATAAACAAATTTTAAACAAATACGCGGGCAACTTTAGTCCCCACATACATAACGTCAAGTAAGTTGAACAAAAAGTCAAATTTTAAACCAACATTGAAATATGTTCTTAAAAATAGAATTTTGATAAAACTGTCACATAAGAGAAGAAATATGAAAAAATTATTTATTCAAATATTGTTTAAATATTTAAGATGTATAAATTTTTTTAGTAATTTCAATTAGGAATTGAAAGGGATGTATATGTACATATACACACGCACATATAGATAGATAGATAGATAAATAGATAGATAGATAGATAGATAGATAGGAAAAGCACTGCGATAGATAGATAGATAGATAGATAGATAGATAGATAGATAGATAGATAGATAGATAGATAGATACTGAACAGAATGAGATAGATAGATAGATAGATAGATAGATAGATAGATAGATAGATAGATAGAGAGAGAGAGAGATAGATAGATAGGAAAAGCACTGCGATAGATAGATAGATAGACAGATAGATAGATAGATAGGAAAAGCACTGCGATAGATAGATAGATAGATAGATAGATAGATAGATAGATAGATAGATAGATAGATAGGAAAAGCACTGCGATAGATAGATAGATAGATAGATAGATAGATAGATAGATAGATAGATAGATAATGCATTGAGATCGATGGATAGATATGAATAGACTGAGATAGATAAAAAAATATATATTAATAGACTGGTATAGATATTAATAGACTGATAAACAGATAGATATTAATAGACTGTGATAGATAGATAGATAGATAGATAGATAGATAGATAGATAGATATGAATAAGCATAGGCAGATAGATATGAACAAAATGACATAGATGTTATTAATATCTTTAATAGAAAAACATTTTTTTATTAATTTCAATTAAAAATTGAAGGTCATGTATCTAGCTATCTATATATATATATAGAGTGAGCTAGATAGATATGTATATATTGAGATAGATAGATAGATAGATAGATAGATAGATAGATAGATAGATAGATAGACATGTATAGACTTAGATATGTATAGACTGATATAGACACATAGATAGATAGATAGATAGATAGATAGATAGATAGATAGATAGATAGATAGATAGATAGATATGAACAGAATGTCATGCATATGAACAAGCAGACATAGATAGATAGATAGATAGATATATATGAAGAGACTGTGATACATATGAACAGGCAGAGATAGATAGATAGATAGATAGATAGATAGATAGATAGATAGATAGATAGATAGATAGATATGAACAGACTGAGATAGATAGATAGATAGATAGATAGATAGATAGATAGATAGATAGATATGAACAGACTGAGATAGATAGATAGATAGATAGATAGATAGATAGATAGATAGATAGATAGATAGATAGATAGATAGATAGATAGATAGGTAGTAGCACAACTCGACAGATATAAACAAGTGTCTAGGAAAGTCTTGGGTAGTCAATATAAAACATGAACGCCAATTAACAATCACATTATTCTACGAAACATTGTTTCTTGTAAAAGAATCCAAATCGTTTATGAAAGCCGCTGACAAAATGAAAGACGAAAGAAAAAGATGATTCCTAGTAGCCTTTCTCATTCCCACACGAAATCAACGTCGGTGTTTGAAAGGACATCAAAAAACCCTTTTTTCTCGTGACAAATTTAACACACGTTTTGAGGCGTGCAAGCAGACATGGCCCCTTTATGTCTGATCAAAGACACCCGCTGCTAGAACATGTCTCGCCATGTTGTAGTGATGGCTAATTTAACTTTTAATTTTTGACCAAATGCTGATGCTATTGTTAGAAACACATCAGGAAAGAATAAAGCGAAATTGTTTTGCTGACTGGGTTTTCCTTTTTCCAAGCCAAATCTGTTGTTCATCCCGATAATCTAAACCTTCTGATAAAATGTCCTTGAAGTAAAATCATAGAACCGTTTGGAAATGGTGCAAAACAAATTGGCATGTTTGGGAGTATTTGTCGAGGGCAGTCGAAAAGCCTGTTTGAGTCATGACAGTATGATATACTGACAACGTGTGTAGGCATATATAAGTGTATGCATATAGTGGATACTCGCTTAACTGGGTGTCAACCTGTGATAATGTTAATAACTGTCTTTGTAAAGTGAATATCATTAAATTCGTTTTAGTAAAACAATGTTTGAATTTTTCTGCTTACACTAATATTGTAGCCATGTGCCTGACTGGCATGGCAAGACGCATGCAGTTATATGTTATTTTTAGTTGGTCAGTTGGTCGGTTGGTTCATTTTATATAGCGGCATATCAACCTTTATTTAATGCTAAAATCTACATAATTGAACACAATTTTATGGCTTCAGCTAAATATATTTTGAATGCAACTAACTGCAAATACAAATAAAATGTATTGTTGGTAACTTCATTAGAAATTGGTATTGTTAGCAATGTTACTATAAATAGGTATTTTTAGTAATGTTACTATAAATAGGTATTGTTGGTAATTTTACTAGAAAACAGATATTGTTCGTTGGTTGATTTTATTTAGTGACATAGCAAAATCTATGGTTTATTTAATGCCGAAATCTAAATATTTTGTACGTCATTTTCTGCTTTCAACTAAATATATTTTTTACATTATTTAATACTTTCCGGATAAAGATAATTCTTTTAGATATATAGATATATAGGTTGTAGATCGTAACATATATTTTCTGGGTAATTATACTATAAAAATGTACTTTTATTTTTAGTGTTGCATTTATTATCATTTTTCTATAAAACTTATTCTTGGTCATTTTATTATAACAATATACTGTTGACTTTTGTTTGGAGGTCAATTATTTTTCCATAGCTGGGAACTTAACAGGTGCTACCATCTCGGAACAAAGGTAGAACTGGGAACAACATCAATTACGTGGTTGATCCACGCTCCTCAAAGCCTCCAGTTTTCCTATCAGAGGTCTTTCTGCCGGATGTAGTTTATCGTCATACCCAGAACACATTATTTTCGTATAATGAGATCAATCCACAATTAGTGCCTTTTTATTGTATCCTTGTATTCTTACATGTTTTTGTTGTTGTTTTATTTTTAAAACGAAAGGTATTAATAAAAAAGATGATTTTTTTTCATTCATTTTTAGCATGAGATGAAAATATTTTACAGTTGTTGAGACATTTAATTTTAAGCACGCGTTTATATCCCCTCATACATGCCTGCATATATATATATATATATATATATATATATATATATGTGTGTGTGTGTGTGTGTGTGTGTGTGTGTGTGTGTGTGTGTGTGTGTGTGTGTGTGTGTGTTTGTGTGTGTGTGTCTCTGTGTGGGTACATATATGTAGAGAGAGGGGGGGTGTAAGAAAAAACAAGAAGCCGTTTCGAATTTAGTTAGATTGGAGAAATAGGTACATCATAAGTGTTTGCTGCATCTCTCGGATATATATATATATATATACATATATATATATATATATATATATATATATATACATATATATATATATATATATATATATATATATATATATATGATAGAAATTGTTAGGAGGATTTGATAATTATAATTAAGTAATTCATTGAGTCTGAATTAAACCTCAACAGGATGCAGAAACCACTGAACAGCCGTTTCGTCCTATATTTGGAACTCATCAGCAGTGCGCATCCACTACCGAGAATTGAAACCCTAACAGTTGAGTTATCAAGCAAACTTCTAATGCTTTATTTTGGGCGGCTTGGTGATAGTAGTCGTGGTTCAAGGGGGCACAATCCTATGGTTACAGAGAATTTCAGTTGAGTTCCACCACGGAATATGTGAGGGAGCGGCGCTATATTGAGTCTGATTTGATACCTCTTCGTCACCGCGGCCCGTTGAAACAGTTGGTATGACCTTTGCTTGATAGCTCAAATGTCAGAGTTTCAATTCTCGGTAGTGGATGCGCACTGCTGATGAGTCCCAAATATAGGACGAAACGGCCGTCCAGTGCTTTCTGCATTCTGTTGAGTTTCTTTCAGACTCAATGAATTACTTAATGATATATATATATATATATATATATATATATATATATATATATATATATATATATATATATGGTGTGGCTGATGTCCAGATGCCAGATCATGGCCGACAACATCACAGACTATCTTTGTATTTTGTCGATAATCTCGAGATATATATTCGTCGCACCAGACCATATATGCAATTCATAAATTTATATTGAAATTTGATATATTTAAAAAAAAATAATACAGGAAAATAATCCCAAATATATACTAGGAGCAAAACGCATACGCAAGGCTAGAACATTAATTAAGTACACAAAATATAAAAATGTGTAATACATCTTCTCACTGGATTTATTAACCTACACAGCGTAGCAATCTTCAGAGAACTAGAAGTCCTTGCCGGACATATGATTGTTCAACAAAATCTTAACAAAATACGATAGGCAGATTATACCGTGGTGATGTCAGACAAGGTAGTGAAAATAAGCTAAAATAAGGGGCTAACCTCAAATTGCATGAAGACGGTGTATGGCGGCAGCAATATGAACATACAAAGGGGCGAGATGTCCAAATCAAACTGGTAGATGAACTTAACTAGGTTGTCTTATTATCTTTATTAGCCCATAATTTGAAAGAACCCTTAAGGAAAATTCTCGTCAATAACACAAAAATCCTTTTTAAATCACATAGTCGTAGACCACTTACTATTAGAGAAGCATTAATGATTAAATACCGTTCTTAAACTGTTTAGCGGTGGGGAAAACGTGTTAAAGGTTTTCGGAAAACAGAATTCATGCCCTCGTCAGCGAGTTGCGCATAGCACGTGACCGCCAAAAAACCACAGACACCTCCGCAAGAACTTCACAGCTAAAATACGATGTAGAAGATAACACACGGATATTCACCATACCAAAACCGTCTTCGTAATGGGTATAGATCTAGCCGAAAGTGCTCAGAAGTATAACTTTGGACATTTTTTTATATTCTTTAAACTCTATAAAACGAAAAAATGTTAGAATGTCGGAAAAAAACTTAATTAAAAATGAATTAAATTTTCCTTGTCGGCTGTTTTCAGCGAAAAAAGCTTATCCGGGAAAAATACCTTCAAAACTCTAGATGACCAGAGATTGGCAGCTGATCTCTCCTTCGATGTAGTTCTGACATTTCTTTGGGGGAAGAACTACCTGTTTACATTTAATGCCTCGAAAACCAAACTAATTACATTCCATCATCCAAGATAGGATCTTGAACGATCACCAATCACGATGAATGGATGTTCCATCAGGAAGAGCCCGTGCTTTTTGATTGGCTATTAGGTCTTGAACTCAACCCAAACCTCAAATAGAGCTCACACATGCAAACTATTGGTTAAAATCCTCGCTTCCTTCTACCGCTCCAGTAAGCGTCTGACTCCACCTGTTATCCTCTAACTTGACAAGAAACAGATCAGGCCTAAAATGAAGAAGAGTTGTCATATTTGGACAGAAGCTGCCAGTCATCACTTTCCAGTTTCGACAGAGTCCAAAGGCGTCTCCGCGTACTTGTGGGTGACAAATTATATTCCACATTTCAACCCCTGTCTCACAGACGAAAACTTCGCAATACTCTCACTGCACTATCTCTACTTCCATAGAAAGCTTGCGCAGAGAAATGATAGGAACTTGTGGAGAGTCATTATCATGTAAGTCCAGTAAGAACATAGCATATAAAAAACGAAAAAATTACTGTTTAAATTTTCTGTACGCATAACTGTGACGTTACATGAATTGATCGAGTGATTCGTTATTTACGGCTTATCAACCCTTTGCAGGTTATTTATAGCCAATATATATTTTTTAGATTTAAGAATATTTTTTGAAGATAATGATGGTTTACTGATAAAAGACGTACTAATTAACCCATAGCGGAAGGAGCAGAAACAGATTCTCAACTTTCCCAAAGGTAATTGCGCGTAAGTGAATGTGACGAACCCGACTCGAATTGAAACTCATCTCTACGATTAGAAATAACGTTATCTATTACATCACCCGCCCATCCAAGATTACAGCACTTACTATTCCCAAGCGGTCACCCATCTAGGTTCGGACAAATCTTGACGGTGATCGTATGCGAACCGGCGTTTCAATGTTATACGACCGTAAGCCTGATGTTAATTCCAACCGACGGGGAAATGTATGAATGCTTAGAGTGTAATCCATTATGTTTGC
>OZ038505.1:84791994-84811994 GCA_964036315.1 Acanthosepion esculentum | reverse complement strand
AGGAAAGCACATAATCTTCAATCAAGCTATCTTTTTCTTTCTTTTATAATTCCATTCATTTCTTTATATCTTATTCCAGAATGTAAGGAATTCGTCACCTGATACTTTTGCTTTCTTCGTTATTTTCCTCCATTCTATTGAAAAAATATTCTTCTATTATTTATATTATTATTATTGTTTTATTTCGTTTGATTTCTGGTGTGTACAGATTTTTTTCCAGCTCCCACCCAGAGACCTAAGGTCACAAATGATATCATGACATTTTCCACTGACCAATTAAAAAAATAATCACATAATTTACTGTTGTGGATTCCGGGATGAAATCCGGTATCAAATAATAACAAACGCCAAGAATGAATATAGGAAATAAATGTATTAACGTAATAATACAAACTGGTAATACAGGTTAGTAGTTCCAGGAATGCGGGGTTAGTAGACACATATATAGATAGTCTTTGATATCGACGTATCGCTGTATAACTTCTTACTGAGTCTACGTGCTCGTTACTGTGACTTTTGCCGCTTCGTTATTCTACTCGACCGACTCTACGTTCTATTACTACTGTTACTTGACTTAACGTACTATTACTCACTCGGGTATTCAGTGGTAGTAGTATATGTATACCTTGGGTGAGCCCATTTGTGTAAAAGGGGAGACCCTTTAATATTTACATAGATAAAGCCCTTCCTAAGATGTGAGGTGTACGCGTGAGAACAATTTTGTGTATTTCTTTAAGGCATGGGTTTCCAAGAATCCCCTGAATGAATCTACTGGAACCTTTTTTCCAATCAATCCGAGGGTTCCAACTACAACAGGGTTTGTTGATGCTCTCATGTGACACACTTTTGAGATTTTGATTTCAAGGTCCTTGAATTTTGATAGATTTTTGAACATCTTTAAAGATACAGTGTAGTCTTCAGCGACTGTCATATCTATAAGGAGGCAATTCTTTTGTTTACGGTCTGGGTGGTTGTTTAATGCCTGGGTGGTTAGCTTTGATTGTTCTGTTTGGGTGTATCGTGTACCTCCATAAAATTGTAACAGGTCCTATCTCCATAACCGAGTCTGGGTAGTGCTCATATTATTATTATTATTATTATTATTATTATTATTATTATTATTATTATTATTATTATTATTATTTTCTTTGATATCTGGCGTTTAAACATTTCTTTCCGGGTCCCGCCCAGGGACCTAAGGTTAGAAATGGCATCATGACACTTTCCATTGCAAAGAAAAAATAATTACATAGATAAAGCCCTTCGTAAAGTGTGGGCTGTACTTGTCAGAACAATTTTTTGTATCCCTTTGAGGCATGGACTTCCAGGGATCCCTTCAATTAGCCTACTGGAATATTTTCCAACCAGTCCAACGGCTCCAACTACAACAGGGATTGTTGATGTTCCCATGTGCCACATTTTTGAGATTTCTATTTCAAGGTCCTTGTATTTTGACAGTTTTTCGAATATATTCAATGATACATTGCAGTCTGCAGGGACTGCCATATCAATAAGGAGGCACTTATTTTGTTTGTGGACTTTAATAACAATGTCTGGGCGGTTGGCTTTGATATTATTAATAATAATAACAAAAATAATAATAATAACAATAATAATAACAATAATAATTTTGTTGTTGACGTTGTTGAGCCAGAGATTAGCATACTAAACACATGAAGTTAGGGTACAAAGATACGAAACCCAATATACGCGTGATGACAGGAAACCTGATAAGTGTATACCAGACCCAGTACATCGCAATGATTTGTAATGAAATAGGCTTGTGTGGTTTGTAATTGAGGCTGTTCCCAAGTACTTACATGTAACTCTTAAGTGCCATGATTGTGCCCCATCCTACACACAGGCAAACCTTTTTGACACAGGGCCATGATTTTCCTGCGCTATTCTCTACTTAGTTCGTCAGCTACTATGTCGCATACCGAACTGGTTAAAGGTCATGAACCGAAAAGCAAATCTATTATAAACGACATGAGATTTTCCGTATCACATATTGATTCGGCAAAATTTATAAGATGTCTATGCTAACACCAGTTAAGATCAGTATCCATGGGGGACATAAAATGATCTCAGATCAGTGCATTTTATTATAATTATTATTCATTATTATTATTAGTAGTAGTAGTAATAGTATTACATATGAGAAGGAGAATTTAAATAATTATAGAATATACTGATACGCACATAAAGACCCTTTATCTTTGGTACATAAGGATTATTTTTACTGTGTGTTGTTCAGATCCTTAGTGAAATCCTTTTTAAGCCAATATAATTAATAGATTTATGCGGAATAATCTTAGATCTCAGGTGAAAAACTTGGGAAATTATTATTTCAGCCAGCAAATAATATAATATAGTACAATTGTTTTCCCGCTCATTGGGCACAAAGAATATCTTTGGTTTTTATAAAAATATATAAAGTATATCTTGTTTTTTTTTTATAAAGCATAAGATGTACTTTCTATATTGTATAATGCTGTTTAAACGCCCTTCAAACAAATTTATTCATGGGGTCTAAATATAATAGTTCTCGATATGGTTAGACAGAGCAAAAGATATATATTAATAAATTATGCTATACCTACGTTTTGGTGTGCGATTAACTTCTGCTTGTTTTCCCGCTAATCGGGCACAAAGAATATCTTAGGTTTTTATAAAAATATATAAAGTATATCTTGTGTTTTTTCATAAAGCATAAGATATACTTTCTGCCCGATGAGCTGGAAAAGCAGAAAACTTAAGTTGCACACAAAAAGTATATATATATATCTTTGGTCTCCCGTCGAACACGACGTATGAGGGTCAGACAGATCAGTTCCCAGAAACTGAAAGCCCGACAGTCACACAGGATTTGATTATAGTGGTGATGGCTTTGTGCAGGGCCATCCACACTTTTTGGAGGGACGAATACTGGGACCTGGTGCAACGGATGCCACAAGGTCCCCAAAAGACCCTCCGCAGGTTTTGAATTCAGAGTTGTCCTTCTCCTAGACCAGTTGCCATCCAAGGCTATAGAACCCAGTCTGTCCTTCTATTTACCCATAGTTGGAGGGAGAAGAAGAGGAGGATTCACACCTTTCCCAAGGGTATTAGCATGTAAGTGAATGTAATGGATTCCTCAATCCAAGCCGTTATCCATTACTCCACCGTGCCTATATATATATATAGTCTTAAAGTGTGCTATATTTATGGGATAAAGTGCTCAATATCAGAGATAGAGCGTGTGTAAATATAAAAGTGAACACAGATGTCAACACTTCTATGTTCACTTATATATATATATATATATATATATATATATATATATATATATATATATATATATATAACCCTTATATATATATATATATATATATATATATATATAACCCTTATATATATATATATATATATATATATATAACATAACCCTTATATATATATATATATATATATATATATATATATATATATATATATAACCCTTATATATATATATATTTTATATATATATATATATATATATATATATATATATATATATATATATATATATATATATATATATATATATAAGGGTTACTTAATTCCAAGTCATGATCGTTTGGGGTCTAACTTGAAGTTATACGTGGATTAGTGATAGCTTTGGGTATAGATTAGTCAGAGGTTTTTTTGTTTCTTTTTAATCAGTTGTTAGAAATGTTTTCTAGTATAAATTATTTTGTATTCTATTTCTGATATATATTTGTAATTAGAACTTGTATTGTTACTTTTATTCGAGATATTTACGATGTCTGAAGGGTCATTTTACCATTATACAGTTTTCAAAATATATATTTGTTTCGAGGTTTTCTTGTTTTATATTTTGGAATGAAGTTTGATTTTCTTTAAGAACTTATGAATATTGTTTGGTTTCATGTGTTGAAAGAGTCCTTTTATATTGTATGTTTGATATATTTTGTTTTGGCTTTGACTGAGAATAAGAATAATAAAAAGATGCGTAAATATAAGTGTCTCGCGCTAGGAATCAGCTCAATGTGGTATCTCAAGACACAAGATTACCTGTTGGGTCTTTAGGAATGTTTACAAAAGGAGCAAAAAATATGCGGAAAAAATTCCTGGAAGCCCTAAAATATATGAATTGCAAAAAATCATACTCATGGGTATTTTCCATATCTTGCATAGATTTTACGCCATGCAGTGACCACAATTACATTTGTTCTCTTTCTGATTGTAGGGAATCTCATGTGTTTTGTATCTGTTGATACGAAAAAAAATTCTTATCACTTAAAATCTTTGGTTGAGGCTTGGGGGCAACTTTTACTCCACAAAGCAAAGCAAATCACGAAAAATAATAAAATAGATCGATTATGGAACGGATTTCGACGGTGTGGGTCCTAAATGTTTTAAAGCTACCAAACAAAACCAATATAGTTCTTAAAGCCCAATATACAAATGTAACAGAGGAGCACTACCTGCATTCCTTTAGCTTCAGAAGAACCAGGTCAAGCCGAAAATGGATTATTGCTGCGATATATAGGCAGGCGCTTCTCAGTCTTCTAATTTAATTCTCTATATAGATCGAAAACATAGACCCGTCCTTGTGGGTTATGAATGATTTTCCAGCTTACAGCTCGAGACGTCGCAGGCTTCTCTGTGCACTATTGCCATTTCCATGGAGAGTGTTCAAATGAAGTACATTCTTTAGTTCCACCAAATCTTACGTTCACAGCTAAAAGTCACCAAGCGACGCACGTTGTAACGAACCACCCTCATTCGCTTCATATTACACTGGTGAGACGTAAGTTCCAAAAGGGTAGATTAATCACACGAACCGCTGCTTTATGGAACAGACTTCAGAAAGAATGTTTCTCTTATCATTACAAGCTTAACCTGTTCATGCCTCGGGTTAACCGTTATCATCCACAATTATCTGCAAAAATTGTGCTTCATACTTTGTAAGTCTCTGCCTCTAGCCGCTGTCGGGCATTTTACAGGTGAATATTAATATAAAAAAATTTATACTCATGAAGGAGGTATTAAAGACGGTAAACTTGAATATTTTCCACGGGATTTTCAAAGGTGACTCACTGGCCGTTTTGACAAGGATATTTTCTTTTTTCAAATGATCATTATAACATTAGATATAGATATAAGATTTCTGTAATCATATGCCCGTTTCCTTAATCATCACACTTCAAGGAAGGCGATAAAACCCTTGGAATGCGTGTGGTTACTGTTAAGGGGTCTCCCCTTTTTCACACAAATGGACTCACCCAAGGTATACATATACTACTACCAGTGAATACCCGTACAGTCAAGTAGGAGTCGAGACGGAACGACAGAAGAGTAGTAGAGTTCAGTAGTAGTAGAGTAAGTCACACACAGAGACGGCGGCAAGCGTCACAGTTAGCGAGCACGTAGACTCAGTAAGGAGTCATACCGCGATACTTCAATACCAAGACTGTATATATATTAGTGCTACTAACCCACATTCCTGGATCTACTAACCCGTATTAGCAGTTTGTATTATTACGTTAATACATTTATTTTCCTTATCCATTCCTGGCGTTTGTTATTCATTGATATCGGATTTCATCCCGGAATCCACAAGAGTTACTGAGGATGAAAAACAGAGTAACGAAAACTGAGAGAGTGTTACATATAATAAGAATAATAAAATTAAAGATTCTTAAGTATAAGGAAAGTAACACGGTTCAATGAGACAGAAGGTTACCATCGAGATTGCATGTTGAAGAACGTAGTTGATAGGAAACCAAGATGAAAAGGAGTTTCACCGGTGAGTAGCACGAAAGAAGAAAATATTAGAATAGAACCCCTGATTATATTTAGCAATTTCGTCAGTCAAATGATGAGAGCCACCTTCTGTACTCCATTTAAATTCACGAAGATGACGTTCCAAATACAAAAGAAAAATGTCGATGATGATTTAAAAAGTTTTCTAAAGAAAATCAAGCCTTTCAGGGATTTTATAAGTATATGATTTGGTGTGCGAAAACAACTTTTACTTAATGCCGATACGGCAATGAAAGAACTTGACCAGGATGCGGCTTACAATTATCTAGGAACCTTATAAACAAAGAAAACAGACCAAATGAACTATATCGATAAAACAGAACAATTTTATGCTATTTTCCTCTCTAGAATCTATCTTACATATCTGTATGTCTACCATGTGTCCATGCTTAGAATATCCCTGCCACATATGGTCCAGTGCCACTGCTATTTACTTTGAGCTCCTTGATAATATCGAAAGAAGAATCAGCAATATTATTGGTCCTGATCTGGCTGTTCGGTGTCAGTCACTTTCACACCGCCGTAACTTGGCCTCTCATTGTCGTTTCTATAAATATTTTCATGGTAATTGTACAGATGATCTCTTTGCTATGGTACCTAGTCGCTTTTTTTTTAATTTAAGATCAGCAGAAGATTAACGTTAAGATTTCATCAATTTACAGTTAATCTGGCTAGATGTAACCGTATATTCTAATCTAACAGTTTCTATTCACACATTTCTCGCTTGGGGAACTCCATTCTGTCTCCATATTTTCCAGCCAATTTTAATAGGCAAAAGTTAAATGCAATGTCTGCCGTCTTCCTGATTACTCTTTTCTCTTTCTGCTCTTTATTAATGTTTCTACTTCTACTCCTTCCAAGCCCTGTAACTCCTTGTGTCTTAGTGGCTTTGCTGCCTTAAAAAATACCCTACTCGATGACCGTAATCAGATTATAGCTATAAATTCGCTAACATCAGTTATTACTTGAAACTTCAAATTTATCAACGGAACTATTGTTGAAATAAAGAAAACGGATTCTAAATTAAGAAATTCAATTACATTCCATAAGATGCATCAGCGGAGATCGAACGCCGACCTTCATTGTTATACAAATTGTAATGGTGGTATGTACTTAAATCAGTCTGAGCTGAACTACAAAACAACTAATGGCTTATATACAAAATTAGAAAGGGGTATAAGACAAGGATGTGTCTTCTCACCGGATTTATTCAACCTATATATTGCGGCAACTCTGAGAGAATTAGAAGTACTACACTCATTTATTATTGACGGCCACAATCTTAATAACATAAGATATACAGATGGCAGAGTGTTGAAAAGAAACTAAAACAACTACAGCTGAAGGTAGTGGAAGATAGCTCGAAGAAAGGACTAAACCTCAATTGCAAAATTGACAAAATTCATGGTTATTAGTAAACGAAACAACTCAGCATGCAAATTAGAAATTCGAGATAACAATATCAAACAAGTAGAACATTTTATATATCTGGCAAATGATTTAACAGAGGACGGAAAGTGCAACACTGAAACCTGAAGGCGTAGTGGGATGGCGAAAGATGATTTCCAGAAGCTAAGTAAAGTATTAAGAAAATTGTTACAAAGTAAAATGCTCTGTATTGTTACATGATATCACTTCTCCTATATGTCAGGGAAGGCTGGACAATATCCTCACGGATGAAGAAGAGACTTGAAGAAATGAGAAATGAGGTTCTACAGAAGGACCCTGAGAATGTCATGGACCGGGCATATGGGCAACGACGAAGTTTTATAGAAAATGGAAACAAAGAAAACACACTTAACACCAGGAAGATACATTTCTTGGCTACATAATGAGGAAAGAACGCTTGGAAAATTTGATACTCGCAGGACACATTGAAGAGGGACAGCAGAAAACAACGCATAACCTACCTACCGAGTTTGAGTAAATGGATGGCGGAGCAAGGTTTAGCTGAAATAACAAAAAGAGAAGAATTATAAAGAGCTAGGAAGGACAGAAAATTGCCGAGAGCCATATTCGCAAACGACCCGAAGACACACAGCACATAGGAGAAAAAGAAGAGCTTACCTCTGACTAGATGCTATAAATAGTTAACTATCAAAAGAAAACTATTAAATTTATAAGGAAAACAATACATTTCTAAAAGAACTCAACTTCACAGTAAAGGGACTAAATAAAAATAAGCTAGCAATATGGTAAAATATGACACTAATACATAAGGGTTAAACAATAACACCAAATCTACTAATAAAGAACCAAACGTGACCAACATCCTCTCAGAAGTAACGAGGTGAATATAGATGAAGACAAAACCCATCAGTGCTAAATAGTACCGTGTTAAACGGGGAAAGAGAGGCAGTGATGTGCACAAGATTAAATAATATTTACAGGGAATTAGTCTACAAATATAATAAAGATTCAATATGTCGGAGACATTTGACTTGTGTGTCGCTGTCTTTAGACCGAACGAATACAAATATCGATATAATAATATCGCACAGTACATTTGCTTGGATATATGTCAATTTTAAATTGTGCCACATGTTTGGAAATGCTATGTTCATCTCTGTGAACCACTCATAGAAATCTATCAAGTCATTATTCTTTGGAAGTTTACCATTCATTCTGGTAGGCATATAAGAGACCAGAGTACACGATTAAAGAAAACCAACTAAAAATATATCCCCTTAGATATGGCAGTTATATTAGGTGAAAAATATATCAGATAACATGACAGAATAAGTAAATAATTTTTTGATCATTAAAACCGTTTTAATACCTATAATAACTGGTACTCTGGGTACGATCAAAATGGTAGATTAGGGAACATTAACAAAATCTCTGGAAACTTTTTACAATGGATTTTTTAAAAAATTGCAGTTTGTCCAACAGTTCCTCTACTCGGTTGAGTAATATCAAAGAAAATACAACATAAACACCACATTTTTAAATGTAAGTTAATATCAATATTTGTGCCAACAGCATGCATATATTTCTTACCTTGTCTTACCTCCTGCCGATAAGTAATTATACTGAATAGAATGCAAAAGAATTCAACACCACCAATTTCCTTGTCCGTTGCCTGATCTTAGCGACTTCACCATCTACCATGAGCTTCTCAAGTTGCTTTATTTTTTTTTATTAATTACTTTTAAACGATGAGTCTGCCAAGGCGATACTTAGTAATACTCTTAATCAGAAACCAAGTGTGAGTTATGTGATTTGAATTTATTTCTAACTGGGCTATATTTCAGAAGTTATCTGTTGATTATGTCAAAAAGCTTGCGACCAAATCACGTTGAAACACTAATGTTTGTACGATCACCAAACTTAAGCAACGTTCAGTACCTACATGTGTAGAAAAATCACATCAGCAGTTACGTAGTGCAGCGTTAAAAGCTCAGACTGAAACTTTTATTCGTGCCAGCAAGAAATTACCAAGCACATATACTGAAAAATTGTGTTATCCCAAAACGCAGATTCTGTTATAAATATGCAAAAAAACAAATGGCTATCTTGCATCAGCTTGCACAGTGTTGGCAGCGACTGGATATAAAACCCGGCGTAACAGAGTGGGCCAATATCTGCATTGGAAAATCTGCAACTTTTACGGAATTAAACTGCAAAAAACTGGTATGAACACCATCAAGACCGGCTTATAGAGATAGGAACTCTAACAATTTTATGGGATTTTGCAATACACAGAGACAGAAGAATCAAAGCACGTCGTCCAGACATTGTGATCAAGGACCAAAAAAGAAAACAGGATGTGCCTTCATGCTGACATGGCAGTCCCTACAGACTGCAATGTATTAGGTTGGTGCAAAAATAATGTCGTTTTCTCACATATGTTACATTTGTAAATAACGACATTATTTTTGCACCAACCTAATATATGTGAAGAATTTCAAATGAATATCAAATTACAAGGATCATGACGTGTAAATCTAAAAAGTGTTTCACATAATGGCATTGGTAACTACCAGTTATAGTTAGTGCCCTCGGTTTGATTGTAAAAAGTTCTGACGGTCTCACTGAAGGGATAACTGGTAGCCCAAGCCTCAAAGATATACAAAAGATTTAACTCACAAGTACAGCCCACACCTTACAAAGGGCTTTATGTATGTAAATTATGTGTCATTTTGGTTTATTTGTTTTTCTTTTTTCAAACAATGCTCAGTGAAATATGTCATTATGCCATATCTGACCTTTGATCTCTGGTTGGGACCAAAAGGAAATGAGTATACAACAGAAATAATAATAATAATAATACGTCCTACGAGGCTGGCATCCCGTTCCCACCCCTTCACCGTTGAAACTGTTAGATGTAGATGTCTCTTCTACTCCAATAGCTTCATGTCTCGCACATCTCGCCTGTGGAACTCCCTTCCTTATTCCTGTTTCCCTGACAAATACGATCTCCAACTATTTAAGTGTGATGTCAATCGACATCTCCAGTTGCCTTGATCTATCCACTTCCCTTCTCTACATATTTTCACCTTTCATTCCTATCTGTTCTCGCTCCAAATCTTCTGTAACCCCCTTGCCTTGATCGATCCACTATCTTTCTCCACATCCTCTCCTTTACCACTCCTATCTGCTCTTCCTCCAAACCTTCTGTAACCCCTTGCGTGCTAGTGGCTTCCAGCTTTACTTGGGGTGATAAGCTTAAAAAAAAAAGGAGAAGAAGAAGAAGAAGAAGAAGAAGAAGAAGAAGAAGAAGAAGAAGAAGAAGAAGAAGAAGAAGAATAGTACCAGTCATTTTTCGTGTGTGTTTGAATGATGAAAAAAAAGAACATGTTGAAAAAGATCTCTTGAAATACCAGTTTATGAGAAATACCAAAAATTCTCTTAATATGTACAGCCCACACATTAAGAAGAACTTTGTTCCTGTAACGCTAGTAATGTTATGGGAGTGACCAATAGAAATCATGAAATAACAACACAACACTACCTGCCTTGGGTCTTTCCGCAAACTTGGTAGGTAGTGTGACCATAGCAGAAATCGAAATATTATAATAGTTATAATAATAACAATAATAATCATCTGTAATAACATAAAATGGAATCAATCGAAGCAATGAAAGGTCAACAACTGTGTAATACAAACCCTCACTTATCCTGGTGCCAGACAGTCAGATATCGTCAAAAGAAAAAAAAGGAAAAAAACGTTTGTTTGATAAAGTATATCGTTTTAGTTGTAAAACATAAATGATGTGGAATACTGAGAAAAAAATTAGGAACTCGCAAAAGAACAGGGAGAAAAATATTTAGGAGCCGGAAAAATGAGAGTTCTCGCCATATTTATATTTATTGGCTTGTTTCCAAATAACCTTGAAGGTCTTTGGAAAGTGCTTGGAGGAAATGGAATTCCGAACAAAGTAGTGCAAGTAAAAAATCCCGGACATTTCAGTAGACAAAAGATAATTGAAAATAAATTACCATTAATAGCAGCTCAATACAAATTTATAAGAAGCAATTATATGAAGACCAACATAGGCAGGACAAAGCAAAGAAATTACATTTCATAAGCGAATAGAGCAAATTCACTCATATTCAATACGAAAGTAGATATGACTGGGTAGGAAGAGTAACACACTGAGAAATGTGCAAAGTTGTAGGAGTCAAGCATACAAACAATTGCATAAGTTCCAAAGTCTGGAACTTTAATACACACAAATAATTAGTGAAACAAGGTTAGAATATCGGTATAAAGTATAGTGAACAGAAAGATAATCAGATAATAAAAAATAAAAGTGAAACATTGATATATATATATATATATATATATATATATATATATATATATATATATATATATATATATATTTTAAATAGGATAGAAAAACTGATGAACATTAAGGTGATGATTGTGTCATCGCTAAGAATGCTGTAAAAATTGTCGTTTCCATTTTCTCTTCCAGAAAGTTCATAATTCCGTTTATCATGTTCTATCATTACCAGAGTCAGATGGAGCCGTAAACGGATTATTAATGGCAAAGCTGGGATACGGCTGTTCGGTCCTCAGTGTCTCTCCAGTGTTTAAAACCTATTTCATGGGCTTGTCGGTGATGAATTATTTTCCAACATAAAACCCCATCCCTATAGACAAAATGTTGCCAGCCTCTTGATACTCTAACGCTAATTCCATGGAAAATGTTCTAGATCCCTTAGTCCCAGGATTTCAGAGTTAGGATCCCCGTCATGCCACCAACGCGGCGTCGAATCACCTTTCGTATTCCTTTCCATAAAATAAAGTGGTCGAAATCGTCGTAAGCTCAAGGGAAAAATTTAAAGGCCTATTGACAACGGGATTAAAATCGATAAAATTACATTGAAGTGATCTGTAGTATTTCACATGAATTGGCTTTACTTCGAGCTAATTATGATTTATATCTTTATACACCTTCGCAGGGTGGACTCATAGCGTTAGCGTAATTGTTATCGCGCCAAGATTTATCAGCGCCGACATACCGAGTTCAAATTCCAGCAATTTGCACAAATACACTTGAAAAGGCTTGAAACCGGCTCCCCATCTATCATGATAAATGTATCTTCTTGCTTTGGATGGCATCAGATCTCATAGAAGGATGGTCCTGAATTCAAAAGCGGTAGGGATCGCAGCTGAACCTCTAAAATATTCCTTGATACACAAAGGAAAACAGCAGGAACTCTGTTGTGAAGCTATGCTCTTCAGGAACAACTACAAGAATTACATAGATGTATATATTTTGCAAAAAGGTTTTGACGAATATGAAGTTTGGGGAAAAATCAAAAGGATCGCAACCACAGTTTTGCTCTTCCTTCTTTTTTCTTCTTCTTCTTAGGCTTCTTCTCCTCCTCCTCCTCCTCCTCCCCTTCTTCTTCTTCTTCTTCTGGTTCTTCTCCTCCTCCTCCTTCTTCGACTTTTTCTCCGTCGTCTTCTTCTTGACTTCTTCTTCTTCTTGACTTCTTGACTCCTTCTTCCTCTTCTTCTTCTTCGACATCTTCTTCTTCTTCTTCTTCTTCGACATCTTCTTCTTCTTCTTCTTCTTCTTCTTCTTCTTCTTCTTCTTCTTCATCTTCGACTTCTTCTTTTTCTTATTCTTTTTTTTCTCTGTACCATATCCTTTCAGTACAGAGGTGATTATAGCTCTCCACAATTTTCTGTTCTTTCTACTATGTCGAGATCCATGTTATTCCAACCACTTTCACAAGTTCGTCAGGCAGGGGTTACACGCAGTTTTCCTCTGTCCCTCTTGCCTTCAATATATTCTCTAAGTGTCAAATTTTCCACACCCTCTTTCTTCAATTATGTGCTCTAGAAACTTTACCTTTTTCTGATTTTAACTATAAGTGTCCTTTTTGTTTCCGTTTTCTCTAAAACCCCGTCGTGTATCACATGGTGTCTCGTCCCCATAGTATATTTGGCATCCTTCAGTAGGACCATCTGTTGCCTCAAGTCCTTTCCTCATCTGTGAGGACATTGTCAAGCATTCCTTGTCATATTTGAAGACCGGTATTACATAACAGTCCGGTATGATGTTCTGTGTTTCTAAAAGAATATCATGTTGTTTAATACTTTGCTTAGATTCTGGAAGGCAATGAGACTTCGGATTTCGGTGTTGAATTTTTCTGCCTCTGTTAAAACACTTCTTAGATATTTAAAGTTTTGTGTTTTAATTTCAGTTTTAGTAACTCCATTTTGAATTTCGCATCTCAGTTTATTTCTTTTGCTGACGAATATATATTTTGTATTCTTACAATTGGTGTTTAGTACTTTCTTCTCGCTTTCCTTTATGGAATTTAAAAGGTTGCTTGATTGTACGTATTATATGTGATGGGCATACTCGTACGTAAACAATTAAGAAGCATACAGAAACTTGATTTGTACTATAGCCCATTTATTGTTTGTATTTATATATAAAGTGTCGTGAAACAAATTTCTTAATATCTCTTGGGTATCTCCCTTTTACTTTTGGTTCCGAAGTTAGGATAAGTAAGTATAAGCATTGTATTGATGCTTGAACTCAAGTCAGCCTTGCTCTGAGTTGAAACAAGTCCAGGGGGGTTCTTACTTTATTTGCTGGAAGATTTAGTCATGGTTACGGTATGTCCGTTTTCCTTTCTTGGTCCATAATTTAAGGTAAATATATGCGTGGTAGCAATAGTCGCGCTCGTCAGCATTGCGCTGAGATGGAACAACCAAAGACGAAGTGACTTCATAGGAAGTGGTTTCTTAAAGATACACGCGAACGCCATGTGTTGAGAAGTCGGAAGAGAGTTGTATGCCGTTCGAAAGAGATTGAAGCAGGAAAGGTTTGCCTTTTTATAGATTTCAATTGCACCATCTAATGATTTTGAGGAAACCAACTGGGGTATTCATACTTCCGGTTCCTTTACTCTTAGCATCATGGGAAAATGTATTTTGTTTTCTTTTTTTCATTATTCATTATCATTATTTTATTTATCGATTTAATTCATTTACACACATCCTCACAACCCCCCTTCTGTAGGTTTTCTTGTAATTAACTTTCTGTGTTTTCTATCAACGTTTTGTCATCTGTATATCTTAACTTTTTAAGATTGTGAATGATAATACTGAATCCTGGTAGGACTTGTATATCTTGTATAGGACTTGTATATCTCTCAGCATTGCTTCACTTAAAAGGGTGAAGAAGACTGATGAGAGAAATCTTCTTTGTCTTAAACCCCTTTCCATTTATTTGCATGGAGGCAGTTTTTCCCAGTATAATTTCTGTATCATTCTATGTTCTGCAGTTTATCATTTTACCAAAGATCACTTAATACAAAGCCCAAGGGCCACTCATGGTAGAGGATTACTATCTGAAGTTGTATTTTTTTAAGCATTCCACCCCAAGCAAGGCGGGAGGCCACTAGCACGCAAGGGGTTAGAGAGAGTTGAAACGAGAGCAAAGAGGAGTGATAGATGAAAGGATGAAGAGAAGGTTTGGAGATAGATCAGGGCATCTGGAGACGTCGATTTACATTACATTAGAATATTTGGAAATTATAGCTATCAGGAAAACAAGAAATGTGAAGGGAGTTCCACAGGCGAGAAGTGCGAGACATGAAGCTATTGGAGTAGAAGAGACGGCTACATTTAACAGTTTCGACAATGAAAGGGTGAGAGCAAGATGCCAGCCTAGTTGAACGTCTAAATTCATGAAGTCTGGGAACCAGCGAAAGCAGCTCATTGAAGCAGCTACCGTGAAAGTAATTGTAAAAAAAGACAGAGGGAGGCATCAGCATGTCTGTGAGAGAGCGTCTGCAGACGAGATGCCGCGTCAAGTCCAATTACATTGCATATCCGTCTTTGGATTTTATCGAGGACCTTGAAACAAACAGAAGGGGCTCCAGACCATATATGGTAGCAATACTCCATGCAAGGGCGAATGGTTGATTTGTAGATTTGAAGGATTAAAAAATTTCCGTACGCAGCACAGGGAGCCGACTTTCCTTGCGGTGGACGAAGTGTAAGAAAAGACAAGCGTTAGTAGTATATAGCTGATGTAAACTTTACAAGGAACCGGTAGCCCAATCCAAAACCGAAATAAACATCTACTCCTGTTCCAAAGACTAAGGAGGTGTGTGAACCGGGTGATAGGCGAATCTATCTACTCTTATTAAATAAAGCAAGTTATCAAACAATTTTAGTGGTTCTAAATGGTACGGATGTCCAAGTAAAATGAAATTATTAGACCCAGGGAAAAAATTAAATATTGATTCCACTTGGAAATTGGTGCGAAACAGTCTTCTTAAATGCTTGAATAAATTTTAGGTTGTGTTTTTTTTTTTTTTTTTAAGCGTATCAGCTCAAGCAAGGCTGGTGGCCACTATCCCGCATGGGGTTACAGAAGGGTTGGAGGAAGAGCAGATAGGAGTGGTAAAGGAAGGGATGTGGAGAAAGAGAAGGACGAAGGGTCGATCAAGGCAAGGGGGTTACAGAAGATTTAGAGCGAGAGCAGACAGGAATGAAAGATGAAAGGAAGTGGAGAAGGGAAGTGGATAGATCAAGGCAACTGGAGATGACGATTGACGCTACACTTAAAGCGTTGGAGATTGTATTTGTCAGGGAAACAATAATAGGGAAGGGAGTTCCATAGGCGAGACGTGCGAGACATGAAGCTATTGGAGTAGAAGAGACGTCTACATCTAACAGTTTCAACGGTGAAGGGGTGGGAACGGGATGCCAGCTTCGTAGGACGCTTAAATTCACGAGGCTTAGGGACAAGCGAAAGCAACTCCTCGGAGCAATTACCGTGGAAGTACTTGTAGAAAAGGCAGAGGGATGCAACATCGCGTCTGTGAGAGAGCGACTGCAGACGAGATGACAAATCTGGGCCAATCACATTGCATATCCGTCTCTGGATCTTATCAAGAACACTGAGGCAACACGCAGGGGCCCCAGACCATAAATGGCAGCAATACTCCATGCAAGGGCGAATGGTAGACTTATAGACTTGGAGGATCGATTCCGGGGAGAAGAATTTCCTGGCCCGGCAAAGGGAACCAACTTTTCTTGCGGTGGATGATGCAACTGACTCGATGTATTTGTTCCATCTCAGATCAGCGGACAGCGTGAGACCGAGCAGCCGCAGAGAGGAGCTCTCGAGAAGTTGGTCCTCAGACATTCTAATGGGATGCAGGGATGAGTCCTTGTGGTGGTTAATGGAGAGCAGTTTTGTTTCAGAGGCGTTATGTGCCGTACTAAGTTAACATGAGAAAATATCAAGAACTTCGTAAGCGTTGACTTTGGGAAGAAGACTGAACATCAGTCTTGAAAATTGAAGAGACGTCCTGTCAATTGATCCCTAGTGACAAGCATTAGAAAATTTCGTGGCGTTTGTGTAACGATATTTTTCAAAAATAAGTAAATAATTAAAAACTGAATGGTGAAATGTGTTTTATTATTCTGCTAAAGTCGACAAAAAGATTGCAAGACCTCTAAGGATTTATTTCCTTCCGTTTCTTAAAAAGAAACAAATAGAAGGAAAATCAAAAATGTGCAAATACGATCAGTGGAGGATATGGGGAGGGGGCGAACGTCAGTCTGAGATACAGACGGATTTTTCTCAAAAGCAGATGAAGAAGATGAACAAACCTCAAGGTGAGAACAGAAAGTCTTTGATATATTCAGAACACACACACACACACACACACACACACACACACACATATATATATATATATATATATATATATATATATATATATATATATATATATATATATATATATACGCAAACATGTATATGTATAATTAGCTAGGTAGATATATATGATAAAAGTGTGATAGATAGGTAAGTGTAATTCAAGAACCCACCTGCAGTTCAGCAGCGATGTTTCTATTATTTATCGATATAGGAAACTCTGTACCGGAGCCTTTAAAAAATGATTTAAAATAAAACGTTTTTCTTTCATTATTGTGAATCGATTTTCAGAACTGGCAATTATTTAGCGGTTTTAATGTTTCTATGACTTTTTCCTTCTAAGTTCTGTAAAGTTCATCTCAGAAAACTTTGCAAGATTTCGAATAGTCATTAGTTATTTCCAAAAACATTACATCAATCTCCATATAAAATTCCTCCTTTACCTAAACGAATATATCTTCAATGAGAATTTTCGCTGACAGAGCGGATATCTTTGAAGATTTCAATGATGGAAAGAAACTCCGACAAGCAGGAATTCGAAATTCTGTAGATTCTGCATTTTTAGTCTTGTCGCAAAAGTAATTCTTATTCAATTTGCTCTACATACACAATTCTGAGAGTCATTCTAATGGAAGATATCCTTTCTTTCAGCAAATTCCTAATCTGGCAAACCGTTCTTATCCAAGAAATTTTTATATAGGACCTGGTATATAATAGCACAAAATTCTTTCATCAAATGCAAATGTTGCTTCAGGGTGTCCAGTGGGAACAGAATTTCTTAATATCATTTGAAACAAATTTATTGTCCACCACATATATTTATATATAGGTAGACAGATAGTTCTATTTTGTATATAAACATACAAACGCAAACACACACACACGCACGTACGCACGCACGCATATATGTGTGTGTGTGTGTATGTGATTTATATATATGTTTTCATGTAAACAGGTGTATTCAATTTTAAATGCTTTCAAAAATAAGTTTTTAACACATTTATTATTTTTCAATTAATGATTCTCACAATTCAGCACCATTTTTCAAAATGGGCATTTAATATTCTTGAGCCATACACAAAACACACAGACTCACGCACCAACAGCCAGACTACCGTACATATCATTTGATTATAGCGGTGAAGGCTTGAGCAGATCCAACCACATTTTTTGGAAATACAGACAATTGGTGTAAGGTCCCCAAACGTCCCCCCGCAGGTTTTGAATTAAAAATTGTCCTTTTCTTTGACGGTTCGCTACTCAAGGCTATAGGATCCGGTCTGTCTGTTATTTACCTATAGCTAGATGGAACGCAACTTGAATTTGAAAACTGGTCTCTGATTCCTCAATTTCAGCCGCAATCCATTACTATACATTTGAGGTACTATTAAAATTTTAAAACCTTGAGAACACTCCGGAACTGGATGGCGATGATGAAAAATATTAGCATGGTTTTTGAGGTACTTAAGCGACCTGGACACTTATGATATTAAATTGATAATTGACTGTCCTTCAGGCGCTATTCAAAATCTCAGTTCCACCTAAGTTCGTCAAAAATCAATCGAAATATTTCAGAAATCTTGGTAAAGGATTCTTCGGGATTCATGCATAATTTTCTTCTATGGTTTACTCGAATTCTTTAACTATTGTATAGATCTCAAAGCCGTTTTAATATAAATAACAAAACCTTCCTTAATACGTGAACGTAATTAGCATGAAGCTTATTAGCAGAACGACACAGTAGGTTGAGTAAGAATGAACGTTAGCTCCGGAATTCCACTGAAGATATGATCATAAGCTGTCCAGTCTATTACCTTATCAACATAAGTTACTTCGTGATTTCTTTCAATGGAGTCTATGAACACTTCCCAAAAAAGAAGTCACCAATCACTACCTACAAAATGTCGTCCGTCGATTGAACGCGAGTCATTTAACTGAATTGGGTCGTAAATCTGCCACTGATAACTGCATCTATTACATCGTTGGACAAGATAGTGTCATCATGATCACCCATTACCGTTGCAGTTGCAACATTTTTTTTTTAAGCGTATCACCCCAAGCAAGGCTGGAGGCCACTAGCACGCAGGGGTTTACAGAAGGTTTGGAGGAAGAGCAGATAGGAGTCGTAAAGGAGAGGATGTGGAGAAAGATAGTGGATCGATCAAGGCAAGGGGGTTACAGAAGATTTGGAGCGAGAGCAGATCGGAATGAATGGTGAAAGGATGTGGGGAAGGGAAGTGGATAGATCAAGGTAACTGGAGATGTCGATTGACGTTACACTTAAATAGTTGGAGATTATATTTGTCAGGGAAACAGTAATAGGGAAGGGAGTTCCATAGGCGAGATGTGCGAGACATGAAGCTATTGGAGTAGAAGAGTCGTCTACATCTAACAGTTTCAACGGTGTAGGCGTGGGAACGGGATGCCAGTCTCGTAGGACGTTTAAATACACGCGGCCTAGGGACAAGCGAAAGCAGCTCCTCGGAGCAATTACCGTGAAAGTATTTGTAAAAAAGACAGAGCGAGGCAACATCGCGTCTGTGAGAGAGCGACTGCAGACGAGATGACAGATCAGGGCCAATCACATTGCATATCCGTCTCTGGATCTTATCAAGAACCCTGAGGCAAACAGCAGGGGCCCCAGACCATATATGGCAGCAATACTCCATGCAAGGGCGAATGGTCGATTTATAGACTTGGAGGATCGATTCCGGGGAGAAAAATTTCCTGGCTCGGCACAGAGAACCAACTTTCCTTGCGGTGGCTGATGCAACTGACTCGATACTGATGACGTAACTGCAGGGATGGGTCTAAGGTAATGATGTCCAAGAGAGCCCATCCTTCTTCAGGGTCGTTTTGAAGTCTACTCAGCACGAGGAAACGCAATCTGTTTTGCTATTTAACCTATAACTGAGAAGGAAAAAAAGGATTAACACCTTTCCCAATGACATTATCTGCAAAAGTGAAGAAAAAATGTTATTCCTGAATTAGGGAGCGCCAATCCAATATCTTTCGCATATATTACATAAGACG
>OZ038505.1:84721994-84786994 GCA_964036315.1 Acanthosepion esculentum | reverse complement strand
ATGGCAAACGGTAAGAAAAACAATTTGCTCTGTGTTTTCGCTCACAGTCAGTCTTGAGATCCTCTCTCTACACATCATTGAATCGGCCATTGCATCAGATTCATTTTGGCCGCCGATTGCTATTGATTGATGACTTTTATTTCGATCGTTCCTTGCCATCGACAAGCGAACCCATTTAAGCAAATATCAGGTAACCAATCAACCAACAGTAGGATCAGCGTTATTACAACGGACAGGTTGGAAGAAGAAGATCGAGAAAGAAAGATGTCAGGGAAAATACGTATGGATCAAAACCTAAAAGAATATTGATCATCAATGCAAAATGTGAAATTTTTCCTGAGACGCGTTTCGACCATTAGAACTTGATCAGACTAAAGTAAATGAAGAAAACGCGTATACGTTTTTATCCATCTTGTCCTTTATTTTCCTGATATTATCCAGGTATATAAACATTTATATATCGTGTTCTATAATATTTACCGTACAATATATATACATATATATATATATATATATATATATATATATATATATATATATATATATATATATATATATATGTAAAAGTGAACAATGAAGTCAACACTCAGAGGCGACAGGCTGTTTCATGATAGACGCAATCGTCAGGTCTCGAGGATTGCGTCTAGCATGAAACAGACTGTCGCCACTAAATGTTTGGATGCAATGCTCACTTTTATTTTTACACACGCTCTATCTCTGATATTGAACACTTTATCCCATAATATACCACACCTTAAGAGTATATTTCTTGATATATATATATATATATATATATATATATATATATATATATATATATATATATGGTTATGCATGATACATATATATATATATATGGTTGCGTATGATATATATATATATATGGTTTTGTATAATACCCATATATATATATATATATATATATATATATATATATATATATATATATATATGTATATATATATATATATATGTATGTATGTATTCCAAATTATTCCATGTATATATATATATATATATATATATATATATATATATATATATATATATATATATATATATATTCCGTTGCATGGATATTAGCTTGTAACACCAGGCTTCACGCTTTGGCAATCATCAGACAAACCGCTTTATTTTTTCCCAAGTGGATTCATTTATGCTTATTTGTGCATGGTGGAGGTGGAGGAAATTTTCTTCCGTGTTTGTTTGGAATGACACTTCCCCATTCATAGACACATATACATAAATCTGAGGCTAGGTGCAGATAAACATCCCTGCGTTTGAACATACATATATACGCAATTGTCATTCTATTACGGTGTGTAGACTGTAGCGTTACAAATGTATCAATGTTCTCTTAACAAGGGACAGGTGGGAGGTACTCTTGACGTTTTTCAGATCGACCGTCAGATAAGCTCACTTTCACTCACGCATACACACATATATGGAGACGCGTACCCACACTCTTTGATCTGGGCCCCCTGCCACCACGTTGGTTAAGCTGGGTTCTGCCTGTGGACATGGTGATGATCATGTTTATATTTTTAGCAATGCTAACTGCTAAACCTTATATATATATATATATATATATATATATATATATATATATATATATATATATATATATATATATGTTGAGAGGATTTTTATCCGACAATATGTCTAACTAATATATACGTTACTTTTGTTGGCTAATCCTGTTTTTTCTCGTTTAATTAAAAACTGAGTTTAATTATAAGACGTCTAAATTAATTAATATTTTGTTTTAATAAAAAAAAAACTGGGATAACAAACTGAAACACGTGTATTCACTAAAATAACGTTCATAGTAAAAAAATTACATATATATATATATATATATATATATATATATATATATATATATATATAGCGATATATATATATATGTATATTGAGCGAGAGTGAGAGAGAGAAAGAGAGAAAGAGAGAGAGAGATATTTTTGGGACAGTTGTCCTTATCTTTATTGTCATGTTCACGATATTTCTGGCGTAGTACGCTCCAACGTTGTGCAGTCGTTTGGAATTTTGAAATGAACCCTTTATTTTGCCCACCGAAGTAGCATTTTCTAGTTCCACGTGCCATACCTCTTCTGGATCTTTCACTTATCTCCCTTCAACTAAACTCTATGATCTTTTTGTTCACCACTGTTGTAAACAGGTATTGAATTCACAACTCATCGGATCACGTCACTGGATCCAGCCAACGCTTTTATCCATTGGGCCATCTGTCCTTGAGGACCAATCACCTGAAGAAGGCCGGAGTGTTTTAAACATGGCAATAAAGATGAGGACAGCCGTCCGAACAATGTAGAGAATTACAATTCCTCATCTCAGAAATATAGACACATATATATATATGTGTGTGTGTGTTTCTGTTTGTGTGCGTGTTTTTAAATATATATATATATATATATATATATATATATATATATATATATATATATATATATATATATATATATCAATTATGTAGTGCGTATTCAATTTATGTAACGTAAATCATTCAAACGAAAAACAAATACTGAAGCTAATTATACGGCAAGAATCACTCTCACAAACAATATTTAATAATAAAATACAATCAACTTCGAATCCGTTAATGAATGGTATGATCCTTGTTTATAAATTCCGGTTTTATCAGGTCTTATTTTTTCTACCAGCCGGGCTTTCAGTCGTTTCGAACGACCATCATCAGGTAGACATTTCAGTGTGTTTTTGTTAAATTCCGAGTAGTAATGCGACATCGAAAGAATTTCAACCTCAGCGTCGCGACTGCATGCTCCAAAATTATTCTTACATTTAAAAATATCTCATTGCTAAAAAAACATTCTTTCGGAATGCACAATCTTTCGATGTCGCATTACTACTCGGAATTTAACAAAAACACACTGAAATGTCTACCTGATGATGGCCGTTCGAAACGACTGAAAGCCCGGCTCGTAGAAAAAATAAGACCTGATAAAACCGGAATTTATAAACAAGGATCATACCATTCATTAACGGATTCGAAGTTGATTGTATTTTATTATTAAATATTGTTTGCGAGAGTGATTCTTGCCGTATAATTAGCTTCAGTATTTGTTTTTCGTTTGAATGATTTACGTTACATATATATATATATATACTTACATACATATATACATATATATATATATATATATATATATATATATATATATATATATATATATATATATATATGTACAAGAATCTTGAAGTGAAAATGTCTAACATGTGACACATGAGGACATCAATAATTCCAGTTGTCGTTGGAGCCTTCGGAATTTTGGGAAAAGACTCCGATAAACTCATTCAAGGGTTTCCTGAT
Source organism: Acanthosepion esculentum (assembly GCA_964036315.1). Classification (NCBI taxonomy): domain Eukaryota; kingdom Metazoa; phylum Mollusca; class Cephalopoda; order Sepiida; family Sepiidae; genus Acanthosepion; species Acanthosepion esculentum. The sequence goes on along the minus strand of OZ038505.1, from coordinate 84,783,645 downwards.
AGACCATTAAATTAAAAATAAAAATGTACTTTTTTTTTACAAAGATGCTCACTGAAAAATGACTTGAAGCTATTTCTAACCTTAGGTCTCTGGTTGGAACCCGGAAGAAAATGTGTCTTATTATTACTATTATTATTAATATTATTATTATTATTATTATTATACAATATTGAGGTTAGTGGTCCTGAAGAATATGTAGCGTCGTCTCTTCAATATTGCATCATTCTTCTTAATAATTTTTCTTATTCCTTTAGTCATTGAATGTTTAACCCATTCTTTTGTCTTGATGTTCATAAGTCATGTCTCTATTCCAGGACATTCATCAGTAGTCTAGTTTTTACTCTAGTGTCTAGTATCTTTGTCTAGAATCATCGTCTATGTGCCCTCGATTCTTTCTCGACTGTGATATTTAAAAGAACATATTCCCAATTCTTCAACAATTATTGGAACAAATCCTATATTCATATTCAATATTTTCTTCATTTTCCAGACAAGACTCAAATTATTGAGTGTTCTGATCAAAATAATTGGTGATCTATACATGTGACTAAATAACAGCATGTCTCCTTACTATTCTAGCATACGACTTAGTATTCTAGCCGTTTTCAGTAATGCAGTTGCCAGCATCGTCCTGATATAAATCTGATTTCCAATTTATCCGGATTATCCCTTTCTTCAGCCTTACCCCTTCTTCACAACGGCTTTGTCCAACCTTTGTCTTTTTCAAAACAGTTTTCTCCAGGTTTCCCCTTTCTTCAAAACAGTTTTCTCCTGCGTTTTTCTTTCTCCAAAACTGTTTTTTCCAACATTTCCATATATGCAAAACCAGTTTTCTACAGTACCTCCCTATCTGAAAAACAGTTTTCTCCAGCCTTTATCTTTCTTCAAAATAGTTTTCTCCAGCGTTTCTCTTTCTTCAAAACTGTTTATTTCATCTTTTCCCTTTCTTCAAAACAGTTTTCTCCAGCCTTTATCTTTCTTCAAAATAGTTTTCTCCAGCGTTTCTCTTTCTTCAAAACAGTTTATTTCATCTTTTCTCTTTCTTCAAAACAGTTTTTTCCAACGAATCTCTTTCTTCAAAACAGTTTATTTCATCTTTTCTCTTTCTTCAAAACGGTTTTCTCTAACATTTATCTTTCTTCAAAATCGCTTTCCCCAGCCTTCCCCTTTTCTCCCAAACAGTTTTCTCCGGCATTCCCTTATTCAAAACTGTTCTCAGTCTTCTCAGAAGAAATAGTGTGTGTTGATGACTGAGATTTCTTTTTATAGTTTCATCTAGTGTCATACACTTAACATCAATGTCATACACAGAACATCAATGTCATACACTGAACATCAATGTCATACACAGAACATCAATGTCATACACTGAAGATCAATTTCATACACTGAAGATCAATGTCGTACACTGAACATCAATGTCACACAATGAAGATCAATGTCATTCACTGAACATCAATGTCATACAATGAAGATCAATGCCATACACTGAACATCAATGTCATACACTTAAGAGCAATGCTATACACTGAACATCAATGTCATACACTGAAGATCAACGTCATACACTGAACATCTATGTCATACACTGAACATCAATGTCATACACTGAAGATCAATGTCGTACACTGAAGATCAATGTCATACCCTGAAGATCAATACCATACACTGAAGATCAATTCCATACACTGAACATCAATGTCATACACTGAATATCAATGTCACACAATGAAGATCAATGTCATTCACTGAACATCAATGTCATACAATGAAGATCAATGCCATACACTGAATATCAATGTCATACACTGAACATCTATGTCATACACTGAACATCAATGCCATACACTGAACATCAATGTCGTACACTGAAGATCAATGTCATACCCTGAATATCAATACCATACACTGAAGATCAATTCCATACACTGAACATCAATGTCATACACTGAACATCAATGTCATACAATGAAGATCAATGTCATACACTGAACATCAATGTCGTACACTAAACATCAATGCCATACACTGAACATCAATGTCATACACAGAACATCAATGGCGTACACTGAAGATCAATGTCATGACCTGAAGAATGATGTTATACACTGAACACCAATGTCATACACTGAACATCAAGTGACATGAATCTTGCCACAATGCTCTATTACTTTCATTAATATTTCAAATATTTCTCAGTAGTTCTGTCATCTTTGTAGTCGTTGCTCTTCCTCAGATATACTTTTTATTATTGTTGATGTTTCACTAGTCTCATCGGGGACACTTCCATTTCATACATCTTTCTCAATTATCTGACTATGGGATAATTCCTCTCCAACCACCAGTACGGTCCAATTCAAAATTTGGTTGCTTACTTCCTCCCGTTATTGTTGCCATTGTGATTTTTATTTTTACAGAATCACTTTCTAACAATTAAAACTGGTTTTCTCGGGTTACGATTTTGACATTTCTTAAATATTTAAAATGTCTGGTTTAAGTATTTTCGGTCATTTATTTAGTAAATAGAACGTCAGGTAATAGAGGTGATTTTAAAAGTACTGATCATTAGCTTAAAAAAAGAAAAGAATTTCCAACTCATCTTTTCCTTATTAGCCACATTGATTTCTTATAATACAAAAAGCCGATAAATTGATTTTACAACCTATCATAATTTTATGCCTCCATTTTTCTTCAATATGAATCTCTGTTTGCCAAATCGCTCATTATAATCTCCGATAACCATCGTAGAATGCCAGCAGCGAAAGATTTGCTAAGATATCTTGAAATGCCTGAGCGCAATGGACTTATGTCTTTCGCAAATACATTAGTGCAAAGTGCATATAAATAGTCTCTGTTGGAATCCGAACGGTTCGACGCCTTCATTGTCCCTGCTGATAACCTTGCACGGTCGACTTAGTTTCAAGAAAAGTATGCAAATATCCGTTTGATTTTCTTTTTTTTCCTGTGGACACCTGTGAAAACGTTAAAAGTCTCTTTCTCACAATCTCTCACTCTGTCCCTCTCTCTTTAAAGAAATCGTCGCATTCGGAGAACGAATGTAATCATGTTGAACTTGACAACGAACTGCAGAATTTGTTCAGTGAACTTAAAATTCTTATTACCATATCCATTCCAGTCCATGGCAGATTAACTGAAATATGACATTCCGAAAATTAAATACACAGTATCTTGAATAAATCCCTTTTCATTTGCATTTACTACATACTTGAGATGGTGTTAAGAAAAGGTTATTAAATATCTAACATGGAAGAACATTTTATAAGAATTATTTGGTTTTTATTCTGAAATAGGTAGACATTTTATTTTGAATTAAGATCTGAAAGTCAACAAAACATTTTTATTGATACATTTTCTTCATAATTTTTCATTTCTTACGTAGCCTAGCCAAAATAATGTCAAAATCTCTATAACGTCCAAATCGTTTCCGCGTCCTTGTTGGTCATAAATTATTTCCCACCCTACAACTCCATTCTCACAGTCGAAATGTAGCAAGCCTCTCGCTGCCCTAAAGTTATTTCCGTGGGAAATGTTCAAATGAAAAAAATCCCGTTCTTCCAACGGTTCTAACCTTCACGATTAAGACCCGCAACGCTACGCGTATTGTAGCAAACCACTTTCATATCCTTCATATTATATTTGGGAAAAGTAAAGTTCTACACGAGCAGCTTTTTCCGGCGAACCATTGCTATGTGGAACTGAATGCCAAGAGGATGTTTTCCTGATCACTAGAAACTTAATCTCTTCAAATCTAGGGCTAATCATATATCCATATCAACTGTGCTTCTTTCTCTGTCAGTGGCCCCTGGGCCTTGCACCTTAATCTAAATGAAAAAAATGTTTTGCATTGATGGAAACAACTTGTAAACAGTAGATTCTTCGCAAAGTATCAGGTTATCCCATAAGTTCTGTCCGAATTTTGAATAAAGAAAACAAATGACCAAATGTTACATTTAATTACAGATTCAATCAACAATGTATTATTATCTATGATTCCTTCCATCTATTAACAAGCTTAATAATTCCATTACTGTAAAATTCTTTTGGCTTTGATTCAAAGAACACTCAAATGTCAGTTTTAACCTCTTCCTGTGTTACAAAAGCTGTTTTTTCCAAATGATTCTGTAAGCTACGAAACAAATGGTAGTCTGAAGGAGCAAGGTCGGGAGAATAAAGTGGATGAGGAATTTTCTCCCAAGCAAATTCTTCGATCTTTTGTGACGTGATTCTTTCTGTGTGTGGTCGCGAATTGTCCTGATGAAACATCACCCGTTTTCGATTCACTAGAGCAGGTATTTTTTTCCTCAAAGCTTGGTTCAAACGCTCTAATTGCTGACAGTATATTTGAGCATTAATTGTTGCATGTGGTAAGAATTCAAAGTGGATTATTCCTTTGCAATCCCACCAGATTGAAAGAAGAACCTTTTACCCATGAAGTTTCTTTCTCGGCTGTGGCTGGGGTCCTTCCCCTTTACCAAGCCACTGTCTACGACGCTTAACATTTCGATAAAAGATCCATTTTTCGTCGCCAGTCACAAGTCTATCCAAAAAAGGTGAAACAAGTTGGCGAGAATGGAGAGAAGAGCAGATGTCAACTCGGCATTTGAGGTTGTTTTCAGACAATTCATGAGGCATCCATTTTCCAAGTTTAGGAACTTTTCCAACTTGTTGAAGATGACGATGAACAGTTGTATGGTTTGGACTGAGAACCACTGCCAATTCCTCAACTGATAAAGCAGGATTTTCTTCAAGGGCTGCTTCAAGAAGCTTTTCATCAAACTCAACTGGATGTCTGGTTCGATCTTCATCTTCAAGGGTGAAATCTCCACCTCTGAATTTTGCAAACCATCTTCTGCAAATTCTTTCATTCACACATTCCTCTCCATAAACTGAGTGAATGTTTCTAGCCGCTTCGGCTGCTGAGTTTCCTTTCTTGATCTCATAAAGTATTATGTGCCTCAAATGATTCTTGGGTACTTCCATGTTAGCAGGGTTTTAATCAAACAAAATTTAATTTTATTGTTCTCTGAAATAAAATTTGACCAGTTTAAATACATCTAAACATAAAAATAATGTTTACCTCCATTAGACATCATAAAATACACTTTAAATTTCGTTCATTTTAACAAAAGGTTAAAATTCGGACAGAACTTATGGGATGACCTAATAAAAAAGTTTTAGCATCTTGTATTCCCAAGCGGTAACCCATCAAGGTACTGACCAGACTCATCATTACGTAACTTTGGTGATCTTACGGTGTGATGTGATATGGCTGTATATTTAATACCTATACTAAGGGAAAAAGCAGTAAAAATGAAAAGACTAAAATTTGGTCGAAAATGAAGAGCCAAAAGTCAAAGTATTCTATGCCGACGGAGCCTTGCTAGTTTGATTTGGGAGATACCAAAAAATACAAACCCGTGGAGCTGCTTGAGCTCGGTCAGAGGAGACGTCCGCTGCCAGGTTCTGAACATTTAGAATTTTGGTAGTGCACCTATACGCTATGCATTACGCAATATTATGATTGTTAGACTTTCAGTAACTTATAATGCGAAACTTCAATAAAAATTAGCAGAAAATATAATACTTATAGATGTGTAAAATATTGTGTGACATTTAATATACAATGGTCTATGATAAGGTTTTAGCCTCCCTTGATTACAGCAATTATGGCTTATGTAATAACGTCTCGTTTTTCAGACAATACCGCGATAGTATTAAGCTACTTTCATCTATGAACGATAGTTGACTTATAACTTTCAATGAAATTTCGCGGAAGTAAGGAAATTGATGATTTTCAACGATTGCAAATAATAGGATGGCATCATTGTGGTGGCAAGTCAAATAGAGAAATTGCTAAGTTTTTCCAGATTAATCATCAAACATTTAATAACATTGTCAAGAATTTTAATGAAGTAGACCATCGTGTGGAACAACGTTCAGGAAGATCAAGCATCGTGTCTGAGCGAACGAAAAGGGCGCTGAACAGGGAAGGGATCAGAAACTGTCGTCAGAGCGTCAAAGATATCACCAACATGAAAATGTCGACATATGCGGTGAGAAAAACTCGGAAAGAGCTAAGCTCTCAAAGAAGCCCTTGATTTCAGAGGTTAACAGAAACAGGCGAGAGAATTTGAGAGCAAAGTTTATGAATTTTGGCATTCTGTAATTTGGTCAGAAGAAAGTAAATTCTCCCAGTATTCGAATTTGAGACAGGTTTATATTTGAAGAAATCAGAATGAGACTTGGAACACTGAATGTCTGCAGGCGACCCTGACACATGGAAGTGATTGGAGTAATGATGTGTCGCGCTGTCTGGTTTGGAGGGAAATCTGAGCTGATTCTTGTCGGTAATTGGTTTAATGGTCCAAAATAATGTGAAATATTAGAGATAGCACTATTCCCACTATTTGAAAGCAATCAAATTGACAAGAATGGTTACCTTTTTTCAAGAAGATGGAGCGCCATGTCATACGAGTAAAGTAGCAAAAGCCTTGAAGGAATCACAGAATTATCACTGCCATGGGTAGCCCAAATCCCTGACATGAATCCAATAAAGTACCTTGAACGAACACTTCCATAGCGTGCAAGCAAAATTACATCAGTGGCAACCTTTAAAGTAACATTGCTAAAGGAGTGACAAAATATCGATCAGACGATTTGTGATAACTTGATCAAATCTATCAAAAGTCGAATACAAGCACTGAAACTAGGAAATGGAGGACTTACTCCATACTAATTCCAAATAGTTCTTATTTATGTTGAGCTAGGATTACGTAATTAAACTTTGAAATTAGATGTTCTTTATTTCTCCTGGCTAAAATCTTTTCTAAGGCCACTCTGTAATATCTATTCTTGTTAAAAGATATTAATAACAAATTTTTTCATGGCTATCAGATTTCATTTCGAAAAGTTCAATGCAGACTTTTTGTTTTGCTATATTTTAATCGTTTCATCCAAATCAAGGCAATAAAAGTAACTAAAACGCCAGGATTTACAGAAAGGGAAACAAAACAGAGAGGACAAAAAAAAAAACAAGATTCAAGAAAAGAGATGACGAACAGGGTTGACATTGGATATCGCAATTGAGAAGGAAACCGGAAGTGATTTCCATGAGCGAGAAATTCATCAGAAAAAAATATAACATACGTTTACAAGTAGCACATTGAAATGTGGTGTTATAAGACTAATCTGCCAATAGAATCCTGCACTTAAATTCTTTCATTCGACGAACCAGGCTCAGAATAATTACCGTGAAAATATTTTTAGAAAATGCACAGGGAAGTAAGAAAATGCTTGAAGCCATGGTGCCAGGTCAGAACTGAATACATTACATATTCTTCGGATTTTGTCAAGAATATCCAGTTTTAATGAAGAATAACCAGACGAGAATATCTAATTTTTAATTTAATTTGAAGATGTGGATTTAGTTTACACTCCGACTAGCCATATAAGACTTGAGAATAAGGGCAGCGATAATGTTTTTTGTTTTTTTAACGGTAAAAATTATAAACATGAATACGTTTCTTCAATCTATAGATTTATTTATGAAATTAATATTAAAATTATAGGATGCACAAAATAGAATTTATTAAGAGAAAATCACTTACAGGTGAAAATGGAATTTAAAAAAAAATTATATTAGTATTTGGTCGTTGGCATTCTTCGGCCTTCTTCAACCTTTAAATTCTATATTTTTTCGATATTTTCTAGTTTTTCGAATTTACTATTGCTGTAGTTTAAATATTTTAGGAAACGTGGAACCTCGTGAAACTTGCAGAATATGAAGGAAAGTATTCTTGTATTAGTATATATATATATTTAGCTTAAATATTTTTAGTTCTAATCCCTACCATTCAGAAAACTCGTTTCCAAGAATAAATAAATTAAAAATGATGTCATCATCGATTGTGAAGACATCTATAATTTTACAGTCTACAACACATACACAGTACATTATTTCGCCTCACACTATCTTCTTCTAAGTTGTTTTCTTGACCATTTCCATGAATAACACAACCTCTCTCTCCCATCTTTATCCAATAATTAACTACATTTATCACTAACGATTATGAGTTTTCTTCTCCTTTTTTGTCCAAATTAAACGCGTCTCTTTGTGATATTTCCTTAAAGGTGATAGTTCGCTTGTCTTTAAGTCTTAGGCTAATGTTCATAATAGTCTGCATTGGGTCTCTGTTTGCATAGTCAATTCCAACTTAATCAAATATTTTCTTGTCGCTTAATATATTATTCTCCCTATTATCCTTGTAATGTTCCTCGTTTTGTGACATTATTAAAGTGAGTTTTTCGTGTTCTTATCTTGGTAATGGTTTCAATTTCTTTTTTCATTATTCTCTTATCTCTGAAAATTTTTCCCAATTTCATCTTCTCATCACGAAATAACTCGCGTCCTATTTAAGGTCATAACTCTCACGATACATGGATATCTTTATAGATCTGAAATTTAAAAATAAATATCATTAAGTCTATTATGACATATATTAGTTTCCAAAGGGATGAACAAATACGCTTAGAAACATCATCTTCTACGTTCATGGCTCTCTACAACTTCCAGTTCATTGTAGCTTTGAGCAATGTGTGGTCCCCTGTTCGCTCTTACAATCCAATTTTTTCCGCCAATTTAAAAAGAAACACTTTAGGTAAATCATCCGATCTTTCCTTTTGTCTCTCCTGTAAGTGGTAAATTCACCAAACCCAGATTTCTCATTATGTTTCGCAGAAATTTTAATTCTTTATTTTTCATCATAAGCAAAATGTCCTCTTCGTCTCTATTTTAGGTAAAAAATTTTCGTTACTCACATGATTCACCGACGGTATTGTCAACATTGTTCTGTAGGCCTCACCCCTGTTGCCTCAAGTTTCCTCGTTATTTATGAGGAGATTCTTCAGCATCTGGAAAATGTATATTAAATATCGGTTCAGTAATCTTTTGTTTGTTTATAAAGAAATGTTCTTTTTTTTAATACTTTGTTTACTTTTTGAAAGGCATCTTCTCTATTCCAATGTGCATTCGGATTTTAGTGCCACTTTTTCTGTAATTTGTTGCAACATTTATTAGATAGGTAAATTTCTGTAAATTTTCTATTTTGATGTCTCCAATTAATAGCTACAAGATTGGGCTCTCTAATTGGTAACAATACATCTAGTCTTCTTATAATTTATGGTTAGTCTTTTCTTCCAATTTATTTTACTACCTTGTCTAGGAGTTCCTCCAGTCTTGTTTTATTCGTCTATCACCAACACAAACTCATTTTCTTATCATAATTTGGTCTGCAGTACATTAAAACTATTGGAATTCCTCCGTATATTACAGATATCATTGGCCCTTAAATTGTTTTCTCGTATTCACTGCATTATATAATAATAAATATTGAATTTATAAACTGAAAGCAAAGGAGATTTATATTGTCTAAATGCTTGAGAAGAAAAAGTCGTCTTCCAAATGTTAATTGACCAACTGAATTTCCCAAGATCTGCTCTTTATCCCTCATCGAGCAAAATTTTCTGAGATTAATGCATCCACTTGGTATATTCGCAACAATTTACTGTTTTCAACTTTTCTTACATATTATTCCTCAAGCATGCTTGATGGTAACTTTCATGAGAGTGACTTGTTGCACCTCATCGGGTTACATTCTAGGCTGACATGAAGTAGAAAGATTATATAGAATCTATAGCTAGGTCTGCTGCTAAGAAACGTAGATCACTGTTTCGTGTTAGACAATTTTTCACTCCGGAATTTATCTTACATATTTATAAGTCAATCATTCCACCATGCTCTGTATTTTGCTGCCACATAGGATACGGTTCTGCTATTCTTGATAAAACTCAAAAGAAGAATCAGTAATATTAATGGTCGTGACTTTATATGGAAGATTGAAGTTTATAAGCAGTAAATTCGACCTTGCCAACCGAACGATCCTCTGTGGCCGAATCGGTTAAAAGTCACGTCAGGCTATATGACATTTCGGTATAGGATACAGGTTCGAATCCTCTCGGAGGACGAATATTTTCTATGAAAATTTCTCGGACATTCAGGCCGGTAAATGTTGTTTAATATATACAGATACGTATATATATATATATATATATATATATATATATATATATATATATATATATATATATATATATATATATATATATATATCCGAATGTAATGAGAACAAAAATAATCTATAATTCCTAACATTCACAGCATTAATTCAAAAGAGGGCTCAATACCGAGAGTAGAGCAATACTTATTGATTATCAGTTTTTCATATAGACTAAAATAAATTTACTCATTACAAAGATACAACCTTGTTCTTGTTTCGTTGCATTTAGTTGCACCTCGTGTTGTGAGAACAAAAATGGTTCGAGAAAAATGCTTACACCTTTGTAGTAATTAAACTGATTTTGTCTATATGAAAAAATTATAATAAATAATATGTACATATATATATATATATATATATATATATATACACACACACATATATATATATATATATATATATTGTATACACAGTACTTATTGGAAAGTGCTCATTGTCAAAGACAGTTTGTCTAATGATCGCAAAAGCGTGAAACCCAGGATCACAAAATCAAATCGATCTAATTATATACACACACACGCACGCACACGCGCAGACACAAACACACACACACATATATATATATATATATATATATATATATATATATATATACACACACACACATATATATATATATATATATATATACACACATATATATATATATATATATGTCTCGGTGTGGTGTCTGTGTGCGCGTGTGTATGTGTGTGTGTGCGCACGCGTATGTGCGTGAATGAATTTATTCATAAACACTTTCATCTAAAGATTAAATATAGTTGAAGTGAAAATCCTTTCTGTCTACCTGTTTCGCCATATCTCATAAGTGTCATCTTTTTTTTATTATTATTTCTGTGGCATCACACACGTCGCAAAGAACGTGCCCCTCATTATTGAATGGGTGTGGTTGTCAACGCACTCGACATACAACCTTTCAGTGACCATGAAATCATTCCCTCATAGTTATCTCCTCTTCAAGCCTCGTTTGTTTATTTAATATTTTCATTTCTTTTTACGTGTGCGCAATTCTCATCATAACTCTGGACAATTTTTGTTTTCCTTCTTTCCACCCTGTCATCTTAAATGCTTATTTTTACTCAAATGTCAGCCTTCTGTCATCAGCCGGCAAAATCTGTGCTTTTCATAACGAAAAATGGAGTATTTTCACATTTTCTAATATTTTGCTTTGATCTCTCTTTATTTATCTTTTCTAATTGGTTTTTTTTTTCGGGAGGTAGTCAGCGATTATATGTCTGTCTTTTTTATCATAGCTTCCATATGCGTATAATTTGCGATAACAAAAGCTTCTCCTTTTTTTCTCCTCAGTAATAATTCTGGGAACATACCTCAAACCATGAAATAACTGCCTTTTTCCGACGTCAATACCCAAAACCAAACCCACTCTTTCTTTTCTGCCCTTGTGGTTCCCTTGGCAAGTTACTTTTCCTGTTGGCTCCATGCCAGATTTTGATGAAAACCATCCGTAAAGAAAACAAAAGAATATATAACTTAGGAGTGATAATCAAGCAAGCCATGTCGGAACTTCCATGGCAGACTCTGCAAATACAACGCTTATGCCAGGAGATGATGATGGGTTGCCTGAGAGATTCGCAATGTTTTATGCTCTCTGATTCTCACGTTTGACGACACCCCAAAAATGCAAAACGACATTTCAGCGTTTAGGGACGCAAATAATTTTCTAATTATTGATTTGCGTTGAGTATCTCTTCACCTGAAATGGTTGTGACCAAAAAGTTCCTGTTCTTTCTTTCTTTTTTTTTTCATATTCTCTTCAGATTTGATCTTTTTTTATGAGGTGAGTTAGGAGATTTATTTCGAAATTTATATTATTTTTAGAACTGGGTTTTCTGAATTGCATTTTTTTTTTTTTGCACATATCAAAGCAATTTTGCCCTTTATTTTCTAATGAAAATATTCTTACATCCAGTTCTATATGAAAAGCTAAAATATACAAAGGTTGCATATGTATGATGTCAAGCTCGCAAAACGGCAAATGTTCTTGCCAGTTTGTGTAGCGATTAAAATGCTTTCAAAAATGCCTTCTGGGAAACTGATTTTCCAAGCGTAGCTTAGACGTGGCACAAGGCCGAATGTATGGGGCACCCAGTGATGACAGAAGTCTCTATTGAGTCTTAATTGTTCTAGCAAGACAAGCTTGCTTACCATTACACTTCTCCGAGGTTCCCAAACTGATTGCATATAGTGATTTTCCAAGCGTAGCTTAGATGTGGCACAAGACCGAAAGTATTGAGCACCCAGTGAGGATGGAAGTCTCTATTGAGTCTTAATTGTTCCAGCAAGACAAGTTGGCTTACCATTACACTAGCCTGAGGTTGCCAGCCTGATTGCATATAATGATTTTCCAAGTGTAGCTTAGATGTGGCACAAGGTCGAATGTTTTGAGCTCCAGTGAGGATAGAAGTCTCTATTCAGTCTTAATTGTTCTAGCAAGACAAGCTTGCTTTACCATTACACTACCCCGAGGTTCCCAAACTGATTGCATATAGATAGGGGTAATGAAAATTCTATTAAAGACACTTTAAAATATCAGTGATTTTTTTTTAAATGACTGAACTAGCATATTTTTTATATTTATAGAACCTAAAATGCAACAAATAAGAGACTACTACCCTTAAAAATACGGACAGTATATAAAGACGTAATGTTTTATTTATTTATTAAACCGACCGATTTTATTTCTTAAACGTTATCTTTAGTGAATACTCACACTAGAAGAGACGCTCCGTTTATTTATGAAACTGTATATTTTATTTTCTTCTACGGTATTTACATTATTCGGACTATTGTCTTCATCTTTCTCGCCATATTTATTACAACGGTTCGACCGTTGTACGCTCCGGCCCTCTTCAGGTGATTGGAATGTCGAACTGAACCATTTATTTCGCTCACTGGGAAAGACTGTTCTAGTTCCACGTGCCATCTCTGATGGATGTCAGTTATCATTTGTCTCCTGTTAATTCCCCTCTCCAAGTTCTCCACAATGATAACAGCAAACATTGCAATATGAGCACTGGTAAAAAACGAATGCTGAAGACATTAGGTTTATAATACCCAGAAATTCTTGTACGCATGTTCTCAAAGACACATGGCAGAGTGGATAAAAGCAGTGACAGGACCCAAAGAATGCGTGTTCAATACCTGGTTAACGCGGTGGAGAAATTGGAGATGGGAATTAACAGGAGATAAATGATAACTGACATCCTAGTTCGACATTCCAACCGCCTGAAGAAGGCCGACGTTGTAAATATGGGGGAAAATCTCCGTAATTGATGTATGTGTAATTATTCACAGTCATTGAAATAGGTTTGAAAATATGAGGTCTAAGAAATTAACAATTCATTTTGATTGACAGTTTAATGCTTTAGGCGAGCACCTGATTACTGTTCATTTCTCCGTCCAGAATCTCTCTCACTCTCTCTGCACACACACGCATACATATATATATATATATATATATATATATATATATATATATATATATATATATATATATATATGTGTGTGTGTGTGTGTGTGTGTGTGTGTGTAAGCAAGTATGTGGATGTAGATCCGACGGTATGATGGAAATGTGGAAAAGACAAAGCAAAATCCGAATATATGAGTTTACTGTTTTTTAACAAAAAACAAAATAAAAAACAGTAAACTCACATATTCGGATTTTGCTTTGTCTTTTCCACATTTTCATATATATATATATATATATATATATATATATATATATATATATATATATATATATATATATATATATATATATATATATCGGTTATAGGCCAAACTCTCTGTATTTAAGAATTAGAAAGTTTCATATTTGATACTATCTCCTACTAAGCTAAGTTTTTCAAAATCCTGAAACTGGTAGGACATAGCGTCCAAATTTTAGAGAGGGGATTAACAAAATTTTAAAATGCATAACATTACCACAAGCCAACAAGTGAGATTATGCAAAGTGATTTTAGAAAACTGAAATTTTAAGGGAGGTTTAATTTTAAGGAATGGTTTAATTTCGTCATTATTATTATTATTATTTATTATTATTATCGTTATTATTATTATTATTATTATTATTATTATTATTATTATTATTATTATTATAGACTATATCATAAAAGTTTCCAGTGTGCAAAATTCACTCTGGAGCAAAGTGAGCTGGTAAATATATTATGAAAAGACACATAAACTTCAATTCTTAGAGGAATCCTCGAAATCGAATGGGTCCCTTCATAATTTTGTCCTGTAGTTTATATATACATATATATATATATATATATATATATATATATATATATATATATATATATATATATATATGACAAAATTGACAAAATTATGACAAAAATATTGGCTCCTGAGAATTATGACAAAAATATTGGCTCCTGAAAAATTAATTTCGGTTGAGCTCTCTGGTTTGAGGTGTGAATTTGTAAACAGTGACTATTTAAGCTAATATTGCACGACTCTTCGGCAGAATTGTGTCACTGTCTGCCACTGTGTGTTTATCTAAATCTAAAAATAAACACGCTAAAATTCACCTTCATCCCCGCCGCGCGCCGACGGCTTACTGGTAGAAGTTCCGACTGACGCAAATTCAGTCGGGTTCCGATCATAGCTAGAGGCAACCTGACGTCTAGCCACACTGATGAGCTGTGAAACAGCGAAACAGTCTGTCTGAAGATGACAAATATATATATATATATATATATATATCACAGCCCCCCCCCTACACACACACACGACCACACACACATACCCATATACACGCATTTACATACACAGATACGAGAAGGTGTTGAAAATTACACTGACGAAACAATTCTGCTGTTTAGAATTTGGTAGAGTTTTCGAAGGTGTCCGGTTCATATACATTTTAGAAAATCCTCGTGCTTGTTTGTCCAATGTGATGTTCGTTAAACGCCTGAAGATTCAACCTCCATGTAGTTCTTTGTTCTGTAACTAAACTATATATGTATACATACATACACACACACGTATGCACACACACACATACACACATATATATATATTCTTTTATTTGGTTATACATAGATAATAAACATCAAAAAAATTACATGGAAACCTTTACTAAACTGACTTTTCTCTGTGAAATTCGAAAAAGTTTAGAGAAACTTACGTAAATAAACTTCAAGCAATAAGAAAATCCTGCCATCTCAAAAGGCTTATAAGAAACGGAAACCTGATCACTGGCACTTTTTTTCTTTTTGCCCAAATACTGTAAACTCAGCACGGGAGTTATTTACCCGCCCCTGACATAGAAAACTCTTCAATTTTTCACAAACTTTTCGACTTTTTCAACAGCTAATCCCCGAGATTAGCAATTAACACTAGATAAATAATGTCAAGGAGCCTTTACTTTTGGTTTTTGTCAGCAAAGTGTTTGTTTCCCATCTTATTCTCAGAATGTCTGAAATTTGAATGTTTAAATTTCTCCCTCTCAATGCCCCCCCCCCCCGCCAATAATAAAATGTTTTTCGTCAAAGGAGAAATTTCATGCTTCTTAATTTATCAAATGTATTTATTAGGACTGCCAAATTTAATAAAATAATTTTAAAAGTGATTTATGTTCTCTCTGTATATGAAAACGTACACCAGATCATTAATGGGGGGATTTTTATAATTTAATATTAGACGAAGAACTCAAGATTAAGTTCTCAATTAGAGAAATGGTCGAATTTGTATGTTTTCTACTAATTTTGGACTTTTCAGCAGGGTAATCCGGGGTGAAATATCAAGTGATCATAACTGGTTTCGGAAAGGTGACACCAAACGATAGGATTCACCAACAAATGATAAGATTCGCCCAACATTATAGAGTTAAATTGTAAATGAGGAGAGCAAAGATGTCGAAAATGGAACAACATTAGAAACATCGTCGTCATGGTCGTTGGCGGAAATCGTTGCAGAATATTGGTCTGCTCATAGACATTTCCTTCTATGTGAAAAGAGTTATATGTTGGAAGCACTTCAAGTAAAAATACGTATACACCCATACAGACACGCAAAATTACGTGGGCATAGAAATGTAAAACGATTGGAAATAAGACAACTTAAATTATCATCAGATTACACACAAAAGAACGCAAATACACAGGCAAACATACTTATACACACAGATATATATGAAAATCTTGGTTCTATGTGGAGAATATTTCACTAGCAAACAATTTTGTAGCGATCATAAAAGTTAATAAGCAATTGGTCTAAGTTTAGATGAATATAATGGTCGGGGAATACAAGACCAAGCAAGTGAAAAATAGTCACTTATGATAGTCTCGCCGTATGCGGCCTTACGTTGTGTCTGCAGGGAACAACATTTTTTAACTTACTTTGTATACTGTCACTTCCTTTCATAACTAAAGTGTTTAAATACATTCTTTATTGTCAACTTATTTTTATTTAGCTAACTTTTTATTTAGACAAATATATATATATATATATATATATATCACAGCCCCCCCCACACACACACGACCACACACACATACCCATATACACGCATTTACAAACACAGATACGAGAAGGTGTTGAAAATTACACTGACGAAACAATTCTGCTGTTTAGAATTTGGTAGATTTTTCGAAGGTGTCCGGTTCATATGCATTTTAGAAAATCCTCGTGCTTGTTTGTCCAATGTGATGTTCGTTAAACGCCTGAAGATTCCACCTCCATGTATTTCTTTGTTCTGTAACTAAACTATATATGTATACATACATACACACACACACGTATGCACACATACACATACACACACAGATATATATATTATTTTATTTGGTTATACATAGCTAATAAACATCAAAAAAATTACATGGAAACCTTTACTAAACTGACTTTTCTCTGTGAAATTACAAAAAGTTTAGAGAAACTTACGTAAATAAACTTCAAGCAAAAAGAAAATCCTGCCATCTCAAAAGGCTATATCTTACAAATGATTTTTCAAAACATAAAAAATTACGACACAACTCAATAGTAAAAACGGGGAAACACAATGTGCTGTTTGTCTTGTGTGTCTTCTTTTCTTTTGTACTAATAACGAAGGACAAGACATTGTGAAGAGCAATGACCACTAATCACTTGAATAGACCCAGGTCAGATTGTAAGTAATATTATCAATAGATAATATTTTACGATATTATATATATATATATATATATATATATATATATATATATACATAATCGTAAAATCTCTCTCTCTCTCTCTCTCTCTATATATATATATATGTATATATATATATATATATATATATATATATATGTGTGTGTGTGTGTATATATATATGTATTTATATATGTATATGTATGTATATATATATTTTTTAAGCGTATCACCCCAAGCAAGGCTTGAGGCCACTATCACGCAAGGGGTTATAGAAAGGTTGGAGGAAGAGCAGATAGGAGTGGTAAAGGAGAGGATGTGGAGAAAGAGAAAGACAGTGGGTCGATCAAGGCAAGGGGGTTACAGAAGATTTGGAGCGAGAGCAGATAGGAATGAAAGATGAAAGGATGTGGAGAAGGGAAGTGTATAGATCAAGACAACTGGAGATGTCGATTGACGCTACACTTAAACCGTTGGAGATTGTATTTGTCAGGGAAACAGTAATAGGGAAGGGAGTTCCATAGGCGAGATGTGCGAGACATGAAGCTATTTTTCATTCATCTGCTCTCGCTCCGGATCTTTTGTGGCCCCCATTGCCTTGATCGACCCACTGTCTTTCTCTTTCTCCACATCCCCTCCCTTGCCACTCCTATCTGCTCTTCCTCCAACCCTTCTTTAACCCCTTGCGTGATAGTGGCCTCCAGCCTTGCTTGCTTGGGGTGATATGATTAAAATAATATATATATATATATATATATATATATATATATATATATATATATATATATATATATATGAGAGTAAGAGTAAAGACCAAATATCGAATGGAATCTGACAGAATGATAAAATAAATAACAAACATGAAAAGTATATCAATCTAACATGTTTCACTTATATTTAAGCTTCGTCAGAGATTGAGAGAAAATAGTCACAAAGTCAGAAACACTGGTATTTTCAATTATGTTTAAGCCAGTTCTAGTTGATCAGTCATGTGTCAGATACACATACACAATTACAAATACACATTACCATTCAATGCCCACTTAATAATACAAGAATCTTTACAAACTTGTTTTGATGCCCTTCTACTCCCAGAAAACAAAAATGTTGTACGAACAGCAAAAATGCATGTGCCGTTTCCTGAGATGGTGTCATAGCTGAAGGTTGTCATTATAAGTTGCTTGCTATGTTCGGATGTGAAGATGTTAATCTGGAAGACCGATTCCAGTGCATACATTTACTGTTTTTCTTGGAAGAGTGTGAACATAAATATTTTCCGTGTGTTTAAAAACACCACATATTTAACCCCCGACCCTCCAATCAGTGCCTAGAAAGATTTTAGATAACAGCCTTTATAAAAATTTTGAAGATCAATATTCGAAGTATTTTTATTTTTTAGGATTTTATGGTTGCTGGCGAGTATGCGATTCCGATTAAAAATACATAATTACGAAAGTTGATTTCATTTCAAGAATTCTATTTTGACTGGAAATATTGGCACTCTATTCTAGCATTTGTTCTTTAATCTTTCATAATCAGCCAGACATACTTCTCTTATTCTGACCAAACTTCAGAATATACTTTTGGGAAAGGTTTCTTGCTCGAGTTGTGTACTGTTTAACACGTCTTGTTATAGGAAATTATATCTCGTATTATTAACACTGAAATATTATTTCTTTATTCTTTATAGATATTAAATGAGTTATAAACAAATACATTTAGAAATCAATTTTTTCCGCGGTGAAAGCTTTAATCTAATTTCTGCTTCGTGTTTCCATAATACAATAAAATATTTCGAATTCGTTTTCTTTGTAAAGAAACAAATTTGATAAATTCATTAATTCTTAATTTGCATACGCATTCCCCCCACCAAACCTGCAAATTGTTTCTTCATTTACTTATATACAGGTTTCAAAATGATAAATGTTTCTTTGATAAATTATTCCGATTGAATCTTTACACATTGAATTAAGCCCATCTTTATGCGTTTAAATCTTTTCAAAAATTGGCAAAATTGGCAAAATCGGCAATACCTTCATAAATTTTCGCTTTCTAAACCGGAACATCATGCAGTCTATTTTTCTCCCTAAAAGGAGAGAGTTTTAAATGGTATAACTTAAACGGTCAGGGTTAAACCGACCGCGATCGAAGGGCTACTTGAATAAAATTCAAGTGGTCTTTATTCGCATTTTACTCAAACTATTTCGGTATATTTTTGAATGGCTATAGAAGTGTCTCTTAGTGTTTTAAGAATGGCCATATTTTCTGATATGCTAATACATTTTCTTTCCTGAAAAATGCTCACAAATATCAACCAGCGTTTTATCTCTGATAGGGCAAGTTGTAGAGATGATTTTGCCAACCATCGAGGACCCAAGATACCAGATATATTGTTAGTTTCAAACTCTTCTGTGAATTAATATTTTTTTTACAAATAATTGTGGCTCAAGGCTGTGTGGAAGTAGGGTAGTGCTGGTCAACATAACTATCTTACACATAGCTAAACATATTCACGACCCATTCATTCATGACAATTTGCACTTTCACCACGACAATTCATTTTGTCACCATTCGATCCTACATATGCCATAATACGACAGATTCACTGAGAACCTACCAAAACCCTGCGATATAAAATCTCACAGTTCAAAAATATCTCGTTTATTTATTCTAGTCTTTTACAAAAAATATATAAAAATGTTCATGAATCATGAAATGAGAAGTGGGTGACCCCCCCCCCCCGAAAAAAACAAACAAATTAAAATAAAACAAAACATTCAAAAGGAAACATAACATGTTACTAGGACCCGTCCACCTCACACAGAATCAAGAAGCTCACTCACTAACGGAGATATAAAGCAAGAAGCGGACAAAAACAAACTGTCAATGGCAGAAACACCATCCGTTTCACTCAGAAAACTGAGGCGACACATTATCGCACACGTTATGTGAGATCAACGGACACGACCTGCTAGTCAACTCGCCGACATAGGCCCAGAACGGGTGCACCTGCTGACAATGATATAAGGCGTGCAAAGCCGTTTCCTCTAAACCAATGTCACACCGATGACATTCGGGCAGGTCCGCCAAGCTGCCTCTGAAGGGTACGTCACTGAGTGATTCAACTTTCCGAATCAATCGCCAGGTAGCGTGAACTCAGGGATGCTGAGTTAATCCGCCGCTGTCGCCCAAGACCAGAAAGTTCGCAACTCTGATGTCGACAAGCTGTGCCGGCCACATAGAGGATACTTCGCGACTCCCTCCGATATGTAGCAGTGAAAAGCCACTGGAGCATGGTGTGATCCCTCAACGCCGCCCTATGTCTAATTATCTGACCCTGGTAGCGCTTGCTAGCCTCACACTCTAGAACCTACCTGGCTAAATCTCTAGGGAATCCCCCAGCCTCCGACCGCCACAGACTATCTTTGAGAGTCTTTACCTTGTCAGCTTTATCTAGGGCGAGTCGTTGGATATATTCTCTCCTTAAGTCTCTTCAACCATTTATTCACAATAACCGCCCCACTAGTTCCCGTTGCATGAATCTATTTAGCTGTTGCCGGAAGTCCCGCTTGTCCAGTAAAGACAGATTGAATTTCCAATATCCATCCATTCTAGGCCTAGTACGTATACACCAACCGGTCACAGACGAGTCTGTGCTCCTAATAGTCTAAACGGTGGAAATGGGACAATCAAGCAAATCTAGATCTATCCTTCTTACTAACTTTTAACTCAAGAACAAGTGTGGCTCAGTGGATAAAACCGTTGGTTGAAATAATTCAGGGACTTAACACAAAGTGTTGTGATGTTCAATACCTGGCCACAGCAATGGTGAACAAAAACTATCTGAGTTGCTAAAGTGAATTAACTGGAACTGAGATATCAAGAAAAGGCGTGGGACTAGAACAATCTTCTCCCGTGGACGAAATAAAGGTTTGGTTTGTTTTACGGCATATCAACCTCAGTGGGTTATTTAATGCCGACAAGATTAATATCGCTGGTAATAATTTTTTCAAAATGTATTGCTGGTAATATTTCTTTTTTCAGAAATTCATTACTGGTAATATTTTTTCTTCAAACGTGTATTGCTGGTATTAAAACCTTTTGACCCCACTTTAGGCGTTAAGTATTTTCCTATAGCTGAGACCCTAACAGGTGCTACCACCCCGGGTAAAGGTGGGCCTTGAAACACCAGTAATTAAGAGGTGGTTTCTCAAAATCACAGGCCTTGCTGTCGGATGTAGTTTGTCGTCTTACCAAGGACGCGGATGTAGTTCATCGTCATACACAGAACGCCGAAATGAAACGGTTATGCTCGGAATTCCAATCACCTGATGAAGGCCGGAGAATACAACAGCCGAAAAGTTGTAAATAGAACAATAAAGATGAGGACCCTAGTTCGAACAATACTGTAAATAATTACAATCCCTCATCTCAGAAATAGAGACATATCCTTAAATATTTCTTACAAAAAATGCCTAGCATATTATTGTGTCTTTCCACTTGTAGCATCTTAGCATACATGGAATACGATAGTTGAGAGATTGTTTGCATTTATTTACTCAGTGTATGTTAGTTTTAGCACAAGTTTCATAGTAAAGGGCACACACTAAAGGTGGATTTGATATAGATATTATAAAAGTATAAAGTTCAAGTTTGCGTGGCTAACTGGTTCAAACGTGATCGTTCCATCTATGAGATCCGGCTCCGATAATATCACCCTGTAGGATGCAACAAAGCAAATATATGTGACTAGAATTGAATTGATGACACCGTTCAGAAGCAGTCGACAGCTGTGTTCTTTTCGTTTCAGTTTTCTCTAAAACTTCTTCGTTGCTCACATGCGTAGTCCATGGTATTGTCAGCACTCTTTTGTAGAACCACATTTCTGTTACCTCAAGTCTCTTCTTGTTTTCAATTTGCACTTTTGTCCTATTCCGATTAGCAGGTCTTTATAATTTTATAATTTTTTAAAATTCCTTGATTGCTCTGTTACAATCTGCTGGGCAAGTAATATCAATTAGTAGGCAAGTTTTTGTTTCCGGTTTTTGACAATTATATACAGCTATTTGCTTCAATCATCATTATTATTATTATTATTATTAGTAGTAGTAGTAGTAGTAGTAGTAGTAGTAGTATTAGTATTATTATTATTAGTAGTAGTAGTAGTAGTATTAGTATTATTATTAGTATTATTATTATTAGTAGTAGTAGTATTATTATTATTATTATTATTATTATTATTATTATTATTATTATTATTATTATTACTGTTGTTGTTGTTCTGTACAAAATCGTTGAAATTGATGTTTTTCACAGGAGATAATGTGGCACATGTCTCTCCAGTTGGTCAACACTCGCCTCTAACTTATATTACGTATGTCATTTTTGTTCTTAACTGGCAAATACCTTCATGTATCAAGTCGTTTTCTCTCCAACAAACTCACCTCTAGCCTTTTGCGATCGCTTCCATTTGTAATATATGTGTCAGAGATACGATAATAACCCTTTGGCCTAAACAAAACATTGCCATGGAAGGTACAGTGATTTTATTTTGTTTCTTTAGTTTGAACCCTAGCAGTATTTATGGGACTGTAGGTTGTTTTTGTTTTTTTGTTTTGTTTCTTTCATCATAACAACTACATTTAATCTTCCTGTTTAATTGTGATAGGCGGTGGATCGAATTTTCAAACCCGCTTTTTCACACACTGAATGGTTGATCAGAAATCGCTTAGAGAGTTCTCTGTGTAATATTTTTTTTTGTTTCTGTGTCTGCGGGAATAATAGCTTAAAGCTAACTTGCTTACTAGTAAAATAAAACTAACATTTATTGTGATTATTTAAAAAAAATACTGTTTACTATAAGTTTAACATGGAATTTTTAATTTCTTTTTAACGATATAAAAACTTTATTCTGAAGTGTTTTAAAATTTAAAACTATGTAGCCCTTTCGAGTATAGGTTATTGTGTGCTTTCAAACTCTAAAAGCATTTCCGTGAGCAAAATCCTCCTGGGAATAATAATTTTGATTGTTAATCAAGGCAATTCGTTCAAGAAGCAGATTAAAACTCGAAGATTTGTTGTTCTTACTTTAAGTGGTGGTATTTTTTCCATTTTTGCATAATTGAAAACATTTTATGGCATTTTGAAGTCAAAAGCCGAAAAATATTGTTTTAATTTACTTTTTTTTTATAGAAACTCGTAAGTTTTGGCTTATAACAAAATAAAGTAAAACCAAAAAAAAAACATATTTCGCTAAAAATATGTAAATCTAAATATTCATTATTTGCTGCGTTAAGACTTGGCGGAAAATCTTTGGAAATAAAACATAAATGATGGAGTGGGAGGAGAAATAGTCAGGAAATCAAAAGAGAGTGAATGGGGGAAAATGGTGAAAGGGGGAGGATAGGAAGAGTAGAACAACAGAGAATGAAGATAATTTAGAGGCAAAAGGAGAAAATAGGAAAAACTGAAAGTAAATAGGATACATGGTAAAAATTAAAAGTCATTAGAGAAAAGTAAATAAAATGTTTAAGGGAAGGAAATATATTAAAGGAAGAAGATGGAAAAGAACGAGAAGAAATCAATTAGAATTATTGGAAGATAAAGTGAGAAAGAGACGGAATAAAGAAATAATGGAAAGACAAAATAAAAAGAAAAGAGTGTGAAGAGCAATCGGAATAGAACTGAGAGAAGGAAAAAGAGAAAATGAAAAATAATGGAATATAAATATTAGTAAAAAGGGTCGAAGAAGAAAAGAAAAAAAATATTGGAAATCAGAGAAAAATGAAAAACGAGAGAGAACTAATGAAGAAAACATACTGGAAGGGAAAGAAGAAAAGAGAGTGAGAAGGAATGGGAATAGAATGGAAAAAAGAATAAAAGAGAAAAAATAATGAAATACAAATATTAGTAAAGGGGCGAAAAAGTAAGTGAATAACGAAAGAGAGAGAACGAAGGACAGAGAAATAAGGGAAGGAGAAGAAAGAAAAGAGATTAAGGAAGAAAAGGTATAGAATCAATATAAAAAGAAAAGAGAAAGTGAGGAATAAATGGAATAGGTATATTAGTAAAAGTGTAGAGAGAAAGAAAAACAGACGTAGTGGAAATCAGAGAAGCACGAAAAAGAAGGAACGAATGAAAAAGAAATAAGGGAAGGAGAAGAAAGAAAAGTGAGAGAGAATTAAGAGGAATAGAATACTAGTAAAACGAGACAAGAAGAATAAGAGAGTGTATAATGAGAGACAGAGAACGAATAAAAGAGAGAGAACTAATGAAAGAGAAATAAGGGAAGGATCGGAAATGAAAGAGAGGGAGAAGAAAGAGGAATAGAATGAAGAAAAGTAGAAGAAAAGGGGAAAATCAGTGTAATATAATAATAGGAAAAGGGATGAATAAGAAAAAGAGAATGAATAATAAAAGTCAGAGAACGAATGAAAGAAAGAGAACGAATGAAAGAGAAATAAGATAACAAGAAGAGAAAAAATAATGAAAAGGAATAAAAAGAAAAAAAAGAGAAGAACAACATAAACGAATGGAAGAAAAATTTTAGAAAATGAAGAAGAAAATGAATAAAAAAGAAAAGAAATATTAGAAAATGAAAACGTTTACCTCTGCAGAAATGCCTCGAGTAGGGTATGTATCCATCACATGCGATAAATTCCAGAGCAAACAGAAATTTATAGCCTTGGGTAGCAGCCAGTGTAGAAGAATGACTATTCTGAATTTCAAACTGTAGAAAAGACAAAGATAAACCATTCCATGATATTTCACGGGAAATTATATCAAATTTCAGATATTAAAGTAAAAACAAGCTGTGAAGAAACATTATCACAGCAGTCCTACAAATGCAATCGAATTTTGTAAAAAGATTCCAATATACAAGACTGGGCGGATAAAACTCAAAGACGGAAGAAATTCTTCAAAGCAGGAGTTAATATATATGAGAAGTCATCCACGATGAAAGAGAACAACCGGCAATACACAGAAATATTGATGGACCGAAAATATTAGAATCTGTAGTGTAATCTGCACTGGTGAAATTGAGTAGAAACAAAGCGGCAGGGCCAGACGGAATTACAATAGAGATGCTGGCAGTCTTAGATGATTTAGACAAGATAAGAGAAACAATAAATGAAATCTAGAGTTTTGATATACTGGAAGACAGTAGTAAATCTATATTCATAGCACTGCCTGAGAAGCCAGGATGAAACGAATATAAACTCCATCGAACAATCAGCCTAATGAGCCATATAGCAACATATATCATCCGAATTCTGATGAATAGCGCGCGCAGCAAAGTCAGGACCGGAAAGAGGGGGACAAGAACAGGGTTGGCTCGCCAAAGGGGTAATGCGATATCTATGCTTAGAGAAAGATCAATACAAATGCAGAAAGACTTACTTGTGATTTTTAGATTACGCAAAGGCTTTCGATAAAGACCTATTGGAAATTCTCTGCCACCTTGATATATTTGGTAAAGATATTAGAATAATCAAGAACCTATACCAGTAGCAAACCGCATGCATACGGACAGAAAATGGGTTTAGCAAATATACAAATATATCAGCTGGGGAGATGAAACTGAAACAAAAAGGAAAAAAGGGAGAAAAAAAGACAGAAAACATATAATTACCTTCGGAGTATCCGGCGAGTATCCACATAAAAAAGGAAAAAATCCCCCGTAAACAACTTAAATAGAGCTCACACCATTGCGATTGGCTGTTGGTCAACTTCCAGTCAAATGCGTGACAGAGGCGTATGGGTTGCCTAATATAAGTCAGTGTCTGCAGGCTGTTAATTTAGATGGGGGGGAGAGACTGATCAGCTCTGATGGTGTCGACTTGGTGAGGGGAGTATGATGTTTGAAAGACCCGAAACTGCCCAATGACCCAATTCACTGACGACGCCATCTACCGCTAAAGAGCGTATATTCAAAGCAAAAATAGAAAAGATGTGTTTTTTTCACTAGACTTATTCAAACTATACAGCTAAGTGATTTTGGGTGAACTGGAAGTTGTACCAGTATTTATTAATGGATAACACAGTCTTAATAACATAAGATATGCAGATGAGGCAGTGTTGATAGTATACAGAGAGAGAAAACTACAGAAATTCCTACAGAATGTATTAAATGAAAGCGAGAAGAAAAGACTAAACATCAACTGCAAGGAGTTAGAACGCATTGTTGTTTGCAATAGGATGAGCCCAAAATTCGAATTGTAAATCGTAGATACCAGAATGAAATAAATGCAGAAATTTAAATATCTGGGAATTATTTTAACAGAGGACGGAAAGTGTGACACTGAAATCCGAAGGCGTATTGGAAAAACGAAAGAAGCCTTCCAAAAGCTAAGCTAGGTACTAAGAAATAGGAAATTTTCGCTAGAAAGAAAGAAAAGGGGACTAAACTGTTATGTGATATCTATCCTCCTGTATATCAGTGCCGGCTAAACAATCTCATCGAAAATGAAGGAGAGACTTGAAGCAACAGAAATGTGTTTCTACAGAAGGATGCTGAGAATGGTGTGGACCGAACATGTGAGCAACGACGAAATTTTAGAGAAAATGGAAACAATAAAAAAAAGCTTATACTTCACAGCAGGAAGAGACAGTTAATATTTCTGGGCAACGTAATGAGGAAAGAGGACATACTGAACAATTGGAAAGCAAGAGAGACGGAGGAAACAATGTGTAAAATAATTAAGTGAGCCTGAGTAAATGGATGGCGGAACAAGGTACAGGAGAAATAACAAAGACTAAATTTCTTAAGAGTTACAACGGACAGGAAGTTGTGGAGAGTCATGATCACCTACGTCATGAGGAGACACGGCACATAAAGAAGAAGAGCGGATTCATTGATCCACCAACAAGCTTTGGATGTCGTGAACTTGGTATTTTCAGAGGATAACTTTGGTAAAAATCGGATAGTAACGGTTTTTTAATTAAAAAAAATCATTTGCTGAAAGACTATCATAACATATTTATTTTCAGTTCGAAACTACCAGTATGAAAAGAAAGTTGGAAAAATAAAGTTTAGAACGACTTTAATTAAATTTCCCTTAGTGGAAAATTTAATTTCAAATTTTATTTACCAAAATAGACTATATCAAAATGTATAAGTAAAAGTTTTCATAATAAAATATATATTAACCAACTGACGTCAGGTAGACTTATATTTATAAAAATATGAAGATATAAGTGTACAATGAAAACCTGACAACGTCTTGTGTTAGTTCTTTTTATAGTATCTTCTGGTGCATCAGATTTTATGATGTAAACGAACTATTAAGTGCAACTAAAATTTATATAAATAAATCTACAAGATTTACAACAGATATTTGAATATCTCAGCATCCCATATAACGGAATAAATTATATTTTAATTATATTATATGTTAATAAAATCTCATTGTTGTTCAATAATATTCTTTATTTCAAATCAGTCAGTTAAGTTCTTTTCAAATGAGTCATTCAACAACCATACCTGATACACGCTTGGGCGATCAAGTGTCTTTCGATATGAATAACGAGGCAGAAGATTTCTCCCTCAGTAGAATGCCATTTCTTTCTGCGGTAAACTGGTTGGCAACTAAGGCTAAAAATACCCAGTCTGTCCCGCTATGTTCTGCCTCTAGTTAAAACCCATAGATGGGGAAGAAGAAATGGGTTCATACTTTTCCCAAAGGTATTTGTGCGTAAATAAATATACCGAACACGAATTGAATTCAAAACTCGGCTTTCCAAGTTCTAATTCGGATCCGATATTCATTACACCACAAAGCACATGTAGTGGACCGTGATGGTGAGGATGTGAAGAGATATCAGAAGGTTAAACTTTCCTGCTGGCCGGTCCAGCTACATGAGAATGTCGGACATTATATTAAGTCCAAAGAAGACAAAGAAAACAAACAAGACTGATATACATGGGTAAACAAATATATATTATGGGTAAACAAATATATTAATACACGAAGACATGAAAAGTTACATAGTGTTTGTATGGAGAAGTTATGTGTCTGTGTTGTGTTGAGTGTCCGTACGTACGTTTATTGTCTTTAGCGTGTTCCCAGAAAATGGGAAACGCTGTATCTGTGAGATGTCACATATTGGCCTAAGTGAAAAAGAGAAAGTTTTATCGCGATGTTGCGGCCCGAGGCCTGAGTCGAGAAAGAGAAAGAGGCGAAAGGTCAGCCAGTATTTATACTCGTGAGAGAGAGACCCCTGTTGAAGGATTAAGGAAATGAGGAGGAGCTAACTCCGACACACATCTCACATTTTTAAATATATATCTTTTAATAAGGGACTGTAAATTTCCTCGTGAATTGATATATGTTGAGGCTGAGAGACATCGTATTGATCCGGTCTCTTTGAAATCTCTTTTAACAAGGTGGGCAATAGTTAGCTAGTCAGAATATCAAAAGGTATTCTTTTTTCAGGAATATACGCATTTATCTTAACGGCTCTTGGTTAGGACATCTACTAACAAAATACGTCTTTTCTATAATAAATAATAATTATCCGCATTTATCTTGTAGCAGACGTTAAAACGTTACGCTAGACACGCATGCGTTGAAATGCCTATCGACAGCAGCAAACCCTTTTAAGGTTTTGGGCATGCTCTCTCTCCCTTCCTCTCTCTCTCTCACTCACTCACTCGCTTCGTGCCAAGTTTGGTTTGTGGCTGTCAGACTTAAAAATTGTTACATTGAATAAAGAAGATTTTGGAACGGTTTATTCGGAATAAGACATCGTCCATTAGTTTTTTTTTAATTGATTTTTACAATGAAGAAATCCTCCATGTTCCCTCGAAATTTATTGACTGGTTCGAGCAATGGTAACATTATAAACTAAGGATAAATAATTATAACAAACTGATTTATAATATTGTAAAAATCCTATAGTAACATTAAAATGTACTGACGAGCAAAATGATGATTATTAATGATGATGATTAAATAATAAGATTGCTGACGTGATATAAAGAATCATCAGTCCCGAGACGGTATGTGGTCATAGGGTCGCTGAGCAGCTATGAATCTGACCATTTCTACAGATGTGGGCATTCATTCATACGTAGCGTGTCTTGGGTTAGTAAACTTGATAGAGCTCATCCACTGGTTAAACAATGCCTTCTTGAAGGCTCGCTTTGATCACGGACACATAGCCGTTGATTCATTAGAGTTAATCTTTCGTGGACTCCCGTGTTTCTGCACAGAAGTCAATGAAGCAATGTTTATATAAGTAACTAGATGGGCACATAGACGTGGTGTAATGGTTAACAAGCTTGTCTCACTAGACAATTTACAACTGAATAGAGAGTTCGATCCTTACCTAGTGGTCCTTACTTTCGGTCTTGCGGCACATCTTAGATACGCTTAGAAAATCAACATAACTACGGATCATAGTCTATCCTATTGTGCTAAATGATCGTTGAACTTACAAGAAGTTTCATCAAACCTTCGACAGATGTTGACTGTATTTTGTCTGGATTTCTAGCCATTATTGTGACAAGAAAAGCCTGGTGGCGGAACCGGTCTAGGCGCTGAGGCTTCGAAAATAAGGCAGCTAGTACTGGGTTACATAGTATCAATTGGACTATTAGAGGGACTTGACACAAAAGAAAAGACCAATGACAAAATAAACGAAAGAATAAAATGCCGGTGTAGTCCACTGCTTAATTTCCGACCTCATCCAGATGATGGTTTCCAAAGCCAAGGTTACGAATATTGATTTCAAAGGCAAACACACTTCCCGACTTTAAAAATGGATTCATTATAATCTATCTCTTTCCATTTATTGTGTTAATTCCGGCCAATGTCCTCAGCGTGGATTTGTACGCATACCGCGTGACTTTCGCGTAGCGCAAGCCCGAAAAGCTAATGGTTGGTTGATTTTGTTTAGCAGCATATCAACCTCTAGGGGTTATTTAATGCCGAAATCTACATATTTTGAATACAAATTTATGGCTTCAACGAAATATATTTTGAACGCAACTGCATGCCTTCAATTACCAATAAAATTTACTTTTAGTCATTCAGCTATAAAACGTATTTTTGGTAATTTTTGCTATAAATACTAATTGTTCCTACTTTTTTTTTTAAATATAAAAATGTATTGCTTTTCTTTACTAAAAAAATATTTTATACTTTCATAGTGATTTCTTTTTCGTTTTTTTTTTTTTTGATCTTAATATTTGCCCATAGTTGACACCGTAAAGATTGATACTATCCGGGTCAGAGTGGACGGGGAACGAGAGCAAGTACCAGGTGGTTCCATATTCCTTAAAACCTCCAATCACTCGCACCAATCACCTTGCTGCCGGATGTAGTTTATCATCATTTCCAAGACTACCAGCCAATGATTATCCTTGATTGTATCTTGGTTCTCTTTCCCGTCGGTGTGAAGCGAAAACTGGGAAAGGTCTGATGCATGCCTCCAATGTAATGAAGATGAAAACTGACGGCACGTCGAGAAATAATATCATAAACCCTGTTCGCGGTTATACATTCATGACAATCGCTTGCTCATTTGAAAGGGGCCACGTGGAAGAATTTCATTCTTCTCTTCACGCTACCAACTCCACGTCTATGTATACATGCCAAAGTAGGGCTGACAATACAAACGGACGGCATTGGAACGACGCCAGGTACAGTGTGTCCACTGCTAGAGACAGAGCAGGACTGGCTTCTCACATTCAGAAACGTGACTTGAGATATAGACCAACAACCTGATTTATTGTCACTTGGTCTGAAAGTCCTCATCCACTCATTTATTCTTACGTTTGCATTCGGTAAAGTGATTATCGCTTAGAAAATTTCAAGGAATAAATTCACTGCCAATGACACTTACAATCGAGATAATATCGCACATTACTTTTCTAAGTTGGTATCCCAAACATTGTGTCACAGAATAAAGGGCCACAATGTCTCACCCATGTCACAGAATAAAGGGTCACAATTTCTCACTCTTGTCACAGAATAAAGGACCACAATGTCTCACACCTGTCACAGAATAAAGAATCACAATGTCTCACTCATGTCACAGAATAAAGGTTCACAATGTCTAACACTTGTCACAGAATAAAGGGTAAGAATGTCTCCGTCTTGTCACAGAATAAAGGGTCCGAATGTCTCACTCCTGTCACAGAATAAAGTGTCACAATGTCTTACTCCTGTCACAGAATAAAGGATCACAATGCCTCATTCATGTCACAGAATAAAGGACCACAATGTTTCACTCCTGTCACAGAATAAAGAATCACAATACCTCATTCATGTCACAGAATAAAGTGTCACAATGTCTCACTCATGTCACAGAATAA
This sequence comes from Acanthosepion esculentum, assembly GCA_964036315.1. Lineage (NCBI taxonomy): Eukaryota > Metazoa > Mollusca > Cephalopoda > Sepiida > Sepiidae > Acanthosepion > Acanthosepion esculentum. The sequence goes on along the minus strand of OZ038505.1, from coordinate 84,752,049 downwards.
AGTGTCACAATGTCTCACTCCTGTCAAAGAATAAAGGGTCACAATGTCCCACTCATGTCACAGAATAAAGGGTCACAATGTCTCACTCATTTCACAGAATAAAGTGGCACAATATCTCACTCATGTCACAGAATAAAGGGTCACAATACCTCACTCATGTCACAGAATAAAGGGTCACAATGTCTCACTCCTGTCACAGAATAAAGGGTCACAATGCTTCACTACAGTCACAGAATAAAGGGTCACAATGTCTCACTCATATCACAGAAAAAAGTGTCACAATGTCTCACTCCTGTCACAGAATAAAGGGTCACAATGTCTCACTCATGACACAGAATAAAGTCTCACAATATCTCACTCCTGTCACAGAATAAAGTGTCACAATGTCTCACTCCTGTCACAGAATAATGGGTCAGAATGTCTCACTCCTGTCACAGAATAAAGGATCACAATGCCTCATTCATGTCACAGAATAAAGGACCACAATGTCTCACTCCTGTCACAGAAATAAAGAATAAAAATGTCTCATTCCTGTCACAGAATAAAGTGTCACAATGTCACACTCATGTCACAGAATAAAGTGTCACAATGACTCATTCATGTCACAGAATAAAGGGTCACAATATCTCACTCCTGTCACAGAATAAAGGATCACAATGCCTCATTCATGTCACAGAATAAAGGACCACAATGTCTCACTTCTGTCACAGAAATAAAGAATAAAAATGTCTCATTCCTGACACGGAATAAAGTGTCACAATGTCTAAATCATGTCACAGAATAAAGTGTAACAATGTCTCACTCCTGTAACAGAATAAAGGGTCACAATGTGTCACTCGTGTCCCCGAATAAAGGGTCACAATGTCTCACTCATATCACAGAATAAAGGGTCACAATGCCTCATTCATGTCACAGAATAAAGGGTCACAATGTCTCACTCCTGTCACAGAATAAAGGATCACAATGCCTCATTCATGACACAGAATAAAGGACCACAATGTCTCACTCCTGTCACAGAATAAAGAATGACAATGTCTCATTCATGTCACAGAATAAAGTGTCAAAATGTCTCACTCACGTCACAGAATAAAGTGTCACAATGTCTCACTCCTGTCACAGAATAAAGGGTCACAATGTCTCACTTCTGTCACAGAATAAAGGGTCACAATGTCTCACTCATGTCACAGAATAAGGGTCACAATGTCTCACTCATGTCACAGAATAAAGTGTCACAACGTCTCACTCATGTCACAGAATAAAGGGTCACGATGTCTCACTCATGTCACAGAATAAAGTATCACAATGTCTAACTCATGTCACAGAATAAAGGGCCACAATGTCTCACTCATGTCACAGAATAAAGTGTCACAATGTCTAACACTTGTCACAGAATAAAGGGTCAGAATGTCTCCGTCTTGTCACAGAATAAAGGGTCAGAATGTCTCACTCCTGTCACAGAATAAAGTGTCACAATGTCTTACTCCTGTCACAGAATAAAGGATCACAATGCCTCATTCATGTCACAGAATAAAGGACCACAATGTTTCACTCCTGTCACAGAATAAAGAATCACAATATCTCATTCATGTCACAGAATAAAGTGTCACAATGTCTCACTCATGTCACAGAATAAAGTGTCACAATGTCTCACTCCTGTCACAGAATAAAGTGGCACAATGTCTCACTCATGTCACAGAATAAAGGGTCACAATACCTCACTCATGTCACAGAATAAAGGGTCACAATGTCTCACTCCTGTCACAGAATAAAGGGTCACAATGTTTCACTACAGTCACAGAATAAAGGGTCACAATGTCTCACTCATATCACAGAAAAAAGTGTCACAATGTCTCACTCCTGTCACAGAATAAAGGGTCACAATGTCTCACTCATGACACGGAATAAAGTCGCACAATATCTCACTCCAGTCACAGAATAAAGTGTCACAATGTCTCACTCCTGTCACAGAATAATGGGTCACAATGTCTCACTCCTGTCACAGAATAAAGGATCACAATGCCTCATTCATGTCACAGAATAAAGGACCACAATGTCACACTCCTGTCACAGAAATAAAGAATAAAAATGTCTCATTCCTGTCACAGAATAAAGTGTCACAATGTCTCACTCATGTCACAGAATAAAGTGTCACAATGCCTCATTCATGTCACAGAATAAAGGGTTACAATATCTCACTCCTGTCACAGAATAAAGGATCACAATGCCTCATTCATGTCACAGAATAAAGGACTACAATGTCTCACTTCTGTCACAGAAATAAAGAATAAAAATGTATCATTCATGTCACAGAATAAAGTGTCACAATGTCTAACTCATGTCACAGAATAAAGTGTAACAATGTCTCACTCCTGTCACAGAATAAAGGGTCACAATGTGTCACTCATGTCACAGAATAAAGTGTCACAATGTCTCACTCCTGTCACCGAATAAAGGGTCACAATGTCTCACTCATATCACAGGATAAAGGGTCACAATGCCTCATTCATGTCACAGAATAAAGGGTCACAATGTCTCACTCCTGTCACAGAATAAAGGATCACAATGCCTCATTCATGTCACAGAATAAAGGACCACAATGTCTCACTCCTGTCACAGAATAAAGAATGACAATGTCTCATTCATGTCACAGAATAAAGTGTCAAAATGTCTCACTCACGTCACAGAATAAAGTGTCAAAATGTCTCACTCCTGTCACAGAATAAAGGGTCACAATGTCTCACTTCTGTCACAGAATAAAGGGTCACAATGTCTCAGTCATGTCACAGAATATGGGTCACAATGTCTCACTCATGTCACAGAATAAAGTGTCACAACGTCTCACTCATGTCACAGAATAAAGGGTCACGATGTCTCACTCATGTCACAGAATAAAGTATCACAATGTCTAACTCATGTCACAGAATAAAGGGTCACAATGTCTCACTCATGTCACAGAATAAAGTGTCACAATGTCTCACTCATGTCACAGAATAAAGGGTCACAATTTCTCACTCCTGTCACAGAATAAAGTTTCACAATGTCTCACTCCTGTCACAGTATAAAGGGTGACAATGTCTCACTCATGTCACAGAATAAAGGGTCACAATGTCTCACTCCTGTCACAGAATAAAGGGTCTCAATGTCTCACTCCTGTCACAGAATAATGTGTCACAATGTCTCACTCATGTCACAGAATAAAGGGTCATCATGTCTCACTCATGTCACAGAATAAAGTGTCACAATGTCTCACTCCTGTCACAGAATAAAGGGTCACAATGTCTCACTCATGTCACAGAATAAAGTGTCACAATGTCTCACTCCTGTCACAGAATAAAGGTTCACAATGTCTCACTCCTGTCACAGAATAAAGGGTCACAATGTCTCACTCATGTCACAGAATAAAGGGTCACAATGTCTCACTCATGTCACAGAATAAAGGGTCACAATGTCTCACTCATGTCACAGAATAAAGGGTCACAATGCCTCACTCATGTCACAGAATAAAAGGTCACACTGTCTCACTCATGTAGCTTTCTGGTAGATTATATTATCTTAGTAAATTACATTATATCCTGAGCAAGAAAATTTAAAAAATTGATCAGGCTATAGTCTTCTTTGTAATCTTCATCCTCCATTTCTCTCTATCTCTCTCTCTGTCTCCCTCTCTCTTCCTCCCTCACCTTCTATGTTCATCGTTTCTTTTGCTTACGTTTCTCTCAGCAATACCTCTCTCGCTTTCTTTGAATTTTTTGATCTTCCATTCATTTACACAGACCTTTTTACTCCATGTTTACTTACGATATGTCTTATGAGTATTAAATTCCCCAAACCTGCTTTCTTCATTACGTGTCAAAAAATGTTAAGCTTTCCAATTTCGATTGTTATCATCGCTTTCTTTGTAGTTTCCATTCTTAAATTTCCAAGCGCCGTTTACGGTATTCCTAGCATCTCTTAGTCGACTCACAGTTATATCGACTATTCTCTTAATTTGTGCCGAAATTATCCAGCTTTCATTGCTATATAAAAGAGCTGGCATCATAAAAGTAGTCTAGCGTGCTTTTCTTATTTTATAATGTTATTTTATTTTTTGCACATTTACTAAGTTGTTTTTTCTATGATTTTATGTAACTTCTAATATCTCTCACATTTTTTATCAGTTTTAGTGGCATTTCCACAATTGGTTGATTTTGACGCTGGCATCGTGTGTAATATTAGAAAATAGTACCAAAAAATGATACTGATAAAGGAAAAAAGAGATTAAAATAAGAAATAAAAAAATGAACAAGTCATTTGGTTGATTTCTTTTCCGACTCAGTATTTCCCCTTGACAAACCGCCAATTTTGCTGTTTGTCAAGGGGAGATACTGAGTTTTGTTCTTTTATTGAACAACATTTCTTACTAGGGGCAGTGTCTGCGTAAAGTCGACCTCCGCTCCTCTACCATAAACATGAACATGAGCCATAATTGACGGAATCCCAAAAAATTAAATTAAGTTTCTACGCTGATTCTAATGGCATAGCACTTTGTTGCTCAAAAATTTGAATATTTGAAGATTATAATTATCAGGGAAGCAAGTAAAAGGAAGGGAGTTCCGCAGACAGGAAGTACGTGATACGAAACTTTTGGGATAGAAGAGACGGCTACATTTAACCGTTTCGACAGTGAAATGGTGGGACCGAGATGCCAACCTTATAGCACGCTTTATGCAGTATAGGAACCAGCTAAAGTAACTCCTCGGAACAGTTGCCGTGAAAATACTTGTAGAAAATTCGAAGTTGATCTTCAAAAAATTAAATGCAATATCATTTCTCTGTATTTTTAATACCTGTTTTTTTTTTAAGCGATTTCCTTAATATTTTCTCATATACTCTCACGCTCATTAACCCTTTGCGTTATAGTGAATTTACTGCCTTCCTTGTGGGTGAAGAGATTTAAAAAATAACAAGTTTACTATGAGTAGTGACCAAATGAATCAATTTGGCAAAGCAATTATACCAGAATTCAATTATCTAAGCCTCAGTTAACGGAACAATATATTCACAATTATCATTCTTGATGGTTAGTGTGTATTTTTTTGTTATCTTTTCAGTGGCTACTGATCCCTTACATAATGGTCGGTTACTCTCGTTTTGCAAGCTCGCCCCTCTACTAGGGCGGCTAGTCAATCCCTGTCGCAAACACCTTCTCAGCCACATTTGCGGGGCACACCTGTGTTTTATACTTCAACTATGCTGAGCGGACCTTATTTACACTTTCTGTGGAGAAATTAATGATCATTACGATATACAATTTCAACAATACCAATGCATCAAAACCCTCGGTCACGATGACTTCAGACTTCCTGCTAGCACAACGATATTCTACCTCTGAGCTCTTCCGTATATCCAATTTTATACAAAGGATTAGTTCACCACGTTTTATATGAAAGGACGTGCATTTTAATGGATATACATATTGTTTTAATGCTTTTACTGTGACCTGTACTGCTAAAATCCGTCTTCTTTATAAACATAGTATTTTTTTACCTTTATCTTAATAGCATCTGGAAATCTAGGTGAGCTAACATTTAATGAGTAAAATACACCGAAATATTACTCATCCCCTCACCCGTTTATTCTCTAAATTGTCTTGTTTTGTTCTTTTAATAAAAGTCTATTGCCCAACCGAAAGATCAATGAAATATGGAACTTTACTCATCAATAAACATTACAATTCCGAAATCAGTTTTCATGTTCTTCTTCGCCCAACGTTCAAGATGTACATTATGACGCCGATCGACGGCCTCTGCGCAATTCCATCTGCAGAATTTCACGCGTAAGACTTGGGTCCAAACAGTGCTATATTTTTAGGCACTTTCCTGAAAGCCGGGATCACCTCCCCAGACCGATAACATCAAGATGTTACATACTTGAGAAAATGAGATTGCAAGTTTCATGGTCAAAAGAAATCGTTTTAACCACTCAGTTACGCACCTATATTACTTATACATACACATATTAATAGAAAATACATATACACATGCATACATGTTTAAATATTACACACACGCAAACACACACACACACACACATATATATATATATATATATATATATATATATATATATATATATATATATATATATATATATATATTCTGGGGGTAATATGCTGTTGTAATAGCGTTGGCAGCGTGATCTCTCAGTGCGGGAAGCTCTTGCCGTGTCGAACTCACAGCTTTTGAGCAGAGAGGAACCCGGACGAGGCTATGCCGAAGGGCAGAGTCTCGTCCGGGGATGTAGACACATACCCGATCCCGCGTATGCGGGGTCTACGGGCAATTTTTTCCCGAGTCCACGGGCTCGGATTTCCACAAATTAAATTTGGCCTTGTTCCACATCCTACTTCGTGGGGAGACAGGTAAATATCTATCTATCTATCTATCTATCTATCTATCTATCTATCTATCTCTCTCTCTCTCTCTCTCTCTCTATATATATATATATATATATATATATATATATATATATATATATATATATATATATATATAAATATATATATATATATATATATATATATATATATAGGTAAATATACTCGTGTCGAAAAACCTTCGAATTCTTGATTTACCAATAGTTAAATAAACCTCGAAGTGAAAAAATGGTTTTAAAAAAGAAAGAGCCAGGAACATGAAAGTCTGTAGAAAATAATCGCACACATACAGGTTCAAGGCCCAAAGAAAAAAACCCCGATACGAGTAAACAACTAATTAAATAGCTCGATACAAACATAGAGCAGACCTAGTCAAACCTAATGAGCCAGACAAACCTACCAAGGCAGATCTGAGGGTCAGCTGGCTAAAGAGGCAAAAGAAGAAATATAGTCTTAAGGTGTGCTATATTTATGGGATAAAGTGTCTAATATCAGAGATAGAGCGTGTGTAAATATGCAAGTGAACATTGAAGTCAGCACTTAGAGGCGACAGCCTGTTTCATGCTAGTCGCAATCGTTAAGCTACCTAAAACAGCCTGTCGCCTCTAAGTGTTGACATCAATGTTCACTTTATATATATATATATATATATATATATATATATATATATATATATATATATATATATATATATATATATATGTGTGTGTGTGTGTATGTGTGCAATGTGATAGGTGCATACATGGTATCTCATCTACAGTCACTTTCACACAAGCGTGCCTCTGTCTTTTCTGCAATTATTTTCATGGCAATTGCTCTGACAAGCTATTTCTATTACTACTCTAACTGCATGAATTTCAGTGAGCCACTAGGCTGGCATCTCTGTCTCACACATTCACTGTTGAATATAACCCTTCTACTCCAACAACTTTTCTCTCTCACTTCCGACAGTGGAACTCCTTTCCACATACTTGATTCCCTGATAGGTATAATCTTCAAATATTCAAATGTAATATCAATCGACATCTTCTGATACCTTGATCCTGATCCCTGTCCTTCTCTATATACTTTCCTCTCGCTCTCACTCTCAGTAACCCCTTGCGTGATAGTGTCACTTTATCCTTGCTTGTGATGAAATGCTTATTTATATATATATATATATATATATATATATATATATATATATATATATATAAAGACATTTTTTATGTTTAACATTGTTTTTATAGATACAAGTATTTAAGTAAATGCTCTGTTTATAATAAACAGTATTAAATAACATTTACCGGCCTGAATGTCCGAGAAATTTTCATAGAAAATATTCGTCCTCGACAGGATTTGAACCTTTATCCTATACGGAACCGTCATATAGCCTGACGTGCCTTAACCGTTTCGGCCACTAAGGATCGTTCGGTTGGCAAGGTCGAATTGACTGTTTATAAATTTAAAACTTCCATGAATCTCTCATGTACATTCATAACTGCTGATGGCGTATCAAATGTAAACAAATGACCTTACACATTATGAAATGGACAAAGTCTAACAATTATTTAAAGACATTTTAAAAATTTAAAATAATTAAACATATATATATATATATATATATATATATATGTGTGTGTGTGTGTGTGTATTAGGTTGGTACAAAAATAATGTCGTTTTCTCACATGAAGTTGAACGTCAAAAACCGACATTATTTTTGCACCAACCTAATATATATATATATATATATATATATATATATATATATATATATATTAAATTACACAATAGAGAAATCTCAAATTATCTTATGAGTATAATCTATTCCAACCGACGCTGAGTACGTCAATCTCATTCAACAAATTTCTCACTTGAAGTTGAACGTCAAAAAACGACATTATTTTTGCACCAACCTAATATATATATATATATATATATATATATATATATATATATATATATATATATATATATATATATATATATATATATATTAAATTACACAACAGAGGAATCCAAAATTACTTCATGGATATAGCCTATTTAAACCGATGCCGAGCACGTCAGTTTTGTTCAACCCTCATGGGTTGAATAAAACTGACGTGCTCCGCATCGGTTTAAATAGACTATATCCATGAAGTAATTTTGGATTCCTCTGTTGTGTGATTTATAGGCTCTGCTATAATAAATACATTGAGCTCTTTTTGTCGATCAGTTTTAATATTTTATATTATTAGGACACACTTGGATTACATACCAACGGAATTTTTACCTGTACTATATATATATATATATATATATATATATATATATATATATATATATATGCATATATATATATATATATATGCATATATATATATATATATATATATATATATATATATATATATATATATATATATATATATACGCAAATACACACACACGCATCTATATATATATATATACATAACAAATATAAAATAGTAATGAGAATTTTACGTAATAATAGAGCAAACACTAGACTTATTGCCAATATGTGCAATAAAAAATGAAAGTATTTACAATAAAATGAAAAGGGCTTTTAGGAATAATATGAACAATATGAATAATAATGGGAAAATGTTGTAATATTGCGAGCTTTTGTAATTGGATAAGGTATACAATCATAGTAAACTGAAATCAGTGTCCCTTTTCTTTGCTAGAGAAATATACTTTATAAAAGAGAGATTTTTTTCGTCTCACCCATAGAAAGTGACACTTTGCACTTTTGTCTGTTTTTTTCTGAACTTCATTTTCTTTGCCAATATATTTTGTTTCTTCTTTTCTTTCCTTTTCTCTTCACTTTTTCTGTCTCATATTATTTCCTCTCTCCTTCCTTCTAAATTGTTCTTCTTTTCTCTCCTATTTCTTCATCACTTTCTCTATATTCTTTCTTCTTTCTCTTTTCTTTCTCCTTTCGTTTTTTCTTTCTTTCTTTTATCTTTATTCATTTCTGTATTTTTCTTTTTCATTTATTTCTTAATTCTTGTTTTTCTTTCTTTCTTTTGTCTTCCTTCTTTCTTTTCTTCCTTTTTCATTCTTTCATTCTTTGTCCTCATATATTCTTTCTTTATTTGCTTCTAATCTTCACTCTTTCTCTCTCACATTCTTTCCTCACTGCTTTATTTCTAATTATTCTCATTAAAAGATTTTTTCTTCATCGCTTTCTCCATTTTCTTTCATTCTTGCTTGCTTCCTTCCTTTCTTCTTTCTTTCTTTCTTTCTCTTTTATTTCTTTTTCTTTACTTCTTTTTTCTTTCTTTTTTTTCTTTATATATTTTTCTTCTTTTTTTCTTTTTCCTTTCTTCATTCTTTGTCATCATATTTTCTATATTCTTTTCTTCTATGCTTCACTCTTTCTGTCTCACATTCTTTCCTTTCTGCTTCCTTCTGTTTTTTCCTTTTTCTTTATCGCGTTTTATATTTTCTTTCTTTCTTTTTCTCTCTTCTTTCTTTCCTGTTATTCTTTCTTTCTTTTACTTTGTTCTTTCTTCATTTCCTTTTATTCTTTCTTTCTTTCTTTCTTTCTTTCTTATTCCTTCATTTCTTTTTACTCTACCCTCTTTTACATTCACCAATTTCCATATCTTCCTGGAACTTATGCATCATATTCTTATTAGATTCCTGTTTCTTGTAATCTATTACATTTTTTTACTCCCATTCTTCTATTGTCTCACTATTCTCACCTTTGCAATCAAATTCTCTTTCCCATTATCTATTCAGCCACTATTTTCTTCTTTTAACCTTTTTTATTCTTCATTATTCTCATCCATTTTCTTCATTATGTTCTTTTCTTACATTATTTCATTCTTTATCCTACATATCTCTTAAGTATTTCTTCCGCAGTCATTTTTGCTTTCCGTTTCCTTTTTTTATTCCCTCTTCCTTTCATTTCTCTTCTTTTTCCTCAGCATCTGCCTGCCTATATATTTTTCCCTTTGTTTCTTTCCTTGTTTGACTATATACCTTTTTCTCTCTCTTTTCCTTGGTGAAATTTAATTCTTGCAACTTTCAAATTTCATTGATTTCCTATTTTCATCCTTCGTTGTTTCTTTCATTCATTCTTCGCCGTAGACTTTTTCAGTTCGCGGGAAATTTCTGTATTACCCATTACTAAGCTCTTTCATTTATTGTCATAATTCATTTCGTTCTTCTATTTCATGCTACCCATATTTTCTTAATATATATATATATATATATATATATATATATATATATATATATATATGTATGTATCTGTATATACATACATACATACATACATACATACATATATATATATATACATATATATATATATATATATATATATATATATATATATATATATATATATATATATACATACATATATTTATATATATATATGTGTGTGTGCGTGTGTGTGTGTGTGTGTGTGATTAATTTCTTTTCTAACTTCCTTATCCTCCATTTCCAACTGTTCCTTCACTGATCATCTTAAACTTCTCTCTTTTTTCCTTTCTTTTTCTCTCTTTTTATCTATCCATCTATCCTCCAAAATACTGCATCTTATTTGTCCTCTTTTTCTTTTTACTTTGTATATTTTTACTCCCGTTGTTGTTGTTGTTGTTTTGTCCTATTTTCTATTGTTTATTCTTTCTCTTTTCCCTTATCTTTTTCTTACTGTTTTATTATTTCTATATTGTATTACACTTTTTCGTTCTTTCTTTTCTCCAAGAGATTTTAACTGTTTCTGGCTCTGAGTAGAAACGTCCGTTTTGTTTACATTTTTGTAAACTTCCTTGTTTGTCGCGAGTTGTTGTTGTTATTCTTCTTCTTCTTCTTCTTCTTCCCTTTCTTTTCCATCATTTTTTTATTATCTTCGTCTTTTATTTTTAATTTTCATCTTTTTCTTTCTAACATTACTCCGCATCACCCTCAAGCCCATCTTCTTTATATATAATCGAATGTCATTTTTACTTCTGCCTACCCTTTTTTACTTCATCTTATCTACAGAAAATATTTGCTACAATTATTTATAGATTTTAAGCGTAGGTTTCCTGCGGCGGCCTGCGGCGTCCACTCTGGACAGTTCCTGGCATAAAAGCAAAAGTTATGACCAACAAAGATTTGCCAAAGACGATTTTTATGGCCGATATTTCACAAAGAAGAAAACAAGAAACTAAAACGGACTTTCCATGGCCATCTTTTTCACTGAAAATTCTCGCAATTTCTTCTTTTTGCATTTTTCAAATCTGTGCAAAAGATTTCAGAAGTTCTTTTCGTAGCGTTTTATTAATCCTTGATAATTTATCGATGGAAATTTTTGAACTCTTTACTGTTGTCTGGCTGTATTCATCTTTTCCCACTGATTGTCTGCTTTGAGCAAAACTAGTTTTAGTCTTCGTTGGAATTCTTGATGTGAATATACTTTAAGTGATTTACTTGTGTGCTGTGATGTTTTGTCATTTTATTGTTTTGCTTCAGATAGACATTCCTCTTTTAGGGGCCGTGTCCTTTTAAGACGGAGAAGATCATGCTCCCCAACAAATTATTTTCTTCTGTCTTTCAAAATAATATTTGTTTCGTTATTATTCATCTTACTTCCTGTTCTGCTATTCATCTGTACGAGATCGTTCATTACAGTCTTCACTATGCCCTGTGAGTAACAAATTCTCTAAACCCGCTTTCCTTTGAAACGGTATTCTCGCCTCAGGTCCTATTTTCTATTGTTTATTCTTGCTCTTTTTCCTTATATTTGTCTACTGTTTTATTATTTCTATATTGTATTACACTTTTTCCTTCTTTCTTTTGTCCAAGAGATTTTAACTGTTTCTGGATCTGAGTAGAAATGTCCGTTTTGTTTACATATTTGTAAACTTCCTTGTTTGTCGCGAGTTCCGTCCATGGTTCTCTCTCCATCGAATTGTAAAACCACACTTCTCTTGTCTTACATTTCCCCTTCATCTGTGAGGACATTGTCCAGTATGCACATTAATAAAACGCTTTTCTTTTTTTTTTTAACTATTCACCCCAAGCAAGGCGATAAAATCACTATGGTGCAACGGGGCTACTGGGAACGAAAAAGAATGAAGGAGCTAGAAAACCAATTCTAAACAGGAAAGAAGGAATAAATCTCTATTCCTGTTCAAAAAACCCGTGAGGTGTGTGGAACGAGCGATAGGCGAATATTTTGGTTTAGTTTTTGCGAAACGTCTTCCGCAGTTCCAATGAGCCTTTGGCAACACATTTTCTTTCGTCTTGAAATCAATCACGGAAGATTTGACATTTGATAGTTTTTTGACCATGTTCACCATAGTCTATGAATATCGAATCCAGCGCAGTACGTAATCTGTTCAATGAAACAATGTTAAAGATTAACACTCACGAGTCAGACACTCTAATGAATCTGACTATATCGCCAATACCACCAGCAGTTGTTCTGTAAATTCTTCACTCTTCGATATCAAAGGCTGGCAGTGCATATTCCGGAAAAAAACATGGCCGCTCTGATACACGTCGTATTAAATATTTTGAGCCTTCTGATTGGTTATACTTCTATTGGTGAACTATAAAATGAGTCAGCTCATTTTGGTTGGCTCACTAGTATACCAGGGTACCCAAAAACTCCAACATAGTTTGGGATCACTTTTGACTTGAGGTTTAATTTCTCGTAATGTAAGTAATCTTAGCAGGACTCTGCCAGGAATAAGCTTGGCGTGAATTACAATCAAAGAACACTATGCAAATTAAGATACACTAAAGTTCAAAAGTTTGAGGTCGCCTTTAGTATTTTTTTTAAATTGACTAGTAGTAGTAGTAAGTAGTTGTTTTGTATTTTAATAAGAGAAAATTTTTTATACATGGTTAAAAGAAAGTGAGACATGATTTTTATTAGAAATTTTATTATGACAAAATAATTAAAAAACATTTTATGTTTAAATTTTGTTTCTCAAAGTAAAAGTTTGATAATTGATTCAAATCTTTTTTCAATGACTCTAAGAGATTTTTGTTCAGTTTCTGTATGGAACGGTTTCAATCTTTTGTCAAGTTCATCCCATGCTAATTCTGGAGGTGGCTTCAAACTTTTGTACCGTGGTGTACACTGCATTCCGGTTAAACTGTATATAATTTACAATGAATAGCCGTTTATTAGGGACAGTTTTTCATGCACAAGCTAAACTGATTAAATAAGATTATACTTCATATCAAGAAATAATTAATATTTAGAGTAAAAGCGCGCTATTTTATACACCGACGTATGAAGTAAGCTAGTCCCACTCATACACCAGGGGTTCTGGTTACTTCGACGTAATATAATGCATAGCAAGCTTGACTTGCTAGATCAATTACGACTGAATAGTGAGTCCCATTTCCCTGGGTACCACCTAATTCGGCCTTGCGTCACATTTACTACTCTTAGAAACTCCAGGGTAACTTGACATGATGTAAGTGTTAACAAGCTTGTCTCTGTAGAACAATAGTGAGTCCCATTTCCCTGGGTACCTCCTAATTAGGCCTTGCGTCACATCTGCTACACTTAGAAAATCCAGGGTACCTTGACATGATCTAAGGGTTAACAAGCTTGTCTTGGTAGAACAATTATGACTGACTAGTGACCTCGTTCTTCCTTGAGTGATGGTCTTTAAAATCAATCCTAGCATGTCGGTGGAGTTTTCATTAATATGGTCTGATGCCAAAACCTTTTGAACTGCATATTTCGGCGTTTTCCCACGTCTAATCTATCCTTAGAAAATCAAGGCTACTTCGACGTGATGTACTAGCTCGAATGCTTGTCCCTCTAGAACAAGTACGACAGAGTAATGAATCCGATCCTCATGAGGTACCTCATATTTTCGGCATTGTGCTACATCTAAACTACGCTTAGAAAATCACCATACACCGGGCGTTATTCTGGACTCGGTTAAGCGATATTCTTGGAGGGGGTTAATCTAGGTTGTAACGCCAGCTGTTGATTAATAATCGCAGTGAAGGTTTTGAAAATCTGTCCTAGTATGTCTTTTTCACGGTGGAGTTTTCATTTATATGGCCTAATGCCAAAACCTTTTAAAATCGCTACTTTTTCCCGATTGAATATTTATAATCAGAATGCTTTCAGTCAGTGGACTCCAACGTTTTTTATTCCACGGACCGGTTTCATGCCAGACAATATTTCTGCGGGCCATTAGTGGCACATATGTGTAATTTAAGTGCATTTCGATAAAAAGAGCAATAATAAAAAAAAAAGAGCAATTTATTAAAGTGAAGAAAAAATGTCTAATCTTTTGACTCTGATGTCTAGGCTTCAGCCCGACCACACCCTTTGCGTGCTTAGTCTCCCTGAATCAATTCATATTACACTATTATCACATCAATACCAACTCACCATAATGTAGATCAATGTAGAAGCTGAAAATTAGTTGGGATTAGAAAATTAGTTGAGAACTGTTACAAATAAATAAAAATATACATAAATTGTAAAATGTATTTACAGTTATGATTGTAAAGGTAGACGTAAAATATACATTAATTATAAAAAATATATATTATTTAAAAAATGCACTTTGTTATGGGTCCTTACCTATAACTACAGAATGAACTCTTCCTAAAACTATGTATACTACGCCTCTCAAGAGAGAGAGAGGGACGAATCGAGTCGAGCCGCAGTCTCTGACTGTGCGCGACTCCTGTCGAACTCTCTGCTTTGCCAGAGAGGAACCCGGACGAGGCTTTGCCGAAGGGCAATGTTTCGTCCGGGGTGGTAGACAAGGCCTGAACCCGTTTATACGGGTTCTTAAGGGAGTATTTTTGGCCGAGCTTACGGGCTCGGAGAAACCCACGTTAAACTCGGCCTTTTGCCACATACTTTCCTCGTGGGGTGTGTGTTAAATATCGAATCGAGTCGAGCCGATAGTAGTTCACACCAAACCAGACTGACAGCCATGCTAACACTTTCCACATCTTGTATTATTATTTTGTGTAATATATCTTCGTTATTTCTTCTCTTGTGTTCGTGTTGTTCTTCCTTGGTCCTAACAAACTTAGAGTTATGATACTTTTGTATTGAGTAGATTGATATTGAATATTTGAACAAATCTTTTAAAATTAAAATCTAATATTCAATCTATCTATTATATAATTTTAAACAAGATAATTATTTCTTTACGGCCGGTAGCAATTGATGCACGGACCGTTACCGGTCTGCAGCCCGGTGAACGGGCTTTAAGAGATTTTAGACTATAGTGATTTTATGCAGTTATACAGTTTGGGAACCAGCAAAAGTAGCTCGTCGGATCAGTTGCCATGAAAATACTAGTAGAAAAGACAGAGGGAAGCAATGGCAGGTCTATCATAAAGTGACTGTAGGCGAGGTGCTAGGTCAGGACCCATCACATTGCATATTCGTCTCTGGATCTTGTCGAAGAAAATGGTACAGATTCCTCAAATATAATGCGAGAAATAAAAGATGTTTGTTCGATGCCAAGAATAACTTGTGGGTCAAACAATATTTTCTGAAGACTGTACGAAATATTTATTTTCGGTATTTTAAAAAAAATCATGTAAATCCTTAAACACTTAACTTATGTACAAATATTCCACAGAAAAGAAAAAACAGTTTATTTTAAACAATTCAAATATCATTCAGTGTCGTAAAAATGAAGTAAAATATATTTCCTATTTCTTTTATTTATGCACTCAAATTTCTCAATATTAATGAAAAAGTTTTACTATTTTTACTGCATTGCATCCTGATAAACTTTCTATGTACACATGTGTGTCGGCTAACTTTGTTGACATTTTTCAGTCTTGTGTTTCCGCCTCCAGGAACCTTCAATCTTTTCTGCATTAGCCTGAATTTTGTAAGATAATATTGTAAATAAATTCCTATCCTCAGGTTATGTTATTCCTCGTCAAATATTAAAAGGGTGGAAAGGAAAAAGAACGAAAAAGTTGCGAAGTAAAACGTTGATGGGAAAATTTTCGAAATTATTTTATAAAATACTCAAATAAAAATGTGCGCGCTTAAAAGTGATTCTGAAAATTTCATGAAAAAAATATCTGAAAAGTAAAGCTAGCGGTAATATTTATGCATCATGGTGACTGCGTGTTTTGCAATTACAAGTTTGTGGCGATATAGAGGAGGGTTTCGTTATTTTTTTTAATTTAAAATTCAGTCTGACCTTTTTAAAGGCATAAGCCTTGCTAGAAACCAGCACGGTAAAGGCAAGGAATTGCATAATGTTAAACTCAGGTCTTGAATACCGTATACTGTTGGAAAGGTAGATTGAAATTTGTCTGTAAAAAACATTTTATCTGTCTTTAACACAAGGCAATATCCCAATATATCTTCTGTTTACAATACTTTTATCATTTTTTATCACATTCCCCACTATATATATATATATATATATATATATATATATATAAGAAAGAAGTTTAAGACGATCAGTGAAAGAAGAGTTGTAAATGGTGGATAGAGAAGGAAAGAAGGAAAAAATCACACACACACACACATATATATATATTAAGAAAACATTAAATAAATATCTGGAAAATGATAAAGGGTAACATGAAATAGATGAACGAAATGAATTATGACAACAATAAAGGGGAGACGGGACGCTCCCTTAAGTTAAAACTCCAAGAACACCAGAAATCTTTAACACGAGGAGAAGTGGAAAGATCAGACGTGGTTGACCACATCTGGAGAAAAAAGTAATGTCACCGACCTCTGTGGGATCAGGTTGAGATCATAGACAAAGAACACCATTGAAAAATACGTAAACTTAAGTAATTAGCATATATGCTAGGTCAAAAAAATCTCCTGAGCCGACCAAGCAAAGAAATGAATGCAATATGGAAACCAGTAATAAAGAGTACCAGAGAAAAGCGATAATAACAACATAAATTACAATATGAGTTCTGGTAAAAACATGTGTTGATAACAGGAAAAAATTGCTATATGAGCCCTAAAAAACAGTTGCCAAAGACAGTTGCTATTATTAGGTTTATAATACCCAGAAATTCATACACAGATGTCCTCAAGGACACATGGCACAGTGGATAAAGGCGTTACAGTGACAGGACCCAAAGTGCGTGAGTTCAATATCTTGTTAAGGATGTGGAGACCTTCGCGAGGGGAATTAACAAGAGACGTGGAATTAGAACAGTCTACCCCAGTGAGCGAAATAAAAGGTTCAGTTCGACATTCCAACCACCTGAAGAAGGCCGGAGAGTACAATGGTCGAAACGTTGTAAAACTTATGGCCACAAAGATGAGGACAAGAGTCCAAATAATGTAAATAGTGTAAAAAGAACGTACATTAATGTATATTAAAAAAAACTATAACCGTTTATAGGGAAAGAAATAAAGAGTCAGAGAAGATATTTTTTTATTTTATAAGAAGAGTAAGTGTAAAGTAACATCTACACTTAAAATTTATGCATATAAATCGATGCAACAAAACGATGTAGAAATAATTACTATAATATAGTTATTAAATAAATTGAACATAGAAAGTAAATAAATATAATTCAATAATCTCCAACTATTTAAGTGTAACGTCAATCGACATCTCCAGTTGCCTTGATCTATCCACTTCCCTTCTCCACATCCTTTCACCTTTCATTCCTATCTGCTCTTGCTCCAAATCTTCTGTAACCCCCTTGCCTTGATCGATCCACTATCTTTCTCCACATCCTCTCCTTTACCACTCCTATCTGCTCTTCCTCCAAACCTTCTGTAACCCCGTGCGTGCTAGTGGCCTCCAGCCTTGCTTGGGGTGATAAGCTTAAAAAAAGAAAAAAGTAATAATTACAAACAGATAATTAACAAAAGAAATAATATAAACAGAAATGAGATATAATTATTAAATATAGATAGTAAAATTATTATTATTATTATTATTTTATTATAACATTAATAAATATCATATGATATTAAATAATATCATTAAATATTAATAAATTATAGTTATTATTATATTAAATAATACAATACAATATATAAATAATAGTAAATGACACTGCCATATTATATTAAATAATATTACCCTACTAAAAAAATTAGAGAAATAATTTAAATAAACTGAATAAATTAATAATCCTAAAAACATAGAGGAATATTAAAGTGTAAGTATCAACGTAAAGTCAAAAATTAAATACACTTAAGTTAAATGCTAATAAAAATGAATAAATTGTAGGGAAACCTCATAGTAAAAACACAAATAGAAGGGGAATAATAAGAACAAGATAATATTAAATACAATAGAAATAGTCATCACAACACTAAAAGTAATTGGGTGAAAAAAAATGAATAGTAATGTGTGAGTAATGAAAATTTCAGAAGGTTATGTGATAGGAAAGAGGAAGTAGTACAGTACATGTATTAGGTGATGGCTGTTTAAGTTCAGTAAAAATATACATCAGTTTAAATCCACTTCGGTGACAACGTCTAGAACTCGTTCCTTTAGGTATGTAGTACATTTTGTTAATTAAATTTAATTATTCTAACTTTTTCGAGTAAACACAGATTACATCTCCCTTTAAAACTATTAGGAGTGTGAGTGAAACCTATGATTTTCCAGTCAATCTGAGGACTCAGATCTTTCTCCGTCAAATCCCAAAATTTCTTGGAAAAAGGAGTTTCAGATTTTAATTATGAGTTGGAAAAAATGTGTCAATGGGTATATAGTCTTTTTTTTTTCATTCACCCGCGAAAATCCCAATGTAAATATGGTGGTTGGTCTTATATTCTTTTGGGCAAAATAGTTGCTTGGTAAATCACATTCGTGGCTCTGCATTTTCCATCGACTGGACAAAGTTCGCTATTCGACAATCTACCTATATATATATATATATATATATATATATATATATATATATATATATATATAGCATAATGAGAGGCCACGTATACTTTCTTGATATGTATATATATATATATATATATACATATATATATATATATATATATATATATACTGTGACATAACTCTCAATGTTATCTGTTAAATCAGTCGTACAATAAATTTAACAAGAGACACGCTGTCTTTGTATTTCTATTTCTCCTTCTTCCTCTTTTTTATTTTTTTACTACCTATTTGGATCTTGTTTCGGCGAAGAACTGTCAGGAAAAGAATTTGGGGTCAGTTGACAAAAACATATTGAATTCTTAAGAAATAGTAGGAAGGGAATATGGGATTGCTTGACAACAAACAGAAAGATCTCCTGAGAAAAAGAGTAGGAATCGGTCAACTACGTTCACATGATACTTCCCGAAGTGGTATTTTGGTATTGTAACTTCAGTTTCCCAGTGACCTCCGATGACAACAGTTCGCGAGAAAATAGACTCTCATCATGCGATCGTAAAGTATGAAAAATACGCCTT
Source organism: Acanthosepion esculentum (assembly GCA_964036315.1). Classification (NCBI taxonomy): domain Eukaryota; kingdom Metazoa; phylum Mollusca; class Cephalopoda; order Sepiida; family Sepiidae; genus Acanthosepion; species Acanthosepion esculentum. Next base: position 84,732,277 of record OZ038505.1, on the reverse strand, counting down.
CAAACCTATTTCCTTACTTGTTGTGTTGGGAATAAGGAATTTTCGTCCCGGAGATCTTTGGCCTGTTTGACTATTTAATGAAAGATAAGGAAGATAATACTCAAAGAAATAAAAAGAAATCATCGTGCTTTCATTTCGGGTGCAATCGAATTAACAAAAGGGGAAACAGAACACTAACTTTATTCTGGAATTCTATATTTCACATTGAGGAAAAAATAACAACCAACTTTTGTAAGCATTCTACACCAACTTTGTCTGCCGGTCATTACGAAGGTTCGAACTCTGATTTCTTGAAACACAAGCGTTTGAACTGACATCCAGTAGCAGTTAAATGATCTTTAATTAATTGTTCGTCTGTCACTGTAGACTTTTCCTATATTCTGTGTTTTTCTGTTTTGTTATATAAAATTAATCTTGTGTTTGTTGTTCGTCGGTACATTTTTGTGAGTTCCTATCTGAGCGAAATCTAAATTTCTTCCTTTTTTAACCTTGGGTTCATTCAATAAAACAAACTTGTTTTTAATTATTTTTTTAATAAAGTAAATCGAAATACGAAAAACAAAATGAAACAGTTTTTTGTTTCTAACTATTTTTAATAAAGTAAATCAAAATGTAATCTATTTTTACTAAAATAAATAATTTCAGTAATTTCCCAAAATTAAACGTCATAATATTTTATTTATAAAAGTATTTGAGAATTTTGATTTACTTTATTAAAAAAATAAATTATATTACAATTTACTTTATAAAAACTTAATTAAAAACAAGTGTGTTTTATTGAATTATTTTAGACTATGGTCTGCTGCTTATCCTATTTCAAATACTTAGCAAAGACGATCACAAAAGTACTAATAAACAACTGAATTAGTACATATAGCGTGTCATCTCTCATTAATATCAACAGAATAGCAAAGATTCAATATACACTCTTTCAGGAAGTTGTCAACTTACTCAGCGTTAAACTTATTCGATCTGCCACCTACCATCCTTTTGTCAGCTAAATTCTACATTAACAACAAAGATTGACCATTATAAACATTTAACCTTCCATGAATTCGAAATTCACCGAAAGAAGTCTTACACTGCGCACCAGCAAATCCACATTAAAACCCTTTTTTTACAAAGTGTTTTGATCCCACTTTAGGGTTTAGCTATCTGCTCATAGCTGGGACGCTAACAGGCGCTACTACCCCGTGTCAGGGTGGACCTGGGAACTTCATCTATTAAGAGGTGGTTCCACGCTCCTCAAAAACTCCTGATCAGAGGCCTTGCTGTCGGATGTAGTTCAACGTCATACCCAGGACGTGGATGTAGTTTATCGTCATACAAACGATGATGCGTTGTGTTGGCTATGTTGAGTTGGGACTTCTCGAACTGGGGACGGGGTGTGATGTTGGAAAACACGAAATATCGCCTGTCGTCTTCTTTACACTACTCTCTGGTCTTTTGAAAAGGAGTTTACGTTTATCACATTTCCTGTTTAAGATTGGTTTTGTTGTTTCTTCTAAACTCTTTATGTTCTATTTCATTCCCAGTAGTCCTTTTCTTCTTAGTGGCATTATCGCCTTGTTTGGGGTGGATTGATAAAAGAAACATTGATCCCGAGAAAATACAAGATTAGCGCACTTAAATATATTGTACCACATCCCAAACTAATTTTATTCTGTTATGTTATGTGTTCATTCGGGGTGTGGTTGATCAGGACCCTCCACAAAGTTCTATCCTATCCATTATGCCCCTTAGTTCTGTTGTTTCGTTGCCTTACTCAATCCCGGGTCTGACATCCATTGAAACAAGCTGAGTCTTGATAGGAGGCACAGAAAGGCAACAACCGGACGATAGTAAAGCAAGAAGAAAGACTAAACATCAAAAGACAGGGTGCAGGGTTAATAGCAAAAGGAACACTACAATAGGTGAAACACCAAAATCAAGCGCGTATAACAATTTAAAAATCTAGGAATTGGTTTAACAGACGACGGAAAAAAGCGACTCAAATAGCCGAAGGGACATTGTACTGGCAAAAAATCGCTTCCAAATGAAAAGGAAAATTTCGTTAGAAACAAACAAAGAAGGGAGCCCCAATGTTATGAGATAGAGGTCCTCCTGCAGCAAATATTGGGATATCTTCACGCATAAGAAGAAAAGTGATCTTGGAGAATCTGGTATTCCCAGGACACACTGGAGGTAACTGCGACAGAGTAAAGCAGTGAGTAACCTACCTAATAAGCTTGTTTAAATGAATGGCACACCGGGGATTAGTAGAGATAACTTACTAAGAGCTACAAAGGACAGGATGTGATGGAGAGCCATGACTGTGTACGTCCTGAATGAACATAGTACATGCAACTGCTAACACAGTACAGCAAGAGTTGCAAATAGGTCAACTGAACGAGTTATCTTTAGTTCTATTATATCCCATAATGCTCACCACGACACGTGGCCGAAACATTCCAAAGAGACTGATGTTGCCGTTATTCAGATATTAATTTTTTTCCATTGCCCAATCCCTCACTCATATCTTGGACTTCCCTACTCGTTTCTCTAGCCAAACCGAGCAACATGCTTCTCTCTTGGATTTATTTCTTACCTTTCTTACCTCCTCTCCCGGCTCTTGCCAAGCTTCACAGTACTGCCCCCTCGGTAACCCTAACCACTCTGCATTTATTAAGCAGGAACCCCCTATCTATACGACCTCTTCCACCCAATTGAAAATTGCGCCACTGGGATTTCTTCTTGGGTGATGGACGCTTTCATCCCTTCTAAGAAGTTACAGGTGAAATCACAATACTCTCCATAATTCACACCAGCATGGTCGGTCGCCAAAGCACACAGGAAGCAGTTTTTCCGGCTATACCAGCGTGACAGCTCTCATCATAACAGGGGCTTATTTGCTCCTGCCCGTAACAAATGTAAGCGAGTTTTCGAAGGAGTTAAGTCCCTTTGTTTTCTTATATAATGATGCACCGCAAAGCCTCTAAAACCTTTGCTCTCGTGACTACAGGCGTCTCTGTAATAGGGTACTAAATAATTGCAAGGTATCTATTCACCCCTTCTTCAATTGAGCGTTGGGATATGCAGAATTATAATGAATATGTGGGAGTGAATATTGTGTTAATAACATTTTCCACTATTTAACCCTCAATTTGTGAAAGAGACGGATCATGCTTTTCCCCAATGATATTTGTGCGTAAATGCATATAAAGAACCCAGTTGGAATTTGAAATCGGATCTCCGAGTTTGAATTCCTAGTCGATATTCAGTATACCACTCGCACATCCCAACGAATACCGAAATGGTTAATTTCTCTAATACCGTTACCAAAAGTCTTTCTGAAAAAATACTTAAATTTCTCACAGATTTAGGTAATTATTTGTAGGTTGATTGTTAAGTTTTCTCACTGTATATTTACCTTAATTTCAATCTGTCCTTACTTGTCAAAAGTTCGTGAATGGGAGGCCAATAAAAAGGTTTTGATTTGACCTTCCCTATCTAAACAAGGCTGGCATTCGGGAAACCTTTCAAACGAAAGAAAGAGATTGCTTATTAAGTTTAACAATTTAGTTGTCATGCAAAGCCGCTGATTTTAGGGTTCGATATAAAAAAAATAGCACGTTTACATAATCTGGGGAAACTGAAGTTTTTCTCATTTCCTTTATTTATTATTTTTTTATATTAATCAGATGTAATCTTAAGTCAAACTTTTTTTTTGCCCTCGCTTAATAGAGGTGTCATACCCACCGCAGAAGTTCCAAGATATTAGCCGCCAGTTAACGCGCTGATGTGCGAGGTAATATTTTTTCTTTCTCTCCATTTTACGGGATCAGCTAAGACAAATATCTCTTTAATTGCGAGCTGGGAGAGGAAAAGCTGAGAAAATATAGAGTTGGTTGTCAGAAGCTGAAGTTTTCTTTTAACATTCGCGTTAGTCGTAGTATTATTAGCAGCTGTCGTATTAGTAGGGAGATGGGAACGATAGGAAGCGATTATTGCTGTCATTGAGACGTGAAATGACGGGTAATGGAGGCGAAGGTGAAAAAAAAGGGGAAAAAATCCCTCGTGAAGAATGAAGAAAATAAAAGAAATTTGGACAGAAAAAAAGTCAGAAAGACAATGGCAGACAATGTACAATGGAGAAAGAAAATGGAGAAGAATATAAAGGAGAAGTAGGGGGAAACAGAAGTAGAGAAAAAGTGATGCGAAAAGAAAGAAAGAAAGAAAGAAACGACCAGAAAAATATAGAAAATATGAGGAGAAAAATACGAAAGTAAGTAAGTAAAAAAGAAAGTAAATAAGAAAGACATAAAGAAAAATGAAAGAAAGAAAAAAAGAAAGTAAAAAAGAAAAACTAAAAAAGAAAGAAAGTAAATAAGAAAGACATAAAGCAAAAACGAAAGAAAGAAAAAACTAAAAAAAGAAAGAAAGTAAAAAAGAAAAACTAAAAAAAGAAAGAAAGTAAAAAAGAAAAACTAAAAAAGAAAGAAAGTAAAAAAGAAAGAAAGAAAGTAAAGAAGGAAGAGGGAATAAAAATGGCACAAAACCAAAATAAATAAATATACAAAGAAGCGTGAAGAAAAGCAAAGAAAGAAAATTTGAACAGAGAAATGCAGAAAGAAAGAAAGAAAAAATAGTAAGAAGAAAAACCTGCGAGGACAAAAGAAGGAAATATGCAATGCAGGAGGAAGAAAAAAATCAAATAGGAAGAAAAAGATTGCAAAAAAGATAGGAAGAAAAAGATAGCAAAAAAGAAAGAAAGAAAGAAAAAGACAGATTAAAAATGGAGAAAAACAAAAGAACAAAATATACAAAGAAACCGGAAGAAAAGAAAATAAGAGAGGAAAATAAAAAAGACAGACATATAAGAAACGAGTGAATTTACAAAGAATCAGGATTTAGAAAAAAGGTAATATGAAGAAAAAAAAAAGATAAAAACAGCAAGCAAACCTGAAAGAAAGAAAATAAATGAATAGACAGTAGTAAGTAAGAAAGAAAGAAAGATTCAAATATTGGAAAACCATATAAGGAAATATACAAAGAAACGGGAAGAAAAGTACAATAGAAAATATAGGGAGAGGAAGAAAGAAAGAAAGAAAGAAAGAAAGAAAGAAAGAAAATGTGCAAGAGCTAAAGAAATATATGTAAAAAGAAGCAGGAAGGCCAAAGCAAATCTGAAGTGAAAAATACCAAAGAAAGAAAGAAAACGAAAGATTAAAAATGGACTAAAACAAAAGAAAGTAATATAAAAAGGAACGGGAAGAAATGACAAAGAAGAAAATATCGAGAGAAAATTACAAAAGGAAAGAAAGAAAGAAAGAAAGAAAGAAAGAAAGAAAGAAAGATAGAAAGATAGAAAAAAGAAAGAAAGAGGTGGCAAAGAAAAAATAGATTGATATACAAAGAAACATTGTGAATGTAGCATAAATGAAAATAGGAAGAGAACGGACATGGTCCGCTATAACATTTTGTACTTTGTAGATCTTTTCAGGTTTGTCTTTTTGTTATTTTTCCTAATCCCAGTTCTGACAAGTATTCATCAAAATGCGGCAGATAGATCATTCCTTTCTTTCCTCTTTTCCGTTAGCCTTCAGTGTGTCCTGTGAGTGTCAAATGTTCAAAGGCTACTTTCCTCATGATGGACACTAGATATTTCAGTTGTCTTTTTAATTTTCTAAGCATAAGTGTCCTTTTTGTTTAATTTCCATTTCCCCTAAAACTTCCTCGTTATTCCCAATTTCAGTAACGAGGGTTTGGGGTTCTTAGCAATATAACTTTTCTGTAAATATGTTAATTGCAATTGTTCTGATCTGCTTTCTTCTTTGGTAAATCAACTTTAACAATGCATTAATAGATTGGCAGCTAGGTCAATTCCTGTTACACTTGAAATGGTTACCATTTAACCCTAAGTTCACTGCTGTTTCTTCTCTTTAACTTTAATCTCTTTAATCTTTCCAGTCAACTTTATTCATCTAAGATTTAAATCGTTATCTTTTGTCGTCGTAATAACTGGTTTACTCATTGCTCTCTCTGTATCTCTCTGTCTCCCTCTCCCTCCCCCCTTAATAATGTTCTTTTTTTTCACATTCTATCACATCCAGTAACCTCTTGAGTCTTGGTAGCTTTATTGCATTGCTTGTGGAGAAATTATTGTTAAAAATCTTTCTGTGTTAATACATTTCTCTTACCCCAAGTTTTTTCTTTGTCCGTGCAGAAATTGTCCAGCATTCAATACCATATGACGAAAATTAATATTACATAGCAGTTCAGTATATTTTTTTCTTTGCTTCTAATGAAATTTTATAGTTTCTTAATACTTTGATTAGCTTTTGGAAAGTACTTTTGCTATTGCAATGTTCCTGTAGATTTTTGGTGTCGAATTTTCGGTTCTGTATTTAAAGGTGCTAAAAAGAAATAAACAACTTTTGTTATTAATTAAATTTGTAGACAGGAAAGAAATGTATATGCTTATGATGGTTTTTTTTTTTAAACGCCAAAAACAAACGTCGAGCTTGATGGGTGACCGCTTTATCAGTGAAGTTAAGCAACGTCAAGTTTTTGTCCAGTACCTAGATGGGTGACCGCTTGAGAATAACAGGTACTGTAAGCTTGGATGTCCGGGTGGTGTAATAGTTGGAATTGTTAATCGGAGACTCAAATTCTAGTTGGGTTCACTTACACGCAAATACCCTTAGCAAAAATATGAATCCACTTCTTTTACCCTAGGCCTATGTGTTAAAAACATTATCAAGTCAAAAAATTCTTACACTCTAAAAATATTTTCTGGCTTAAAACATCCTATAGAGTGTTGATAGGCCGTAAAAAATAAATCAATCAATCAATCTAATGAGAGCTGCAGAATTTTAGAGAAGGTTAATACAAAAACTCGCATGATTACAATACGATGTAACAATTCAGAAAATGATCATTGACCGACTTATGATACACCTACGATAATTTTTAAATTATTTAGATTGATAGAAGTACAAAGATAAAATTGAAATCAAATACATTTATTATCTGTCTATATCTCTGAGATGAGGTATTATGTACATTTTTTACATTATTCGGACTATTGTCCTCATCGTTGTCGCCATATTTATTACAACCTTTCGGCCTCAAGGACACATGGCACAGTGGATAAAGGCGATGGTTAGATCCAGTTACAGGACCCAAAGAGTGTGAGTTCAATACCCAGTTAAGGCAGTGGAGAACTTTCAGAGGGAAATTAACAAGAGGTAACTGATAACTGACATCCATTAAACATGGCCCGTGGAACTAGAACAGTCTACTCCAGTGAGCGAAAAAAAGGTTTCAGTTTGACTTTCCAACCACCTGATGAAGGCCGGAGCGTACAACGGCCGAAACGTTGTAATAGATATGGCGACAAAGATGAGGACAATAGTCCGAATAATGTAAATACAATACATTTATATATGTATATATTTTTAATTATGATACCCCAAGCAAGGCAAAAATACACTAAAACGCAACTCTTCTGAAAGTTAGGGAATATGAGGGAAAAAAAACATTATTAAAGAGAAAGAATATTAAAAGAACAGGAATTAAGAAGTCAGTAGATAATGATTGACATTGCATTTACATTTATGAAGGTCAAAGTTGACTTGGAAATAGGAATCCAGAAAAGCATTCCACAAAAGAAAAGTGCCATAAAATAAACTGTTAACACAGAATTTCCGCTCACATCTAGCCAATTCAACTGTGAAAAGATGAGACCTTACCGCCAATCTAGTACTGCGTTAAAATTCATCAAGTCTAGGTACCATAGGGGAAAATTCATCAGAACAATTACGACGAAAGTATTTACAGAAAAAGGCACAGGGAAAAGTGACTGAACCCGAGATGCCATGTCTGAATCAATAACATTGCAGATTATTATTTGGATTTCATCACGAATCTCTAAATATATAGCAGGATCATCAGACCAGATGTGGTAGTTTTGATGGAATTAAAAAAAGAACAATCAGACAACACCGAAGAGGATTAAGAGACAGAATACTACTGAACGTTACGTGATATCTGTCATCCAGTATGACAGTGAGCGCTGTACAATCATCACAAAGATGAAGAAGGACACAAGGCACAGTGGATGGAGGCGTTGGTTGGATCCAGTGACGGGACCCAGAAAGTGTGAGTTCAATACCCGGTTAAGGCAGTGGAGAACTGTCAGAAGGAAATTAACAGGAGATAACTGATAACTGACATACATTAAACATGGCACGTGGAACTAGAACAGTCTACCCCAGTGAGCGAAATAAAGGGTTCAGTTCAACATTCCAACCACCTGAAGAAGGCCGGAGCGTACAACGGCCGAAACGCTGTGATAAACATGGCGACAAAGATGAGGACAATAGTCCGAATAATATAAATAATTTACATAATACCTCATCTCAGAAATATAGACAGATACTGAAAGGCCGAAACGTTGTAATAAATATGGCGTCAAAGATGAGGACAATAGTCCGAATAATGTAAATAATGTACATAATACCTCATCTCAGAAATATAGACAGATACTGAAAGACCGAAACGTTGTAATAAATATGGCGTCAAAGATGAGGACAATAGTCTGAATAATGTAAATAATGTACATAATACCTCATCTCAGAAATATAGACAGACACTGAAAGGCCGAAACGTTGTAATAAATATGGCGTCAAAGATGAGGACAATAGTCCGAATAATGTAAATAATGTACATAATACCTCATCTCAGAAATATAGACAGATATTGAAAGGCCGAAACGTTGTAATAAATATGGTGTCAAAGATGAGGACAATAGTCCGAATAATGTAAATAATGTACATAATACCTCATCTCAGAAATATAATCAGACACTGAAAGGGCGAAACATTGTAATAAATATGGCGACAAAGATGAGGACAATAGTCCAAATAATGTAAATAATGTACATAATACCTCATCTCAGAAATCTAGACAGATACTGAAGAAGAGACTTTAAGCAACACAAACATAGGCCTACAAAAGGATGCAGAGTATACCATGTGCCGAAAGGGTTAGCAACGACGAAGTTTTAGAGAACATAGAAACAAAAAGTAAACCTATGCTTAACACCAGGAAGAGGCAGCTGAAATCTCTTGGATACGTTCATGAGGAAGGATCGTTTGGGAAATCTGATACTCCCGGGACAGATTAAGGGAAAGAGGAACAGAGGAATGAAGCGCGTAACATAATTGATACGCTTGATCAAATGGAAAAAAAGACAAAACTTATTAAGAATTGTAAGGGACAGGAAAGTGTGTAGGGCCATGATCACCTACGTCTTGAAGGGACACGGAACGTAAAAGAAGAACTGAAAATTACACCAATGCTCAGGATCTTTCTTGGTCGCTTTTACCTCCATTCTTTTTCATTCTCTGTTGACATCGTGAATCTCTCTCTCACACACTCTACATATATATATATATATATATGTGTGTGTGTGTGTGTGTGTGTGTGTGTGTGCGCGCGCGCGTGTGTGTGCGTGTGTGTGCAGGTATGCAGAAAAATAGGAAAGAACATGTTAGGTAAATAATCCGGAGTTCTTTAGTATTTTTTTTTTTTTTTAAAAAGACAGTGCTCCGTACAGAAGTAGAGCTTATATTATAATATTTTTTTAAAATATTTATATATATATATATATATATATATATATATATATATATATATATATATATACACGTGTGTGTGGACGTGTGTGTGTGTATGTGTGCGTGTGTTAAATCTCTTTATGCCTTTCTTAAGCATTTTCTAATTTAAATATCTGGGAAGTATTTTAGCAGAAGACGGAAAGTGTGACACTGAAATCCGAAGGCGTATTGGAAAAACAAAAGAAGCCTTCCAAAAGCTAAGCTAGGTACTAAGAAATAGGAAATTTTCGGTAGAAACAAGGAAAAGGTGACTAGACTGTTACGCTATATATATGCAACTGTATGGCAGTGACGGCTAAACATCGAAAATGAAGAAGAGACTTGAGGCCGCAGAAATGTGGTTCTACAGAAGTATGCTGAGTATACCATGGACCAAATGTGAGCAACGACGAAGTTTTAGTGAAAATGGAAACAATAAAAGAAACTTATACTTCACAACAGCAAGAGATTTAAGGAATCGGCACGTATGCTAGGCCACAAAAATCTCCTGAGCCGACCAAGCATAGAAATGAATACAAAATGGGAATCAGTAATAAGGAGTGCCAGAGAAAAGCGATAATAACAACAAAAATTTCAATATGAGCTCTGATAAAAGCATGCAATGATAACAGCAAAAATTGC